>JAJGRW010000872.1:123597-288453 GCA_025461045.1 Carex parvula | reverse complement strand
AACGAAATCTTCAATAACTGCGTAAATCGGTCTGAAATCGGATCGGTACCGTCCGACTCCAATCCGGAACGGCCGATTTTGCCTTCTATGGAAATAATGTATGCATCACGAAAAAATAATATTGAACTTCATTTTGTTATTTGTAAATTTTAAAATAAAGTTACTGATTTGTTGTTGGATATGTATGATTTTATATGATATTTATATTGAAATATATTTTCAGATAAAATTTGATACAATATAGCTATCAAACGCTAAGTGATAAAAGTTATCCATAAATATCAAAACTCTGACAATCACACAAGAAAGAATTACCGTCTTTTTAAGGCGGGAGAGCCTTGAGGTAGAGGGGTTCTATGAATCTTGATCTACGCCTTCGGTTTTGCATCAGATATGCTCAAAGCCTCCTCAAATGTGGCTCATATTTTCTTAGTTTTACTATTGCAATAGTGTTTATTTATAATTATTTTTTTTTGCTTCAAACAGGCCCGTAGGCAAATTTCATTAGTGTACCAGTACCACATCATTCTTCCCTCCCTTACATTAGTGTACCAGTGTACCCTTATATAGTTGCATCATTAACATTAGCTTACCAGTGTACCAGTGTGAACCCTTTACATCAGTTCTAAATCTAAATGTCATAATAGGAGAGAACCAGTACAATAATTCCTAGAGTGCCCTTACTCATTTCCTTGCCTCCCTGACTTCATTCCTGCCCCTTACATCGGTTCAGTACCAGTGTACCAGAACCCCTTGCATCAATTCTAAAAACTAAGCAAAATAAAGGTGAACCAGTACAGTTAATTCCCACAGTACCCTTACTCATTCCCTTCCCTCCCTGACTTCATTCCTGCTTCTTACATCAGTTCAATTTCTAAACATGGGAAATGAGAAACCAGGGTAGTTCATTCCTGCCCTTCTGCCTAAATCTGTTAGGTTTTCAGCCATCTCATTGTGGCGTCTCAGTACATGGATGCAGGTATATTCCATATTTGCTTTGAGGGCCCTCCAAATTTGACAAATTCCATTTGCCGCCCTCTAATCATTTCTGACGGAGGTTGCAACTGGCACGCGGCATTAGCCAAGGTAGCATTGTCAGTGCAGAATTTGTAGTCCCTAACGGCACCTAGGGGGGTGAATAGGGAGTCTTAAAGACTCTTGGATATTTTCGGTTAAACTCTCTAAACTAACAAGTCAAACAAATAATCAAGGAAGTGCACACAACTAAATAAATAGATGAGAGTAAGAGAAATTGATACTCGGAATGATAATAGAGTTCGGCTTAAAATGCCTACGTCTCTGGGGCAATGCAACATCGTCGACGTGTCTTTCTTAATACCCAATGATAAAGGTTACACCTCGTGACGACGTGATCCGATTGTAACATCCCAATTTAAGAATAACTAAAAGAATTTTCTTTTATGATTAAAATGTGTATGTGAGGGACACCTGTTGGCAATCTGGACTGCCATTTCACCTAACTCAATTACTTTGTGTATGCCGCTGAAATTTTTTATTTCCAAAGCTTGTGGATATGAAAAGAAATAGATTATTGCACTTATTTAATTCTAAAATAAAAAATATATTAACTTTTCAAAATTTGAAATAACGGAGAGAGAGACTATATTTATTCTTTACTTTTTCTGAAGGAACCGCTTTACCCCTCTTTTCATTATTTTCTTTTTATCGGTGGATGTTGGAGAACCGTTCATTTGGGGGGATTTCACTCGGTCCAGTATACCCTGAAACATAGAAACTAACGAAAAGAAAAAGAGGGGGAAAAGAAAAAGAGGGGATACGGGGAAGAAGATAGAGAAGAGAAAAGAGGCGAGAAAGAAGTGGCATCGGTAGCTCGACGTGGCCGGGAAATGAGGAAGACCGAGAAGAAGGATATTTGTTGGGTTGATTGATTGATTGATGGCGTTCTTGGGGCAGCCTCGAGCAACTCGATAGGCTTGATTCGGAACAGAGAGCAACTTCTAGCCCGATCGTGCCCAGCGTTAACAGGTGTGGATTTCGAGTTATTCCTAGCTCCTTCTAACTTGTTTAATTGTTGTTGTAAGCTCGTGGGTTTCTTTGCTTGCTTTTAATCGCATGTTGATTTCTTGATGATTGTGATTTAATTGAGCGATTATTGTACCATCACTGGTACGGGTCTGGTGTATTGCTGCACACCAGCTGTTCGGTGAAATGCCTAAGAGAAGTAAATTACTGGTACGGGTCTCGTGTGTTGCTGCACATCAGCTGTTCGGTGAAATGCCTAAGAGAAGTAAATTGTTGGTAATCTTAAGGTTAATATATGGTAGTGGTTTGGAGTTACATGGTGTACAACTGTTTTATATAATTTAATTATGGAACAGACCACAACTTTTATATTCTCAAGTTGATACATGCATGACACAAAAGATGACAGGAGCCTTGATATCAATATAAAATATCCACTTCACATGAACTGAACCATAAAATTTATATAATAAATTGAGACGGTAATGAGTGAACTATGTAATAATTAGACCCATTGAATTGTGAATCAAAACGAGGTACATGATGACATACATTAGACAAGTAAATTTTGTAAGTGTAAATATGCCTTAGTGAAATGTCTTATTACATATTGAAATTTGCATGTCCTGATTGCACAAGATTATTTGTTTGATTAGTGTAGCTTGGCTGTTGCTTGGTTGCCAATTGCTTGTAGTTAAAGTCTTGAAGTTGGTATTCTTATTGCATAAACGAGTTGCATGACATACGCTTGCATCATGAACTGAACCATATTTCTATTTGCATGAAATTAACTTGTATGCATGGTACAAGGCATTAGTTGTACTAGAGACCGTGAAATACATGACATAAGATATGAGCTGATTAACCTTTGCATAATATAATTTGCATACAGGAAACAAAGCACGATATGAACCATGAACTTGTATATTAGCATAGTCTTGAAGTGAACCATGGGTATACTTGAGCATAACATATAAACATGTGTGCATTTGAATGAATATTATAGTTGGATATTTGATTGGTCATGTAGGCGCTGTCTTTTCGTGGTAGCGCATGACCGTGGTCATATTTGTACTTGATTGAAACTTGGAAAACTGACCGGTCATGTAGGCGCTGTCTTTTCGTGGTAGCGCATGACCGTGGTAATGTATTGATTGAACATTGAACTTGGAAACTTGACCGGTCATGTAGGCGCTGTCTTTTTGTGGTAGCGCATGACCGTGGTAATGTATTGATTGAACATTGAACTTGGAAACTTGACCGGTCATGTAGGCGCTGCCTTTTCGTGGTAGCGCATGACCGTGGTAATGTATTGATTGAACATTGAACTTGGAAACTTGACCGGTCATGTCGGCACTGTCTTTTCGTGGTAGCGTATGACCGGGGTCATGTAGGTGCTGTATTCGTGGTAAGTGCGTAATTTCTGTTATGTAGGCGCCGTTAATTCGTGGAAGCGCATAACAGAAATTGCGTAGGCGCCGTATTCGTGGTAGCGCGTGATCTAGTTATGTAGGCGCCGTTGATTCATGGAAGCGCATAACTGAAGGCACGTAGGCGCCGTATTCGTGGTAAGCGCACAATTTCAGGTTATGCGCATAACAGAAATTGTGTAGGCACCGTATTCGTGGTAGCGCATGACCCGTAGTCAGATAAGTGTTGAATCTAGATCGCAAGATAGAAATGCTAAAAGAATTGCTTTACAAGAACATTTGTGCACTAAATAAGATTCATGAGCATTTGAGTATTTTATGATATGTTAGCATTTCATGCATGTTTGAATTTATAATCAATCTACTTGTGTGAGCATTGCACTTTGGAGTTTATAGAAATTTTATGTTGTCATAAGCATAACTTAGTTAAAGAAATGTCATAGGTAAACTTATTTTTGGGTTACTTCGTAAGGTTATAATTTTGGTCTACATTCATTCATGCTAGCAGTTTACTATTGATTTTCGAATTATCTCTTCAGCTTGATGATCAATGTTGCTCTTATATAATTATGCTCAGTGTTGGTTTGGTTTAGTTGGTTGGGTCTTAGAATAACTCGACTGGAACTGAATACCGCACTTAGAGATTTTCAATCTCTAATATATTTCCACTTTGGTGGGTTCTAGGTACAAAGCGTAAGACACGAAAACAAGATGTTGAACTAGAAGACTGCGGGACAGGCCACAGTTTTTACAGGTATCGTGGCTTTTGTCTATGTCATTGGTAGTGTATGTATATATTTATAAGATTGTGTATGATAATTGAAACGCCTTGCGCTGTTGTGAGCGGCGGGTTGTCGGCCCTGCTGTCGGGGTGTGACACCGATGAGCCCTTATAACAATCGGGATGTCACACGGCCAACTCGTGTAATGGTGAGCCTAGAAGTCAAGTCGGTGAGCCCTTACAATAAGTGAGAAGTCACACGGCTATTACAAATGGAGAACTCAAATTACTCTCTCACAAAGAATACTCACTCTAATCACTCTAATATATGTATATAATAAGATAAGTGAAGTAAATTTGAGGTTGTTTAATGGATCTTGAAGTTTTAAGCTCACTCAACAATGGAGAGTCTCAACCACAGAAAATTTGCCTTTTTAGAACTTTGGGGCGGTTAGAGCTGAGAGATCTAAAATGGGGATTCCTCTATTTACATGGAGAGGATTAGATTTAGGGTTCTGTCGTGATCCGTTCATCTGATTGGAAAATCGTTCGGATAGGCTGTACAAAATGCTCTCCTTTTTCTATCAACGAAAGTTTTTGGGGTTCACAATGGATCTGGATCGTACTGAACGGATCATACAACAGATCACTACCGTTCTGGACGGAACTAATCTGGGAACTCTCTGTGAGTTTATGCATTACATCTGTTTTGGACGGTTAGTTCCGTTCAGAATGGTTGTTCCACATAAATCAACAATCTTAAATTTACTTTACTTTTCTATTTGATTATTACAATTTATAGCTTCATAAAGTCTTATTGATTTCTTCAGTTCTTCAATTTGGTCTTGCAATTAAGATCTTCATGAACATTTCTTTGGTTCTTCAATATAATCTTGCAATTATAATCATCATGAACCTACAAACTCACTCATACATGGAAATGATTAAATTCAACTATTGTATGCTCCATGTGATTCCCTGTTTTGGTGTTATCTTCAGATATCGCCTAAATTCAACACTTTTGCTCTGTTTTTGGCCTAAATACGCAACTTTCTGAAAAACCTGCCAAAAAGACCTAAAAACACGTTTCGGGTAAATAAATCGGAAAAACGGCTACTTTGCATTCGCTTTTTGCCATTTTCCGGAAGAAAATATATGAATTTTGCTATATGTTTTGTCTTCATCAGCAGTATGTACTAAATTAATACTTTGGTGCAGATTGTACTAAACTGATCATATATGCAGTTAACTTAGGCAATTTGTACTAAATTGATTAATTTTATTATTTTGTTCAGATGTTGCAGTTGAAAATCATTTTACTAATCTCGCTGATTTTGCATAATTTCATATTGTATTAACCTCAGTTGGTTTACAAATTACAATTGTCACTGTTCTTTGAGTACCCATATATCATTGTTTCTGAAAAGAAAACGTTGTCACAATTTTTTATGTTCTGCAAGTGCATTAATTGCAAGTTATTCTCACTCTTCATCGTCTGATGGCTGATCAAATGGACTGCAGAAGTAGAAATTAAACCCTCATTTAGTCATCCAGTCGTAAAAAGCAGTAACATGTTAAAGACCAATTAACAAAGAAAACCCATTTCTACTGGAATTCGCATCCTCTGAGATATCTCATATTTTGTGTGACTTCCTGGAAAATCTCAACCGTTCAAATACGTTATGCACAAATCTCAAAACTCAAATAATATTGCCCCTGCACTATTTCCGAATAGGCACCGGACACGTCGGTCACACAAAATATGAGATATCTCAGGGAAAACACACTCTTTCTACTGGACAACAATATGAGTTTATGACATAAAATTTGATTCGTACTTTTATCTGTATATGCAACCTGAAACCGTACCAGTAAATTTATTGTTTAATGTTCATATCACTAAAAGAAGTACAATATTATTTTTTGCTTAGCACTACAAGTCTGCAAACATTATTTCACTCACCACAATAACGGCATACACAACCCAATTATTACTAAACAATCATTTATTTCTATACCAAAAAGTCCATCAATTGGCTGAAGCAACATTCCATCTTGTGGCTTGAAGCACTCTCGCGAACTCTTCTACCCTCTCCACACTCGGCATAGCACTCTTCACAAAATCCACAGCGAGGAACCGCTTTTCCCACTCCACCAGTAATGGCACCTTTGTTGCATCGAGCAACTTGACCCCAGATATCTTCTCTACTGCCTTGATCCAGGCCAACTCGGAACCTAACGTCACATCAAGGAAACCAATGGTATCTCCACCAAAGAAGCTCTTTCCAGCAGAACATTTCTTGAAAGCTCCTTCCAACTGCTCTAATGCAGCAAGTGTATCGCTAATTTTTTCTGCCTTTGTCTCCTCTGAAACAGTTTTCACGATACCAACAAATGAAGGTAACAACTGCATGGATAAAAAATATGAAACATTTGTTACTTTTTGCAATTCGATCAATTATAGAACTTAATTTCATATATATTTTGGTTGATCATAAAGTTAAACGATTTTAATTAATTAGTAATTTAAGTACCTTATCATTAACGTACGTTGCCCAAAAGCTAGCAACCGCACGTTCGTAAGGATCAACAGGAAGCACGGGAGGCCCAGTACCAGACCAGTTCTCATCAATGTATTGCAAAATTACCAACGACTCGCAGATGCTTCGATCACCATGGATAAGTACGGGCACTTTCTTGTGGATTGGATTGTGTTTGACAAGAAGTTCGCTCTTGTTTAAAAAATCCTGCTCAAGGTACTCGTAACTCAACCCCTTCTGTTCTAGCACCATTCTTACCCTGATTACATATGGGCTAGCCCAGAACCCCAACAGCTTGAGATCACCCTCTGCCATTTGTACTCTGTTTGAGAATTAGTGTTTTTGGGAGATTGATTGATTTCTGTCTATGTTGATGTGGGGCTTAAATAAGATAAAAGTGTTGACTGCCAACAAAAAGATAGTCCAAGTGGTGGAATTATATATGATATATGCCGTCAGCAATGAAGACACCTTCCTTGCATGATTGGATCCATGACGGAATCGGGTTCTGTTGTGGGCTGGTTTCGTGTTTACAAAGACGCAGTATTTTTCCTTTAAATTTTGAGTGATGGATCAAGTTATTAGATATATATATATATATATAGAGTGAGGCTATGGTGCTATGCATAGCACGGATGGGGTCCGTGCTACGGCCAAAAATTTGACTTTTTAAAATTCTAATGGTCGATCCAACCGTTCAATGTGATAGCCATATGAATATGTACTTGCAAACTAAATTTTATATTTTTCGAATTTTTTTACTATTTTTTAGATAGGTAGAATTTTGATGGTCCAGAATTTCAGAAAACACTGATTTTTCTACCTATCTAAAAAATAGTAAAAAAATTCGAAAAAAATATAAAATTTAGTTTGCAAGTACATATTCATATGGTTATCACATTGAACGGTTTGGATCGACGATTTGGAATTTTAAAATGTAAAAAATGATTGTTGTAACTTTGTTGTAACTTGATCCCTCCTCATACATATATATATATATATAGTTTATTTGACATTTCTATTTACTTGATAACTATCACAATCAATAAATTAATTATGAAATTGAAAATAATTTTATATTTGTTTTATTTTACATAAAGTTTTATATTAAATTTATTGCAATTAAGTATTATTGGAGCACGTACTGATAAAGTGTTAGCAAAATTGAACTATTAACATATCAGTTAATGCATGACAAATTACTTTTTTAATTATGCTTAATTTAATAGACAATATATCAAAATTGTTGAGAGCATCTCAACTGCATAAACTTTTTTATTATTTTTTCATATTGACCGTAGGCCATACACCTTAGTATTATAATATGGTTAGTTGGAAGGATGGTGCTGCTTGGAGAAGAAGCAGAGAATGCTTGCGCAAGTACTGGCGTCATGAGGTAATGAGCTGTGGAAATTCTGTGGAATTAATTTGACTAGTCCGCTGCCACTGCGGAGCTTCAGTCACCATCAAGAGCTTGTATTGGATGTTGGATATGAATTCAGACCCAGTGCAATAGCTGACCGAGTATAATGAGATCTACGTCATCACTCGTCCGTACGTTCCATCTGATACGAATCTCAAAACAGCTCATCCTGATATAGGAGCCAGACTTTCGATATGGAGATCAATCATTTAAAAATTTTCTATAATAATGATGATCAATTTTACAATACCATGATATTTGACTGTAAATTGCATATAAAATCATAGATAAATAAAAATAATAATAAAAAGGATCAATTGACTTTCATTCTCTCTTTTTAAATCTACCCCTGACTCTAAGAAGCTAGGTACCAAATTAATTTTGGTTTGGTTGGGAGTATCCTACTCCCTCATTTACCTGAGGGGAAATGGATTCGTTTGACATAGGGGTGCAAATGGATTGAAAATTATCCGTTTGAATCTAGATCTGTTTCAAAATTTTTGTGGATTTGGTTATTCAGATACAAATACTTTGCGAACACGTATATGAATACAGTTTCATGTTTCATAAGCGTATACGTATATGAACTATATATATATATATATATATATATATATATATATATATATATATAGTCTGGCTAAATTCGCTTTCGGAAGCACTTCGACCGAAATGCTTACGGGATCAAATTTTAATATTTGATGTTCGAAATATCGCTCCAAGTAGCTCAATAAATGGGTTATATAATAAACATGTAGAATACCAATTTTTACTATTTTTGGAATTTTTAACTATTTTTTATGATTTTTGAAATACAGTCTCTTTTGGCATAAAAATACTTTTATTTTTAGGTCAAAAAAGTTCATTTTTCAAAAATCATAAAAAATAGTTAAAAGATTTCAAAAGTAGTAAAAATTGGTATTCTACATATTTATTATACAACCAATTTATTGAGCTATTTAGTTCGACATTTCGAACATCAAATGGCTAAATTTGACCCGTAAGTACTTCCGGAAGAAATTTAGCCAGACTCTCTCTCTCTCTCTATATATATATATGAGAAGAGATCCAATTATACCATTTTATGGTGACAAATCTTGACACCATCATGTTTATAAGTTTTTTGATTTCAAAATCTAAACAGTTGATTTGAACCATTCAACATGATCTCCATATTAAAATGTGCTTGGAGACTAAATTTTATATTTTTTGAAATTGTTTACTTTTTTTTAGAATTTTTGAAAACCGCAGCTTTCCAATGGTCCAAAATTATCTAAAAACATCAATTTTGTACACATCTCAATAAATACGAAAAAAATTCCAAAAAATATAAAATTTGGTCTCCAAGCACATTTTAATATGAAGATCATGTTGAATAATTCGGATTGACTGTTTGGACTTTGAAATCGCAAAAATGACTTATAAGCTTATGGTGTCAAAATGTGTCACTATAAAATGGTGTAATTAGACTCCTCCTCCTCCTCCTCCTCCTCTCTCTCTCTCTCTCTCTATATATATATATAGAGGTTGGCTAATGTCAAAATGTTTGTTCCGGAGCGGTGGTGCAACCAATTGATTTTCCGATTTTCAAAGTTCAAATGGTTGATCCGAACCGTTAGATATGATATCTATATTAAAATGTGCTTGGAGACAAATTTTTTATTTTTTGAAATTTTTTTACTATTTATTAAGTCAGTTTTAAAATCGCTGATTTTAATAAACAGTTAAAATTTTCTGGATCATTGAAAATAATGATTTTAAAACTGGCTTAATAAATAGTAAAAAAATTCAAAAAAAATATAAAATGTGGTCTCCAATCACATTTTATTATAGATTGAATGTTGGTTTGGATCGACTGTTTGGACTTCGAAAATATAAAAACCGAAGCATTTGTTCCATGGCCTAGGCACAAACGTTTTGATATAAGTCAACCTATATATATATATATATATATATATATAGAGATGGGCTATGGTGCATTGCAATGCATAGGCACCCTTGTGCATTGGACCATAAATCACCGATTCAAAGTCCAAATGACCGATCCAAACCGTTCATCTTGTTCTCCATATTAATATGTGCTTGGAGACCAAATTTTACATTTTTTGGAATTTTTTTACTATTTATTAAGCCACTTTGAAAGTTTCTGATCCAACGGTGAACAGTAAAAAACAGTAAAATTTTCTGGACCACCAGATCAGAAACTTTCAAAGTGGCTTAATAAATAGTAAAAAAATTCCAAAAAATGTAAAATTTGGTCTCCAAGTACATATTAATATGGAGAACAAGATGAACGGTTTGGATCGGTCATTTGGACTTTGAATCGGTGATTTATGGTCCAATGCACAAGGGTGCCTATGCATTGCAATGCACCATAGCCCATCTCTCTCTCTCTCTATATATATATATATATATATATATATATATATATATATATTAGAACTAGGGTGTTCCTAAGTTCACCAAGCCCCTCTTTGTGAACTCAACTCTAAAACTTATTGGATTGGCTTCAAACGCCAAATCCAAAGCGTTGAAATCCTTCTACCTTATGGGTGATGCGTGTATGTGAAAATTTTAAACTTTCGAATTAATTTAGTATAAAATCAAGTGGTCAAAATTAGAAGGTTTATAAATTAATTTTAATGCATTTATTTTTTGGACGCCTTTTGACCGCTTGACTCTATGCAAAACTAATTTAAAATTTTAAAATTTTCACATGTAGATGCATCACTCGTAAGATAGAAGGATTTCAACGGTTTGGATTCTTCGTTCGAAGTCAATCCGATAGGTTTTAGAGTTGAGTTCACAAAGGGGTTTGGTGAACTTAAGAACACCCTAGTTCTACTATATATATATATATATAGAGAGAGAGAGAGAGAGAGAGAGAGAGAGAGAGAGAGAGAGAGAGATGAGCTATGGTGAGACGTGGAGTAAAACAAATTTGTACTCCACGCCATATTTTTATTTTGAAAATCCAAACAACCGATCCGAACCGTTCAACATATTCTCTATATTGAAATGTCCTTGGAAACCAAATTTTACATTTTTTGGAAATTTTTTACTATTTATTAAGCCACTTTGAAAATCGCTGATCCACTGTGAACAGTAAAAAACAGTAAAATTTTCTGGACCACCGGATCAGTGATTTTCAAAGTGGCTTAATAAATAGTAAAAAAGTTCCAAAAAATGTAAAATTTGGTCTCCAAGTACATTTCAATATAGAGAATATGTTGAACGGTTCGGATTGGTTGTTTGGATTTTCAAAATGAAAATATAGTGCCATGGAATACAAACTTGTTTTACTCCACGTCTCACCATAGCTCAATTATATATATATATATATATGAGGAAGGATCAAGTTACAACAAAATTACAACAATCATTTTTTCCATTTTGAAATTCCAAATTGTCGATCCAAATCGTTCAACATGATCTCCACAATAAAATGTGCTTGGAGATCAAATTTTATATTTTTTTGAATTTTTTTACAATTTATTAAGTATTTTACAAAAACTAGTCATTTCAGACCATTGAATTTTGTACCCATCTTAATAAATAGTAAAAAAATTCAAAAAAACTAAAATTTAATCTGGAAGCACATTTTATTATGGAGATCATGTTGAACGGTTTGGATCGACGATTTGGAATTTCAAAATGTAAAAAATGATTGTTGTAACTTTGTTGTAACTCAAATTTGTTATAACTTGATCCCTCCTCTATATACATACATACATACATATATATATATATAGAGAGAGAGAGAGAGATAGAGAGAATGGCTAATATACAAACATTTGTTCCTGGACTCAGGAACAAATGATTCGGTTCTCTGATTTTCAAAGTCCAAACAGTCGATCCAAACCTTTAGATATTCAATCTATATTAAAATGTGCTTGGAGACCAAATTTTACATTTTTTGGAATTTTTTTACTATTTATTAAGATGGTTTGAAAACTGACGTTTTTATTAAATTTCTGCAGCATTGAAAAACAGCGGTTTTCAAACCAGCTTAATAAATAGTAAAACAATTCTAAAAAATGTAAAATTTGGGCTCCAAACACATTTTAATATAGATTGAATATCTAATGGTTTGGATCGACTGTTTGGACTTTGAAAATCAGAGAACTGAATCGTTTGTTCCTGAGCTTAGGAACAAACGTTTGTATATTAACCATTCTCTCTCTATATATATCTCAGTATTATTTTAATTTTTTGAAATATCTAATTGTGTGGATACGAATACATATACAGTTTAATTATTTGGAAGCATATACGAATATGGATAATTATCTACATATGTATTTTTATAAGTTTTTGGATATCCGTTTGTACAGATACGAAATCAGATAATATCTGTATCCAATATTATCCTTACACGTATTCTTTTTAATTTTTCAAATACCCATTTGTGCGGATACAAATATGGATACAGGTAATTTTTTACATATTTTTATCTATTTGCACTGCAGCAAAAATGAGTATCAGCGACCGGTATCAGCGACCGATGCTTTCGCCGGTCGCTAAAGCCCTTTTCTCCCCCTCAAAAAACAAGTTGCGCAAATATCAGGCGACCATTTGGTTTCAGAGACCGGTGCAGCGACCGGCGCCTATACCGGTCGCTGAAAGTTTTGGGTAAAAATTAAAACTGCGGTTTCTTCGGCGCCAGATGAGAAACTCTCCCGCGCGACTCCACCTCTCTCCTCTTCGTCAGACTAAAACCCTAGCTCCTCCGCGCCACCCCTCTGTTCTCCTCCGACCCCACCCTCTCCACCCCGACTTGACCCTCTCCTTCACGAATAACTCTCTCCCCTCTCCTTTACGAAGCGCTACTCTCCCACGAATCTCTCTCTCCATGCAGCGCACAACTGCATCGCGACAGATAGAAGTGCCTTGTTTTACTCACACGGACGCAAACGCAGGTTTATCTCCTCTCTCTCTCTCTTCTCTAATTTTCGATTTTACTAATGTCGCTGGTTTTGGCTTGTCTTGGTGCTTGCTATTTTTAGACGGCCGTGAGGCGAGGAATACCTTGGTGCCGGCCGTTCTCTTGCCTTTGCGATTTCTTCTTTTCGGGTAATTAAAGCACACCCTTTATTTTGATTTGTGTGGGATAATGTTTCGATTTGGGGAAGATTAAATTGTCTCACGCGAGTTGTTGATTTTCTCGGTGAGACAGTGACATTTGGGCTGTGCGGTTGCCTTTCTGTGTACTGGCTGCGGGTGTGCCTTTTTTTCGATTTGCTGTTTCTGGTTTCTTTTCCTTGTGTGCTGATTTCTGCTATTGCTGGTTTATGGTTTGTTTTTTCTGGTTCTGGCCAGTACTGGTATTATGAATTATAGGTGCTTGTTGGCCTTTTTCTTGCTTGCTGTGCCTTTTTCTTGCTTACTGGCTTTGCTGTTGCTTTCGCTGGTTTTGTACCAGTTGTAGAATTAACTTGGTGCCTCTTTACATTATTTGACCAAAAAGGAACCGATTGAGAGAAGATAATTTGAGTGGAGATGGGTAGATCTGGGAAGTGGATTAAATCGCTCATGAGCCTGAAGAAATCAGAAAGAGATAATTACCAGGTACCCCAGTCAATATCTTATTTTTTTTATTCTAGTTCTAGTTTATCAATTTATCAAAAAGAAATTTCCTTCTAATTTATTTGTTGCATATAGATTAATCTAGTAAGATATTGACAGACACCCAAATTGAAAAGATATTTGAATTTGCATATAGATTAATCTAGTAAGAAATTTCCTTCTAATTTATTTGTTGCATATAGATTAATCTAGTAAGATATTTGAAGCATTAAATTTGATAAAAATAGGTCTGGTTATTCTAATTAAAGGACTTGGATACACACAGACACCCAAATTGAAAAGACCAAGTTTTTCAAGCATAGAAACTTCAATCTAAAATTCCAAATAGAAAACCAAATAGGAAGTGGAAGGTACTGGTAGGTTGTAGAGTACTTTTCTGAAAGCAATGATATGAAGTTGATTCAAATCTCTGTACTCGTGTTTTTTTTTTATTGGAAATATATCTGGCTGTTTTGTTAACAGGAAAAATCAATTGATGCATTAGTGCGGGCCCCACCACGCGATTTTCATGCTATTAGGCAGGAGTGGGCAGCGGTCCGCATACAGAGTGCCTTTCATGCATTCCTGGTAAAGTAAAATACACCTCAATAAGTTCCAAATATTTATGAGATGATGGGACCTATAATATTCAAACTCATTTTAATACATTGTGTATTTGTATTGGTCAGTAACAAAAAGTTAGGAACTTAGGATAATAATGAATGCAGTCATCTGTTGGCTGATTCGACTAGGTTTGACTATTGAGGTGCTATTTCTCATTTTAATACATTGTGTATTGTTTTGGTTGTTAACCTGCTATATTCACACCATTTCGGGACTACTTTGATGTTCAGTTTATCCAATATAACTTGCTCTGATTCATTAACAAGAGAGTCCAATATAACATCTGGATTGGGTCACTTTGGCTTCAAGTCAGGTCCTAGGTGCAGTTCCTGCATACCTATCAAACTTGGAAATTTATTCTGATTTTGATCAATTGGAATGAGCCAATTAATCGAGTCTAGATTGCTTCAGGTTACAAACTAACTGTATTACAGTTGTTTCAAGTTGTAAATAATCAGGTTGAAGAATCACGAGATTTACGACTTGTGATGATGGAGTTACAGAGAGTATTGTTGAACATCTCTTGAAGGTTGAATTATTTCGGATAGTTATTGTTTCTGGCTTTGTAATTGTTTCTGTATTGAATTTTCATTGAAATGTAAAAATGTTTCTGTATTGAATTCTTGAAGGCTCTGGCTTTGTAATTGTTTCTGTATTGAATTTTTATTGAATTTTTATTGAAATGTAAAAATGTTTATAAAGAATAAAATTAGCATGTTTATTGTAAGCTGTATAATGTTGGGTAAATTGAAATTTTGAAACTTGATTGAGCTTAAATGGTACAAATTTAAATAATAAAAAAAATTCTAAAAACTTGACAGAAGACTTTCTGCGACCGGGTATAGGTATCAGCGACCGTTTCTTTTGGTCGTAGAACGTTTTTGCTGACGTCAGAAAAAAACAACAGCGACCAAAAAAATGTGGTCGCAAAAGATTATCAGCGACCGGGTGACGTAGTATCAGCGACCGGTGACGTCATCAGAAGAGTATCAGCGACAACACTTACAGCGACCGGACTTTCAGCGACCGTATTTGACTTTCAGCGACCAAATTGGGTATCAGTGACCGGCGACCTTATTTTCTGCGACCGGATTTCCGATCGCTGATGGACATTTTTGCTGTAGTGTTGTATTAGAATCGTGTTTAGAGAGGAATTTGTTTGTCGGTTTTTGATTAAAAATATGGTTACTGTGTGATTAATTTTCGTCAACGAGATATATATTTTGTAATAACATAATAAGTTTAATATGATAAAAATTATTTTATTCACCTTAATCATCGAATATCCAAATCTATACTATATATATAGTTAATCCTTGATGGGCTACAATTTTACTTGTTACCTGTCGATTTTTTAGTTTTAGCAATTAAGTTTAGCCTTTTTTTTTTATCTCTTGTTTGGAAATTCACTCTCTTTCCTTGTTCTGGAACTGGGCTACCAAGAGGATCCGAAAAAGACTGATGCGCAATCTCCACCTCTGTTGCACCACCAACTCCATCCACCCTTGATCTTAAGGAAGAGGTAGGTATTATGGTGGCAGACAACCCGAACGATCTGAGACCGCTCAAGGACTTTCTCGCTCCAAATCATTACTAAAACAATCATTTATTTAGTAAACAAGAAGTCTGCAAATATTATTTCACTCTCCACAATAACATACGTACACATTCCAATTATTACTAAACAATCATTTATTTCTATACCAAAAGGTCCATCAATTGGCCGAAGCAACATTCCATTTTGTGGCTCGAAGCACTCTCGCGAACTCTTCTACCCTCTCCACACTCGGCAGAGCACTCTTCACAAAATCCACAGCGAGGAACTGTTTTTCCCACTCTACTAGTAATGGCACCTTTGTTGCATCGAGCAACTTGACCCCAGATATCTTCTCTACTGCCTTGATCCAGGCCAACTTGGAACCTAACGTCACATCAAGGAAACCAATGGTATCTCCACCAAAGAAGCTCTTCCCAGCAGAACATTTCTTGAAAGCTCCTTCCAACTGATCTAGTGCAGCAAGTGTATCGCTAATTTTTTCTGCCTTTGTCTTCTCTGAAACAGTTTTCACGATACCAAGAAATGAAGATACCAACTGCATGGATTAAAAAAAAAGGAAACATTTGTTACTTTTGTAATTCGATCAATTATAGAACTTAGTTTCATATATATTTTGGTTGATCATAAAGTTAAACGATTAATTAATTAGTAATTTAAGTACCTTATCATCAACGTACGTTGCCCAAAACCGAGCAACCGCACGTTCGTAAGGATCAACAGGAAGCACGGGAGGCCCAGTACCTGGCCAGTTCTCATCAATGTACTGCAAAATTACCAGCGACTCGCAGATGCTTCGATCACCATGGATAAGTACGGGCACTTTCTTGTGGATCGGATTGTGTTTGACAAGAAGTTCGCTCTTGTTTAAAAGATCCTGCTCAAGGTACTCGTAACTCAACCCCTTTTGTTCTAGCACCATTCTTACCCTGATTACATATGGGCTAGCCCATACCCCCAACAGCTTGAGATCATCTGCCATTTTTACTCTGTTTGAGAATTAGTGTTTTTGGGAAATTGATTGATTTCTGTCTATGTTGATATGGGGCTTAAATAAGATGCAAGTGTTGACTTCCAACAAAAAGTAATCCAAGTGGTGGAATTATATATGATATATATGCAAGTGGTGGAAGACACCTTCCTTGCATGATTGCATCCATGACAGAATCGGGTTCTGCTGTGGCTGGTTTCTGTTTACAAAGACGTAGTATTTTTCTTTTTCTTTTTTTTTGTCATTCAAAAGCCCGTAGGCATAATACAGAGTAGTTCCATCTTACAAATTTAGCACACAACACGCTGCTAAACAGAGCCGGTAAGCTAAAAAGTAAAACATGGTAAAGTATGTCCTGTATAATCCCAACCATTTGCCCTCCCTTTTTCCGTCAAATTGTCAGCCATTTCAATTTGGCTTCTTCGCACACCAAAAATTTGTTAGCTCTTAGTAAACTCCAGATCGCCAACATTTCATCAAATGCCCACCAATCTGCTGCCATAGGGGTACTGATAAAGTGTTATTGGAGCACGTACTGATAAAGTGTTAATGGAGGACGTACTAATAAAGTGTTAGCAAATTTGAACTATTAATTAACATATCACTTAATGCATGACAAATTACTTTTTTAATTATGCTTAATTTAATAGACAATATATCAAAATTGTTGAGAGCATCTCAACTGCATGAACTTTTTTATTATTTTTTCATATTGACCGTAGGCCATACACCTTAGTATTGTAATATAATTAGTTGGAAGATGGTGCTGCTTGGAGAAGAAGCAGAGAATGCTTGCGCAAGTACAGTCGTCATGAGGTAATGAGCTGTGGAAATTCTGTGGTATTAATTTGACTAATCCGCTGCCACTGCGGAGCTTCAGTGACCATCAAGAGCTTGTATTGGATGTTGGACATGAATTCAGATCCAGTACGTGCAATAGCTGACCGAGTATAAATGAGATCTAGGTCGTCACTCGTCCGTACGTTCCATCTGACACGATTCTCAAAACAGCTCATCCTGATATAGGAGCCAGACTTTCTTACTATGGATCCATAGATCAATCATTTAAAAGTTTTTTACGATAATGATCAATTTTATAATAACATGATATTTTACTCTAAATTACATATAAAATCTTAGATAAATAAAAAAAATAAAAAAATAGTCAATTGACCTTCATACTCTCTTCTTAAATCCACCCTCGACTCTAAGAAGGTACCAAATTAATTTTGGTTTGGCTGGGAGTATCCTACTCCCTCATTTACCTGAGGGGAAATGGTTTCGTTTGACATAGGGGTGCAAATGGATTGAATATTATCCGTTTGTATCTGGATCTGTTTCAAAATTTTTGCGGATTTGGATATTCAGATACAAATACTTTGCGAATAGGGATATGAATACGGTTTCATGTTTCATAAGTGTATACGTATATGAACTATATATATATATATAACGAGAGAGAGTGAGTCTGGCTAAATTGCTTCTGGAAGCACTTCGACCGAAGTGCTTACGGGGTCAAATATTAATATTTGATGTTCGAAATATCGATCTAAGTAGCTCAATAAATTTGTTATATAATAAACATGTAGAATACCAATTTTTTACTATTTTTGAAAATTTTAACTATTTTTTTATGATTTTTGAAATATGGTCTCTTTTGGATTAAAAATACTTTTATTTTTAGGTCAAAAAAGTCCATCTTTCAAAAATCATAAAAAATAGTTAAAAAATTTCAAAAATAGTAAAAATTGGTATTCTACATATTGATTATATAACCAATTTATTGAGCTATTTATTTCGACGTTTCGAACATCAAGTGGCTAAATTTGACCCGTAAGTACTTCCGGAAGCAATTTAGCCGGACTCTCTCTCTCTATATATATATGAGGAGGGATTCAATTATACCATTTTATGGTGACACATCTTGACACCATCATGTTTATAAGGTTTTTTGTGATTTTAAAATCTAAACAGTCGAACTGAACCATTCAACATGATCTCCATATTAAGATGTGCTTGGAGACTAAATTTTATATTTTTTGAAAATTGTTTACTTTTTTTTTAGAACTTTGTAAAACCGCATCGTTTCAATGGTCCAAAATTATCTAAAAACATTAATTTTGTACACATCTCAATAAATACAAAAAAATTCCAAAAAAATATAAAATATGGTCCAAGCACATTTTAATATGAAGATCATGTTGAATGATTCAGATCGACTGTTTGGACTTTGAAATTGCAAAAATGACTTATAAGCATATGGTGTCAAAATGTGTCACCATAAAATAGTGTAATTAGATTCCTCCTCCTATATATATATATATACACATATAGAGAGAGAGAGAGAGAGAGAGAGAGAGAGATAGAGAGAGAGGTTGGCTAATATCAAAACGTTTGTTCCGGAACCGTGGTGCAACCAATTGGTTTTTCGATTTTCAAAGTTCAAACGGTCGATCTGAACTGTTAGATGTGATATCTATATTAAAATGTGCTTGGAGACAAATTTTACATTTTTTGAAATTTTTTTACTATTTATTAAGTCAGTTTTAAAATAGCTGATTTTAATAATTAAACAGTGAAAATTTTCTGGATCATTGAGAACAACGATTTTAAAACTGGCTTAATAAATAGTAAAAGAAATTAAAAAAGATGTAAAATGTAATCTCCAATCACATTTTATTATAGATTGAATGTTGAACAGTTTGGATCGACTGGTTGGACTTCAAAAATGTAAAAAACCGAAACATTTTTCCATGGCTTAGGAACAAATATTTTGATATTAGCCAACCTATATATATATTAGTACTATTTTAATTTTTTGAAATATCTATTTGTGTGGATACACATATACAGTTTAATGTTTCGGAAGCATATACGAATAGGATAATTATCTATATTTGTATTTTTATAAGATTTTGGATAGTCGTTTGTGCAGATACGAAATCAGATAATATCTGTATCCAATTATCTTTACATGTATTCTTTTTAATTTTTCAAATATCCGTTTGTGCGGATACAAATACGGATACAGATAATTTTTTACGTACTTTATCTATTTGTATTAGAATCATGTTTAGAGAGGAATTTTTTTGTTGGTTTTTTGATTAAAAATATGGTTACTGTGTGATTAATTTTTGTTAACGAGATATATATTTTGTAATGACATAACAAGTTTAATATGATAAAAATTATTTTCTTCACAATAATGATCAAATATCCAAATCTATACTATATATTTAATCCTTGATGTTGGGCTACAATTTTACTGGTCACTGTGTCCATTTTTTTTGTTTTAGCAATTAAGTTTAGACTTTTTTTTTTTAATCTCTTGTTTGGAAATTCACTGTCTTTCCTTGTTCTGGAACCAGGCTACCAAGAGGAGCGGAAAAAGACCGATTCGGAATCTCCACCTCTGTTGCACCACCAACTCCATCCACCCTTGATCTTAAGGAAGAGGTAGGTATTATGGTGGAAGACAACTCCATCCACCCTTGATGTCAAGGACTTTCTCGCTCCAAATCATTACTAAACAATCATTTATTAAGTAAACAAGAAGTCTGCAAATATTATTTCACTCACCACAATAACATACGTACACATTCCAATTATTACTAAACAATCATTTTTTTCTATACCAAAAAGTCCATCAATTGGCTGAAGCAACATTCCATCTTGTGGCTTGAAGCACTCTCGCGAACTCTTGTACCCTCTCCACACTCGGCAGAGCACTCTTCACAAAATCCACAGCGAGGAACCGCTTTTCCCACTCCACCAGTAATGGCACCTTTGTTGCATCTAGCAACTTGACCCCAGATATCTTCTCTACTGCCCTGATCCAGGCCAACTCGGAACCTAACGTCACATCAAGGAAACCAATGGTATCTCCACCAAAGAAGCTCTTTCCAGCAGAACATTTCTTGAAAGCTCCTTCCAACTGATCTAGTGCAGCAAGTGTATCGCTAATTTTTTCTGCCTTTGACTCCTCTGAAACAGTTTTCACGATACCAATATATGAAGGTACCAACTGCATGGATAAAAAAAATGAAACATTTGTTACTTTTGTAATTCGATCAATTATAGAACTTAATTTCATATATATATATTTTGGTTGATCATAAAGTTAAACGATTAATTAATTAGAAATTTAAGTACCTTATCATCAACGTAGGTTGCCCAAAAGCGAGCAACCGAACGTTCGTAAGGATCAACAGGAAGCACGGGAGGCCCAGTACCAGACCAGTTCTCATCAATGTACTGCAAAATTACCAACGACTCGCAGATGCTTCGATCACCATGGATAAGTACGGGCACTTTCTTGTGGATCGGATTGTGTTTGACAAGAAGTTCGCTCTTGTTTAAAAGATCCTGCTCAAGGTACTCGTAACTCAACCCCTTTTGTTCTAGCACCATTCTTACCCTGATTACATATGAGCTAGCCCATGCCCCCAACAGCTTGAGATCACCTTCTGCCATTTTTATTCTGTTTGAGAATTAGTGTTTTTGGGAAATTGATTGATTTCTGTATGTTGATTGGGTGCTTAAATAAGATACAAGTGTTGACTGCCAACAAAAAGATAATCCAAGTGGTGGAATTATATATGATATATATGCCGTCAGCAATGAAGACACCTTCCTTGCATGATTGCATCCATGACAGAATCGGGTTCTGTTGTGGGCTGGTTTCGTGTTTACAAAGACGTAGTATTTTTCTTTTTCTTTTTTTTGTCATTCAAAAGCCCGTAGGCATAATGCAGAGAAGTTTCATCTTACAAATTTAGCACACAACACCATGCTAAACAGAGCCTGTAAGCTAAAGAGTAAAACATGGTAAAGTATATCCTGTATAATCCCAACCATTTGCCCTCCCTTTTTTCACAAAATTGTCAGCCATTTCAGTTTGGCTTCTTCGCACATGAACACACACCAAAAATTTGTTAGCTCTCAGTAAACTCCAGATCGCCAACATTTCATCAAACGCCCCCATCTGCTGCCATAGGGGTACTGATATAGTGTTCGCAAAATTGAACTATTAACATATCACTTAATGCATGACAAATTACTTTTTTAATTATGCTTAATTTAATAGACAATATATTAAAATTGTTGAGAGCATCTCAACTGCATAAACTTTTTTATTATTTTTTCATATTGACCGTAGGCCATACACCTTAGTATTATAATATAGTTAGTTGGAAGGATGGTGCTGCTTGGAGAAGAAGCAAAGAATGCTTGCGCAAGTACAGTCGTCATGAGGTAATGAGCTGTGTGGAAATTCTGTGGTATTAATTTGACTAGTCCGCTGCCACTGCGGAGCTTCAATGACCATCAAGAGCTTGTATTGGATGTTGGACATGAATTCAGATCCAGTGCAATAGTTGACCGAGTATAATGAGATCTAAGTCGTCCCTCGTCCGTACGTTCCATCTGATACGAATCTCAAAACAGCTAGCCAGACTTTCGAACTATGGAGATCAATCATTTAAAAAATTTCTACGATAATGATAATCATCAACGTTTTTGTTTAATATTTCAGAAGCATATACTAATATTGATAATTATCTATATATGTATTTTTATAAGTTTTTGGATATCCATTTGTGCAGATACGAAATCAGATAATATCTGTATCCAATTATCCTTACACGTATTCTTTTTAATTTTTCAAAGATTCGTTTGTGCGGATACACATACAGATATAGATAATTTTTTACGTATTTTTATCCATTAATTTGTATTAGAATCATGTTTAGAGAGGAATATTTTTGTTGGTTTTTTGATTAAAAATATGGTTACTGTGTGATTAATTTTTGTTAACGAGATATATATTTTGTAATGACATAACAAGTTTAATATGATAAAAATTATTTTATTCACCATAATGATTGAATATTCAAATCTATACTATATATTTAATCTGGGTCTCCAAGCACATTTCAATATGGATATCTTGTTGAGCCGTTCGGATCAACTGTTTGGTCTTTGAAAACGGAAATATGCACGTGAAGTAAAACAAGATCCTTACTTCGCAACTCACCATAGCCCATCTCTCTCTCTCTCTCTCTCTCTCTCTCTATATATATAGAGAACATGTTGAGCGGTTCGGATTGGTTGTTTGGATTTTCAAAATGAAAATATGGTGTAAAGTACAACGTTGTTTTACTTCAAAACTCACCATAGTCTCTCTCTATCTATCTATAGAGTCTGACTAAATTGCTTCCGGAAGCACTTCGACCGAAGTGCTTACGGGGTCAAATATTAATATTTGATGTTCGAAATATCGATCTAAGTAGCTCAATAAATTGGTCATATAATAAACGTAGAATACCGATTTTTACTATTTTTGGAATTTTTAACTATTTTTTTATGATTTTTGAAATATGGTCTCTTTTGGTTTAAAAATATTTTTATTTTTAGGTAAAAAAAGTCCATCTTTCAAAAATCATAAAAAATAGTTACAAAATTTCAAAAATAGTAAAAATCGGTATTCTACATCTTTATTATATAACCAATTTATTGAGCTATTTAGTTCGACGTTTCGAACATCAAATGGCTAAATTTGACCCGTAAGTACTTCTGAAAGCAATTTAGCCAGACTCTCTCTCTCTCTCTATAGATATATATGAGGAGGGATCCAATTATACCATTTTATGGTGACAAATTTGACACCATCATGTTTATAATTTTTTTTGTGATTTCAAAATCTGAACAGTCGATTTGAACTATTCAACATGATCTCCATATTAAAATGTGCTTGGAGACTAAATTTCATATATTTTTGAAAACCACAGCTTTTCAATGGTCCAAAATTATCTAAAAGCATCAATTTTGTACACATCTCAATAAATACGAAAAAATTTCCAAAAAATGTAAATTTTGGTCTCCAACCAAATTTTAATATGAAGATCATGTTGAATAATTCGGATCGACTGTTTGGACTTTGAAATCGCAAAAATGACTTATAAGCATATGGTGTTAAAATGTGTCACCATAAAATGGTATAATTAGATTCCTCCTCTCACTCTCTCTCTCTCTCTCTCTCTCTCTATATATATATATATATATTTATAGAGAGAGAGAGAGAGAGGTTGGCTAATATCAAAACATTTGTTCTGGAGCCGTGGTGCAACTAATTGATTTTCCGATTTTCAAAGTTCAAACGGTCGATCTGAATCTTTAGATATGATATCTATATTAAAATGTGCTTGGAGACAAATTTTACTTTTTTTGGATTTTTTTTACAATTTATTAAGTCAGTGTTAAAATCATTGATTTTAATAAACAGCGAAATTTTTTTGTATCATTGAAAACAACGATTTTAAAACTGGCTTAATAAATAGTAAAAAAAATTCAAAAAAATGTAAAATGTGGTCTCCAATCACATTTTATTATAGATTGAATGTTGAACGGTTTGGATCGACTGTTTGAACTTCGAAAATGTAAAAATCGAAGCATTTGTTCCATGGCCAAGGAACAAACATTTTGATATTAGCCAACCTATATATATATATATATAGAGGAGGGATCTAGTTATATATATATATATATATTTATAGAGGAGGGATCTAGTTATCACAATTTTGAGTTACAACAAAGTTACCACAACCATTTTCTATATTTTCAAATTTCAAATCGTCAATTCCAAACTGTTCAACATGATCTCCACAAAAAAATGTGGTTCCAGATCAAATTTTACATTTTTTTGAATTTGTTTACTATTTATTATGATGGGTACAAAATTCAATGGTTTGAATTTGACTAGTTTTTGTAAAATACTTAATAAATAGTAAATAAATTCAAAAAAACATAAAATTTGATCTAGAAGCACATTTTATTGTGGAGATTATGTTGAACGGTTTGGATCGACGATTTGAAATTTGAAAATGTAAAAAATGGTTGTGGTAACTTTGTTGTAACTCAAAATTGTGGTAACTAGATCCCTCCTCATATATATATATCACCATTATGTGTGTGTGTGTGTATATATATATATGTATAGAGTCCGGCTACTATAACACCAGTGTCATTCCAAACTAAGTAACACCACATCTTAAACCATTGGATCTACTTTAATATTCGTGCATAAGATAGGATTGGAATGACACTAGTGTCTTGCACGAATATTAAAGTAGATCCAATGATTTAAGATGTGGTGTTATTTAGTTTGAAATGACACTAGTGTTATAGTAGCCGGACTCATATGTATATATAGGATTTTGCTAATATGCTATACGCGTATATAAGGGCCCCTCCGTGCTACGGCTCAATTTTTGAGTTTTCAAAATTCTAACGGTCGATCCGAACCGTACAACATGATCTCCATATGAATATGTACTTGCAAACCAAATTTTACATTTTTTTAGAATTTTTTTACTATTTATTAAGCCACTTTGAAAATCGCTGATCCAATGGTTCAGAAAAGTTTACTGTTGTGTACAAATTAGTATTTTTTCAAAGTGGCTTAATAAATAGTAAAAAAATTCTAAAAAATGTAAAATTTGGTTTGCAAGTACATATTCATATGGAGATCATGTTGAACGATTTGGATTGACCGTTAGGATTTTGAAAACTCAAAAATTGAGCCGTAGCACGGAGGCCTCTATGCTACGCGTAGCACCGTAGCACTGTCCTGTATATATATATATATATATGTATGTATACATGTATATATATATGAGGAGGGCTCAAATGCCCCATTGCTTCATGCCCCAATAGTGCCCCAACATCTATATCTTCAAATGCAAAGTTCAAACAGATGATCCGAACATCTCAACATGATATCCATGTTAAAATATGATTGGAGACCAAATTTTATATTTTTTGGAGTTTTTTTACTATTTTTTAAGAAAGGTACAAAATCAGGAAATTCTGGACCATCTAAAAACAATGATTTTGTACCTATCTTAAAAAAAGTAAAAAAATTCCAAAAAATATAAAATTTGGTCTCCAATCATATTTTAACATGGATATCATGTTGATTGGTTCGGATCATTTGTTTGAACTTTGCATTTGAAGATATAGATGTTGGGGCATGAAGCAATGGGGCATTTGAGCCCTACTCTATATATATATATATATATATATATATATATATATATATCACCATTATTTTAATATTTTGAAATATCTATTTATGTGGATACGAATACATATACAGTTTAATGTTTCGGAAGCATATACGAATATGGATAATTATCTATATATGAATTTTTATAAGTTTTTGGATATCCGTTTGTGCAGAAACGAAATCAGATAATATATGTATCCAATTATCCTTACACGTATCTTTTTTAATTTTTCAAATATGCGTTTGGCGGATACAAATACAGATAAAGATAATTTTTTACATATTTTTATCTATTTGTATTAGAATCATGTTTAGAGAGGAATATTTTTTGTTGGTTCTTTGATTAAAAATATGGTTACTGTGTGATTAATTTTTGTTAACGAGATATATATTTTTTAATGACATAACAAGTTTAATATGATAAAAATTATTTTATTCACAATAATGATCGAATATCCAAATCTATACTATATATTGAATAAAGATCGAATATCCAAATCTATACTATATATTTAATCTTTGATGTTGGGCTACAATTTTACTGGTTACTGTGTCGATTTTTTACTTTTACAAATTAAGTTTAGACTCTTTTTTTTTAATCTCTTGTTTGGAATTGCACTCTCTTTCCTTGTTCTGGAACCGGGCTACCAAGAGGAGCCAAAAAAGCGATTCGCAATCTCCACCACTGTTGCACCACCAACTCCATCCACCTTGATCTTAAGGAAGAGGTAGGTATTATGGTGGAAGACAACCCGAACAATCTGAGACCGCTCAAGGACTTTCTCGCTCCAAAGAGCCACAACACTCATAGAGGCTATCGAGCACCAGATGGGCAATCCTTCAAGCTCAAAACTTCCATGATCAACCTAGTTAGCCAAACCCAGTTTGGAGGGGCGCTTAGTGAAGATTCCAACCAACTCCTCGACATCTTTTAGAAAATAGTGGATAACATGAAGCTGAGAGACATTGACCCAAAAACAGTCAAATTTAGGACCTTCCCTTTCTCCTTGAGAGATAAGGCGAGGACCTGATTAAGAACTGTGGATCCCACAACCATAGACACATGGGATAAATTGTGTAGTGTTTTCACCTCCATATTTTTCCCTCCTTCCAAAACTCCCCATATTCGTCTGATTTTGCATAATTTCATATTGTATTAACCTCAGTTCGTTCACAAATCACAATTGTCACTGTTCTTTTAAGTACCCATCATTGTTTCTGGGAAGAAGTAGTTGTCACAATTTTTTTATGTTCTGCAAGTGCATTCATTGCAAGTTATTCTAACTTTTCATCGTCTGATGGCTGATCAGATGGACTGAAGAGTAGAAATAATACCATTAGTCATCCAGTCATAAAAAGCAGTAACACGCTAAATCTTTTTTTTTTTTTTTTGTTGAGAATGGCCAGTAGGGATGATTAAATTTTAAGGTTAAAAAAACAGTATATAGGAAAATACAAGCAACATAGATCAAATTTCCTAGTCTGCCTGTCTACATAAAAAAATACAAGCAGCATAGATCATTTTACTAAAACTGTGCTATATATTTCGTAGATTGCCACACAATAGCTACACAAGAAGCGAAACAAATAAATACCAAAAGTGAGGAAAATTCAATAAAACTGTGCTATATATTTCGTGGACGGGATAAAGACCAATTGACAAAGAAAACCCATTTCTACTGGACATAAAATTTGATTCGTACTTTTATCTGTGTATGCAACCTGAAACCATACCAGTAAATTTGACTAAAAGAAGTATAATATTAATTTTTTTCTCAGCACTACAAGTCTGCAAATATTATTTCACTCACCACAATAACACGCATACACATCCCAATTATTACTAAACAATCATTTATTTCTATACCAAAAAGTCCATCAATTGGCCGAAGCAACATTCCATCTTGTGGCTCGAAGCACTCTCACGTACTCTTGTACCCTCTCCACACTCGGCAGAGCACTCTTCACAAAATCCACAGCGAGGAACCGCTTTTCCCACTCCACAAGTAATGGCACCTTTGTTGCATCGAGCAACTTGACCCCAGATATCTTCTCTACTGCCTTGATCCAGACCAACTGGGAACCCAAAGTCACATCAACAAAACCAATGGAGTCTCCACCAATGAAATCCTTTCCAGCAGAACATTTCTTAAAGGCTCCTTCCAACAGCTCTAGCGCAGCAATTGTATCCGCAATTTTTTCTGCCTTCGTCTCCTCTGTTGTAGCCTTCAGGATACCAATAAATGAAGGGAACAACTGCACGGATAAATAAAAAACATAAAACATTTGTTAATTTTGCAATTCATCTTTACTCATTTATATTGCGGTTGATCGTGAAATTAAAAATTTAGTAAGTTGAGTACCTTATTGTCAACATAAGCTGCCCAAAAGCGAGCAATGGCGCGTTCGTAAGGATCAGCAGGAAGCACAGGAGGCCCTGTACCAGGCCAGTTCTCATCAATGTACTCCAAAATCACCAATGACTCACAGATGCTTCGATCGTTGTGGATAAGTACTGGCACTTTCTTGTGGATTGGATTGTGTTTAAGAAGAAGCTCGCTCTTGTTAAAAAGATCCTGCTCAAGGTACTCGTAGCTCAGCCTCTTTTGTTCTAGAATCATTCTGACCCTACTAGCAAATTGGCTAGGCCCTGCTCCTAACAGTTTGAGATCACCTTCTGCCATTGTTCACTTGGGAATTAATGTTTTTGGGAAATTGATATGTGTTCTCTCTGTGTTGTATGCGGAGCTTATATAAGGTAGAGTACAAGTGTTGACTGCCAACAAAAAGATAATCCAAGTGGTGGAATTATATATGATATATATGCCGTCAGCAATGAGGACACCTTCCTTGCATGATTGCATCCATGACAGAATCAGGTTCTGTTGTGGCTGGTTTCGTGCTTACAAAGACGTAGTATTTTTCTTTTTCTTTTTTTTGTCATTCAAAAGCCCGTAGGCATAATACAGAGAAGTTTCATCTTACAAATTTAGCACACAACGCCCTGCTAAACAGAGCCGGTAAGCTAAAGAGTAAAACATGGTAAAATATGTCCTGTATAATCCCAACCATTTGCGCTCCCTTTTTCCGTCAAATTGTCATTCAATTTGGCTTGTTCGCACATGAACACACACCAAAAATTGTTAGCTCTCAATAAACTCCAGCTCGCCAACATTTCATCAAATGCCTGCCAATCTGCTGCCATAGGGGTACTGATAAAGTGTTATTGGAGCACGTACTGATAAAGTGTTAGCAAAATTGAACTATTAACATATCATTTAATGCATGACAAATTACTTTTTTAATTATGCTTAATTTAATAGACAATATATCAAAATTGTTCAGAGCATCTCAACTGCATAAACTTTTTTATTATTTTTTCATATTGACCGTAGGCCATACACCTTAGTATTATAATATAGTTAGTTGGAAGGATGGTGCTGCTTGGAGAAGAAGCAGAGAATGCTTGCGCAAGTACAGTCGTCATGAGGTAATGAGCTGTGGAAATTCTGTGGTATTAATTTGACTAGTCCGCTGCCACTGCGGAGCTTCAATGACCATCAAGAGCTTGTATTGGATGTTGGACATGAATTCAGATCCAGTGCAATAGCTGACCAAGTATAATGAGATCTAAGTCGTCGCTCGTCCGTACGTTCCATCTGATACGAATCTCAAAACAGAATATAGGAGCCAGACTTTTGAACTATGAGAATCAATCATTTAAAAATTTTCTACGATAATGATGATCAATTTTACAATAACATGATATTTCATATAAAATCATATATAAATACAAAAAATAATAAAAAGGATGAATTGATCTTCATTCTCTCTTCTTAAATCTAGCCCTAACTCTAAGAAGGTACCAAATTGATTTTGGTTTGGCTGGGAGTATCCTACTCCCTCATTTACATGATGGGAAATGGATTCGTTTGACATAGGGGGGCAAATGGATTGAATATTATCCGTTTGTATCTGGATCTGTTTCAAATTTTTTGCGGATTTGGATATTCAAATACAAATACTTTGCGAATTCGGATATGAATATGGTTTCATGTTTCATAAGCGTATATGTATATGAACTATATATATATAGAGAATTTGGCTAAATTGTTTCCGGAAGCACTTCGACCGAAGTGCTTACGGAGACAAATTTTCATATTTGATGTTCAAAATATCGATCTAAGTAGCTCAATAAATTGGTTATATAATAAACTTGTAGAAACTAATTTTTACTATTTTTAGAATTTTTAACTATTTTTTATGATTTTTTAAATATGGTATCTTTTGGCTTAAAAATACTTTTATTTGTAGGTCAAAAAAGTCCATCTTTCAAAAATCATAAAAAATAGTTAAAAAATTTCAAAATTTTCAAAAAATAATTATTCTACATATTTATTATATAACCAATTTATTGAGCTATTTAGTTCGACGTTTCGAACATCAAATGGCTAAATTTGACCCGTAAGTACTTCCGGAAGCAATTTAGCCGGGCACTCTCTCTCTATCTATATATATAGATATATATATAGGACAGTGCTACGGTGCTACGCGTGTTGGATTTTGAGGCTACCCAAAGCCATTAGGCTTAAGCTGCGGAAAGACCGTAAAATAAAAATTTTACTTCTAACTCAAGCCAAAAAGGATTGAAGTGGTATGTCGGATAATCTACCGAGAGTTACATACCTGTTCAAGCCGTTTCTCAGATTAAAAAAACCGTAAGTAAAACTTTACTCATTCAGATCATAGATTAAGTAGTATGTCGGATAATAACCGAGAGTTACATACCAGATTAATCCTTTATAGACCCAAAGTAGTAAAACTGTATTTACTTGTTTTTAATCAGTTTATAGATCTACTCCTTTGATTGATTTCTAAAAGATTAAATCTATTTAACAATTAAATAGATTAATATTTAACATTTATACCTTGTATCCAAATTCCAATTGGATTGTAGTCACGTCTTGTAGCACCAGACGTCTGATGCCTCTATCGGTTGTCCACCAGGAAATAACCAGAGAGCGATTATTTCTTTTGCCAGAAATACTATAACTGCGTTTTTTTCGTAAATACACTATTCACAAAAAATCTGAAAACACTATTCACCGCAAACACTATTCACGGCTCGCAAGATATACGTAATCAAATTACGTATTCTTTCTTTTCTCATGAAAACACTATTTGGGAGAGAAAAACTTGATTCGATTCGATCCGATCTGATTCGGTTCAAATGGAATTCTATTCTTTTTCTCTACCCCTACCCCTCTATTTATAGGGTTAGGGAGGTGCTTGTAAGCTGCTTGCAGCATAGGTGCTTAGCTGCAAGCTGCTTACAAGGACGTGCTTGTAAGCTGCTTGCAGCAGAGGTGCTTAGCTGCAAGCTGCTTACAAGGACGTGCTTGCAGCAGAGGTGCTTGTAAGCTACTTGCAGTAGAGGTGCTTGCAAGAACGTGCTTTTGCGATAAATTTATGCAACGTGTCGAACACGCTTATAAATTTAATGTGTTTAAGCATGTCATCTCTATGACATTTATTTATTAATTATAACATTTATAATTAATCAAATAAATTAATTCTCTGATTACTTTCCTATTGGTGTGACCCGATAGGATCTGTGTTATGTTGGTAAATAGAATTAAAACCGTTTTAACTTCTATAATCATGAGAGGCATCTGGCAAAACGCATCATGACCATCCAATTACACAGATGATGCTGTACTGTACAATATCACGATCCAGTAAATTATTTTACTTGTGTTTAATTCTTTCGTCTCATAGCTGTCAGATTTATTTCAAGGTAGGTTTGTGTCATCCTTGCAAATTAATCTTTTCTTGATCTTGAACAGATTATCAAATATGATTAACTCTTGTTAATCATACCACATGCAGATAATCTTATTCTATCAAGGGGTCCAGTGACACTATAACTCGTATAATAAATACGAGGGACAATAGTACTTTTGGTAGACCATCACTACCTCAGCTAAGTTATGTATACCGAAGAGCTACCGTTATAGCTACTTTTTACAGATAGCGTTAGGTAACAATCACACATACACATCTCTTAGTTAGGAAAGATGAATACCTCATACTGTAGAACTTAACACTGAATGAAAGCATTAATGACACGAACACAATTCCGTATAATGTTTCATTCGGGGTCTGTAAAATACCATGTTTCTAGAACATGTATCTATGTGATTAAAATGACAACTCTGTGTCTATGGTCTGTAAAACTTGACCATCTTTTAATCCACATACTAACCTTGAAGCGGTAATTAGTGTTCCTGCTAATTACCTCGGTCAGTGACCTTTTAAGAGTATTTATCATCTGTATTATGAAGTTTCACAATTCCAGTCATTAACTCGGAATGATTCATAAATTCAATAATACTCAAGGAAACAAAATGACATTTAATCATTCAATTCATGAACAAAGCTTTATATAATTAAATTATCGTATTATTGACTTCTAGATTATTACAAACTAACAACGCGTAGCATAGAGGCCTCCGTGCTATGGCTCAAGTTTTGAGTTTTCAAAATTCTAACGGTCGATCCGAACCGTTCAACATGATCTCCATATGAATATGTACTTGCAAACCAAATTTTACATTTTTTAGATTTTTTTTACTATTTATCAAGCCACTTTGAAAAAACACTAATTTGTACACAACAGTAAACTTTTCTGGACCATTGGATCAGCGAATTTTCAAAGTGGCTTAATAAATAGTAAAAAAATTCTAAAAAATGTAAAATTTGGTTTGCAAGTACATATTCATATGGAGATCATGTTGAACGGTTCAGATCGACCGTTAGGATTTTGAAAACTCAAAAATTGAGCCGTAGCACGAAGGGGCTCTATGCTACGCGTATCATATTAGCAAAATCCACATATATATATATATGTGTGGAGGGATCCAATTATACCATTTTATGGTGACAAATCTTGACACCATCATGTTTATAAGTTTTTTTTTTGTGATTTCATAATCTAAACAGTCGATCTGAACCATTCAACACGATCTCCATATTAAAATGTGCTTGGAGAATAAATTTTATATTTTTTGAAAATTGTTTACTTTTTTTTTAGAATTTTTGAAAACAGCAGCTTTTCAATGGTCCAAAATTATCTAAAAACATCAATTTTGTACACATCTCAATAAATACGAAAAAAATTCCAAAAAATGTAAAATTTGGTCTCTAAGTATATTTTAATATGAAGATCATGTTGAATAATTCGGATCGATTGTTTGGATTTTGAAATCGCAAAAATGTCTTATAAGCATATGGTGACAAAATGTGTCACCATAAAATGTAGTTAGATTCCTCCTCTCTCTCTCTCTCTACATATATATACGTAGAGTACGGCTAACACACTTCCTCTAGTATATCAACAATATGCTTCCAGCCTCCAAAATCTATCGAATGGGCATCAAATGACAAATCCAAACCGTTCAAACCAATCTCCTTAGCGAGAGCTTCGTTTCCATATAAAAAAAATTATTTTTGAATTTATTTACTATCAAGTCAAGTGGTCAAAGAAATGAGCAAAATAGTGCATTAAAATGCGCACAAAATCCTTCATATTTTGACCGCCTGACTTGATGGTAAATAAATTCGAAAATTAAATTTTTTATATGGGAACGAAGCTCTCATTAAGAACATTGGTTTGAACGGTTTAGATTTGTTGTTTGAAGCCCATTCGATAGATTTTGAAGACCAGAAACATATTGTTAATATACTAGAGGAAGCCCGTTAATCGTACTCTCTCTCTCTCTATATATATAGAGGTTGATTACTATCAAAACGTTTGTTCCGGAGCCATGGTGCAACCAATTGGTTTTCTGATTTTCAAAGGTCAGACGGTCGATCCGAACTGTTAGATATGATATCTATATTAAAATGTGCTTGGAGACAAATTTTACATTTTTTCGAATTTTATTTACTATTTATTAAGTCAGTTTTAAAACCGGTGACTTTAATAAACAGTGAAAATTTTCTGAATCATTGAAAACAACAATTTTAAAACTGGCTTAATAAATAGTAAAAAAAATTCAAAAAAAATGTAAAATGTGGTCTCCAATCACATTTTATTATAGATTGAATGTTGAACTGTTTGGACTTCGAAAATATAAAAACCGAAGCATTTGTTCTATGGTCTAGGAACAAACGTTTTGATATTAGCCAACCTATATATATATATATATATATATATATATATAGGAAATTGCTAATATGCTATGCATAACATAAATGGCCTTCGTGCTACGGCTCAATATTTGAGTTTTCAAAATCCTAAAGGTCGATCCGAACCGTTCAACATGATCTCCATATGAATATGTACTTGCAAACCAAATTTTACATTTTTTTTTATTTTTTTTATTTTTTAGATAGGTAGAAAATCACTTGATCTGAAAATTGTGTACCATTCAGATCAAGTGTTTTTCTACCTATCTAAAAAAATAGTAAAAAAAATTCTAAAAAATGTAAACTTTGGTTTGCAAGTACATATTCATATGGAGATCATGTTGAACGGTTCGGATCGACCGTTAGGATTTTGAAAACTCAAATATTGAGCCGTAGCACGGAGGCCTTCTATCCTATGCATAGCACCGTAGCCAATCCTATATATTATATATATATCAGTATTATTTTAATTTTTTGAAATATCTATTTGTGTGGATACGAATACATATACAGTTTAATGTTTCGGAAGCATATACGAATATGGATAATTATCTATATATGTATTTTTATAAGTTTTTGGATATTCGTTTGTGCAGATACGAAATCAGATAATATCTGTATCCAATTATCCTTACACGTATTCTTTTTAATTTTTCAAATATACGTTTGTGCGGATACAAATACGGATACAGATATTTTTTTATGTATTTTTATCTATTTGTATTAGAATCATGTTTAGAGAGGAACTTTTTTGTTGGTTTTTTGATTAAAAATATGGTTACTGTGTGATTAATTTTTGTTAACGAGATATATATTTTGTAATGACATAACAAATTTAATATGATAAAAATTATTTTATTCACCATAATGATATATTTAATCCTTGATGTTGGGCTACAATTTTACTGGTTACTGTGTCCATTTTTTACTTTTACAAATTAAGTTTAGACTTTTTTTTTTTTATCTCTTGTTTGGAAATTCACTCTCTTTCCTTGTTCTGGAACCGGGCTACCAAGAGGAGCCGAAAAAGACCAATGCGCAATCTCCACCTCTGTTGCACCACCAACTCCATCCACCCTTGATCTTAAGGAAGAGGTAGGTATTATGGTGGCAGACAACCCGAAAGATCTGAGACCGCTCTCCATATCATTACTAAAACAATCATTTATTTTGTAAACAAGAAGTCTGCAAATATTATTTCACTCACCACAATAACAAACGTACACATTCCAATTATTACTAAACAATCATTTATTTCTATACCAAAAAATCCATCAATTGGCCGAAGCAACTTTCCATCTTGTGGCTCGAAGCACGCTCACGTACTCTTCTATCCTCTCCACACTCGGCAGAGCACTCTTCACAAAACCCACAGCGAGGAACCGTTTTTCCCACTCCACCAGTAATGGCATCTTTGTTGCATCGAGCAACTTGACCCCTGATATCTTCTCTACTGTCCTGATCCAGGCTAACTCGGAACCTAAAGTCACATCAAGGAAACCAATGGTATCTCCACCAAAGAAGCTCTTCCCAGCAGAGCATTTCTTGAAAGCTCCTTCCAACTGATCTAGTGCAGCAAGTGTATCGCTAATTTTTTCTGCCTTTGTCTCCTCTGAAACAGTTTTCACGATACCAATAATGAATGTACCAACTGCATGGCTAAAAAAAAGGAAACATTTGCTACTTTTGTAATTCGATCAATTATAGAACTTAATTTCATATATATTTTGGTTGATCATAAAGTCAAACGATTAATTAATTAGTAATTTAAGTACCTTATCATCAACGTACGTTGCCCAAAACCGAGCAACCGCACGTTCGTAAGGATCAACAGGAAGCACGGGAGGCCCAGTACCTGGCCAGTTCTCATCAATGTACTGCAAAATTACCAGCGACTCGCAGATGCTTCAATCACCATGGATAAGTACGGGCACTTTCTTGTGGATCGGATTGTGTTTGACAAGAAGTTCGCTCTTGTTTAAAAGATCCTGCTCAAGGTACTCGTAACTCAACCCCTTTTGTTCTAGCACCATTTTTACCCTGATTGCAAATGGGCTAGCCCATGTACCCAACAGCTTGAGATCACCTTCTGCCATTTTTACTCTGTTTGAGAATTAGTGTTTTTGGGAAATTGATTGATTTCTATCTATGTTGATGTGGGGCTTAAATAAGATACAAGTGTTGACTGCCAACAAAAAGATAATCCAAGTGGTGGAATTATATATGATATATATGCCGTCAGCAATGAAGACACCTTCCTTGCATGATTGCAGTCATGACAGAATCGGGTTCTGTTGTGGCTGGTTTCGTGTTTACAGAGACGTAGTATTTTTCCTTTAAGATTTTGAGTGCTGCATCAAGTTATTAGATATATTTATAGTTTATTTGACATTTCTATTTATTTGATAACTATCACAATCAATAAATTAATTATGAAATTTAAAATAATTTTATATTTGTTTTATTTTAGATAAAGTTTTATATTAAATTTATTGCAATTAAGTATTATTGGAGCACGTACTGATAAAGTGTTAGCAAAATTGAACTATTAACATATCAGTTAATGCATGACAAATTACTTTTTTAATTATGCTTAATTTAATAGACAATATATCAAAATTGTTGAGAGCATCTCAACTGCATAAACTTTTTTATTATTTTTTCATATTGACCGTAGGCCATACACCTTAGTATTATAATATAGTTAGTTGGAAGGATGATGCTGCTTGGAGAAGAAGCAGAGAATGCTTGCGCAAGTACAGTCGTCATGAGGTAATGAGCTGTGGAAATTCTGTGGTATTAATTTGACTAGTCCGCTGCCACTGCGGAGCTTCAGTGACCATCAAGAGCTTGTATTGGATGTTGGACATGAATTCAGATCCAGTGCAATAGCTGACCGAGTATAAATGAGATCTAGGTCGTCACTCGTCCGTACGTTCCATCTGATACGATTCTCAAAACAGCTCATCCTGATATAAGAGCCAGACTTTCTTACTATGGATCCATGATCAATCATTTAAAATTTTTTCACGATAATGATCAATTTTATAATAACATGATTTTTTTTTCTAAATTACATATAAAATCTTAGATAAATAAAAAAAATAAAAAATAGTCAATTGACCTTCATTCTCTCTTCTTAAATCCACCCCCGACTCTAAGAAGGTACCAAATTGATTTTGGTTTGGCTGGGAGTATCCTACTCCCTCGTTTACCTGAGGGGAAATGGTTTCGTTTGACATAGGAGTGCAAATGGATTGAATATTATCCGTTTGTATCTGGATCTGTTTCAAAAATTTTGCGGATTTGGATATTCAGATACAAATACTTTGCGAATACGGATATGAATACGGTTTCATGTTTCATAAGTGTATACGTATATGAACTATATATATATATATATATATATAGAGAGAGAGAGAGAGAGAGAGTGAGAGTGAGTTTGGCTAATTTGCTTCTGGAAGCACTTTGACCGAAGTGCTTACGGGGTCAAATATTAATATTTGATGTTCGAAATATCGATCTAAGTAGCTCAATAAATTGATTATATAATAAACATGTAGAATACCAATTTTACTATTTTTGAAAATTTTAACTATGTTTTTATGATTTTTGAAATATGGTCTCTTTTGGATTAAAAATACTTTTATTTTTAGGTCAAAAAAGTCCATATTTCAAAAATCATAAAAAATAGTTAAAAAATTTCAAAAATAGTAAAAATTGGTATTCTACATATTGATTATATAACCAATTTATTGAGCTATTTATTTCGACGTTTCGAACATCAAGTGGCTAAATTTGACCCGTAAGTACTTCCGGAAGCAATTTAGCCGGACTCTCTCTCTCTCTCTATATATATATATATGAGGAGGGATTAAATTATACCATTTTATGGTGACACATCTTGACACCATCATGTTTATAAGTTTTTTAGTGATTTTAAAATCTAAACAGTCGAACTGAACCATTCAACATGATATCCATATTAAAATGTGCTTGGAGACTAAATTTTATATTTTTTGAAAATTGTTTACTTTTTTTTTAGAATTTTGTAAAACCGCAGCTTTTGAATTGTCCAAAATTATCTAAAAACATTAAATTTGTACACATCTCAATAAATATAAAAAAATTCCAAAAAAATATAAAATATGGTCCAAGCACATTTTAATATGAAGATCATGTTAAATGATTCAGATCGACTGTTTGGACTTTGAAATTGCAAAAATGACTTATAAGCATATGGTGTCAAAATGTGTCACCATAAAATAGTGTAATTAGATTCCTCCTCCTCTCTATATATATATATAGATATATATATATACATACACATATATATATAGAGATAGAGAGATAGAGAGAGAGGTTGGCTAATATCAAAATGTTTGTTCCGGAACCGTGGTGCAACCAATTGGTTTTCTGATTTTCAAAGTTCAAACGGTCGATCTGAACTGTTAGATGTGATATTTATATTAAAATGTGCTTGGAGACAAATTTTACATTTTTTGAAATTTTTTTACTATTTATTAAGTCAGTTTTAAAATCGCTGATTTTAATAATTAAACAGTGAAAATTTTCTGGATCATTGAGAACAACGATTTTAAAACTGGTTTAATAAATAGTAAAAGATTTTGATGTAAAATGTGATCTCCAATCACATTTTATAATAGATTGAATGTTGTACAGTTTGGATCGACTAGTTGGACTTCAAAAAGGTGAAAAACCGAAACATTTGTTCCATGGCTTAGGAACAAATATTTTGATATTAGCCAACCTATATATATATTAGTATTATTTTAATTTTTTGAAATATCTATTTGTGTGGATACACATATACAGTTTAATGTTTCGGAAGCATATACGAATAGGATAATTATCTATATTTGTATTTTTATAAGATTTTGGATAGTCGTTTCACTACAGCAGAAAGGGGCATCAGCGATCAAATTTTGGCCGCTGATAGTATTTTCACCGGCCGCTGATACTCATTCTGGTCGCTGAAAGTCAAATTTGGTCGCTGATACTCCGGTCGCTGTAAGCATTGTCGCTGATACTCTTCTGATGACGTCACCGGTCGCTGATAATACGTCACCCGGTCGCTGATAAGTTTCTGCGACCAAATTTTTTTAGTCGCTGTTGTTTTTTTCTGACGTCAGCAAAAGCTTTTTGCGACCAATTGTACCGGTCGCTGATACTTAAAACCGGTCGCTGATAATCGAAACAATCGCAGATTCATAAATTATCAGAGACAAATAATTACGATCGCAGATTCACAAGTACCAGTAAGTAACATGGTCAATAATCTTCTAAAAAACAGAATTTTGGATCTATCTAAAACAATAGTAAAAAAATTCAATAATCTTCTTAAAAAACAGAATTCTGTATCTTTTGTCTCTAAATGTCACTGGTACAGTACCAGTACCAATAAGTAACATGGTCAATAATCTTCTAGAAAACAGAATTTTATATCTATCTAAAAAGTATTTTCTGAAGTTCTACCAAATGGTCCCAATTTCTTGTATATCCAAGCCAAAATCAGCAACGGCAAAATGAGCGTTTCTTTAAGCAGTGGTATGTACCTAAAAAAAATGCTACATATTAAAAAGAAGCAAGGCAAATTTCATAGAATATTTATAGATTCTTAATCTGGAATCTGACATAACAAACGTACTAGTGCGTAACATACTACTGTTACACAGTTGATAAGTTATATTGAAACTATTGATAACTTTTTTTGCTTTTTCACTGGGCCACTAAAAATTCAACAATATGCAATTAACCCCCTTATCTCTAATAGCAACTTTGCATATTAGCCAAATTATGGTCATAATGCAACTCTGCCAATAATAAGTTTTTGGATATAATACTTGCAACATTTATAACTACATCTGGCAGCCATGATTCCATTCGAAGAGTAAAAACAGATAAACAATGAATGCAAAAATTCCGAATTTGAAATATGTAAGGATTTTGTGGCTATGCAGAATATAATTGGAATTACACAACCCTTTTTTTTTTCAGCGTACCTGAGATTAACTTTGTCAAGGCCAGATACAAATGAAATCTGGTGCAACACAGCTTTGAAGACCTCATGGATACAATAATTAGAAATTATAACCAAATTACAAAAATTAACTAGATTAGAAATTTACATACCACTCCTGGAGTAATTAACCCTTGCTCCTCTGCATCACTGATCATGCTATACCCAATCCTGCCCCAATTTCAACCACACATAATCAATCTTAAAATCAAAATTAAAGAAAAATATAATTTTTGAAAAAATTCGAAAAAGAATAATAATTTTTGAACTACCATCATCCTTGACACTGGAGCAGGGTTCCATCATCTCCAGTTTCGCGGCTACTTTAGCTACACATCCCTCTGTGACTTTGTTAAGATACACCAATGGCGTATTCCCAATCAACTGAAATTTGGAAAGTAATTAGTAAAACAATAAGGGACTGAAATGTAAAGAGAAGAGATTAGTTACCTCAGTGACATCCTTAGCGATGGTGGTGCTTGCTTCACCCATGGATGATGGATCAATCAAATTGCTACAAAAATTATCAAAAATTGTGAATCGAAATAAACATGCATCGAAAAGCGTCGAGATACAGATAGAAAAATCAGAGCAAGAGAAGATGAATCCGTACCTATTAGAAAGTGTGAACTTGATTTGGTACAAAACCAAGGGAATTTCAATGCAACTGCGGAGAGACGGTACCGTTTGGCGCAGAGACGGAGAATGAGTAAAAGGCGCCGATATTGGTAGTAAAACTCAAAAAGTACACTGCGGGGCCAACATATGGCGGTCAACTTATATTTAAACTGATATTAGAAAGAGTATAGTTATTATCGCTTATTAACCTTATTTTGCTAGTACTGTTGACAAAACAATTACCCATACTTATACCAAACCAGGTATAAATCACAAAAGATAAATGTACCAGAAACACTGGTACACATAAAACAACCACTAAATCTATTGATCATTAACCATTCATGCTTCCGTACCAGGACATTATGTACCAGTCTAGCGGTACTGGTAAGGATTCTGGACTTGAAATATCCAGCTGTTAAATTATGTCCTTTCTCTATTTCACTAAAGCATCAGGTACTATAACATTCTAGTAACTCCTTGGTTGTTTATATCCTAGGTTTGTGATACTGGTACCAAGCTTGAATCAAATTCAGGTGGTACAGGCGGAGAGTACTCAGTAAAGCAGAATGGTATGGAGAAGTACCAGTACCATTCAGTTGGTACAGGCGGTAGAGTACTCATCAAAGGTCTATTTTGGTCAAATTTATTTTCAAATTCAAGTGAACCCAGTAAGAGAACCCCCATTCAAATTTTAATTTGACCAAAATAGACCTAATTTTGGAATTTATTTTTGCTTCTAAATCAGAAAGTAGCACTTAAATCGGAAAATTCAACTAATTGGTACTGATATACAACAGCATGTATGAACCAAATTTCATCAAGTGTACTAATTACCTAAATTTAATGTACAAGTAAGAGATTTTATACCTGGACAGGGAGATTTCATCAAGTGTACTAATTAGGTCAAATTTAATTTCAATTTGATCAAAATAGACCTAATTTTGGAATTTATTTTTGCTTCTAGAGGGTGAGAGAGTACTCAGTAAAACCGCACTTACATCAGAAAATTCAACTACTTGGTACTGATATAAACCAAATTCATTAAGTGTATATATTAAGTAAATTTATTGTACCAGTAAGAGATGTTATACCTGAACAGGGAGACCAGTGGTGAGAGATTGTGTGAAAATCAGAAAAAATGCAAAGGCAATATTGGCCACAACACCAGCCGAAACAACAACAATCCGATCCACAACCGGTCTATTCCTTAGCAAATCCGGGTCGTTAGCGGGTATACCGCAATCCGGGTCATCCGCATCGGGAAATGCAACAAACCCACCAAGAGGAAAAGCCCGGAGTGAGTACTCAACCCCATCTTTTGGGTACACGAACCGAGCTAACACGGGCGGCGCAGGGGGGTCGCTGATCGGGGTCGGGGTTCCAGCGGGGGGTCGGGCGGCGCAGGGGGTTCGGGCTGTCGCGTTTTGATCGGGGTCGGGGTTCCAGCGGGGGTCGGGCGGCGCAGGGGGGTCGGGGTTCCAAAAGATGAAATTTGGGGAAGGGTTTTGATTTTGGCGTTTTGATAAAGGCGCGCGTTTCATTTTTCAGCAGCCGCGCTTTTTTTCAGCGAAAAAAAAAAAAAAAAATTCAGCGACCGGTGCAGTCGACGGTCGCTGATACCGGTCGCTGATACAGTTGGTCGCCGGAATTTGACTGAAAATCTTTATTTTTGGAGAGAAACTGAAAATCAGCGACCGGCGTCACCACCGGTCGCTGATACCGGTCGCTGAAGCTCCGTTTTGCTGTAGTGTTTGTGTAGATACGAAATCAGATAATATCTGTATCCAATTATCTTTACATGTATTCTTTTTTAATTTTTCAAATATCCGTTTGTGCGGATACAAATACGGATACAGATAATTTTTTACGTACTTTATCTATTTGTATTAGAATCATGTTTAGAGAGGAATTTTTTTGTTGGTGTGTGATTAATTTTTGTTAACGAGATATAAATTTTGTAATGACATCACAAGTTTAATATGATAAAAATTATTTTATTCACAATAATGATCGAATATCCAAATCTATACTATATATTTAATCCTTAATTTTGGGCTACAATTTTACTGGTTACTGTGTCAATTTTTTAGTTTTAGCAATTAAGTTTAGACTTTTTTTTTTATCACTTGTTTGGAAATTCACTCTCTTTCCTTGTTCTGGAACCGGGTTACCAAGAGGCACACAACCCGAACGATCCGAGACCGCTTAAGGACTTTCTCGCTACAAATCATTACTAAACAATCATTTATTTAGTAAATCATTTATTACTAAACACTCGTGTATTATGGTGGCAGACAACCCGAAGTCTGCAGATATTATTTCACCCACCACAATAACATACGTACAAATACCAATTATTAATAAACAATCATTTATTTCTATACCAAAAAATCCATCAATTGGCCGAAGCAACATTCCATCTTGTGGCTCGAAGCACTCTCACGTACTCTTCTAACCTCTCCACACTCGGCAGAGCACTCTCCACAAAATCCACAGCGAGGAACCGTTTTTCCCACTCCACCAGTAATGGCACCTTTGTTGCATCGAGCAACTTGACCCCTGAAATATTCTCTACTGCCCTGATCCAGGTGAACCAAGAACCTAACGTCACATCAAGGAAACCAATAGTATCTCCACCAAAGAAGCTCTTCCCAGCAGAACATTTCTTGAAAGCTCCTTCCAACTGATCTAGTGCAGCAAGTGTATCGCTAATTTTTTCTGCCTTTGTCTCCTCTGAAACAGTTTTCACGATACCAATAAATGAATGTACCAACTGCATGGATAAAAAAAAGGAAACATTTGTTACTTTTGTAATTCGATCAATTATAGAACTTAATTTCATATATATTTTGGTTGATCATAAAGTCAAACGATTAATTAATTAGTAATTTAAGTACCTTATCATCAACGTACGTTGCCCAAAACCGAGCAACCGCACGTTCGTAAGGATCAACAGGAAGCACGGGAGGCCCAGTACCAGACCAGTTCTCATCAATGAACTGCAAAATTACCAACGACTCGCAGATGCTTCGATCACCATGGATAAGTACGGGCACTTTCTTGTGGATCGGATTGTGTTTGACAAGAAGTTCGCTCTTGTTTAAAAAATCCTCCTCAAGGTACTCGTAACTCAACCCCTTTTGTTCTAGCACCATTCTTACCCTGATTACATATGGGCTAGCCCATAACCCCAACAGCTTGAGATCACCTTCTGCCATTTTTACTCTGTTTGAGAATTAGTGTTTTTGGGAAATTGATTGATTTCTGTCTATGTTGATGTGGGGCTTAAATAAGATAAAAGTGTTGACTGCCAACAAAAAGATAGTCCAAGTGGTGGAATTATATATGATATATATGCCGTCAGGAATGAAGACACCTTCCTTGCATGATTGCATCCATGACAGAATCGGGTTCTGTTGTGGGCTGGTTTCGTGTTTACAAAGACGCAGTATTTTTCCTTTAAATTTTGAGTGATGGATCAAGTTTTTTTTTTTGAAGAAAACAAGGGTCATGCCCTTATTTCATTGATTAAATGCGGTTACAAGACTTTGTAACGTCCAAAGTAAAAACAAGTTGCAGCTCAGGATGGCTGAGCCTAAACAAAATAGAAATAAAATTAAGAAAAAGGCCAAAAAAGGAGGAAAAGAAAAAAGGAAAAAAAAAATGGAGTGTGCCTCTGAAAGTGAGGCCAGATCCAGAGAAAGAAAATCAGCTAATATGCGAAGAAATCCCCTCTAGCCCCAGTATAATGTAAAATTCATCTGCATCTTTGATTTAGAGCTGCGCCGGTACACTCTTCTTTGATTTTCTGTAGCAACCTGAAACCCGTACCAGCTGGCGTTCTGTACCAGTTGTGGTCTGATCTCGCAACCCATCAATTGGCAGTTGCCGGCGGATCTTGTACTGTACCAATCTGTCTTCTGACAGTATCAGCGTGGGTTTCTTGCTCTGCTGGTGCTCTCAGGGGCGGTGTTTCCTTCGAATTCAATGTCAATTGTCTGCTGTTGCGAGTGTTCGTGCTTCATAGAATTGCAGTTGCCAAAGCACTTCTTGTTTGAGTTCTTGTATATCCTTAATGTTGTCCGTGAAGGTTCGTGCACACCTCTCGCGCCATAAGATGAACTGTGTGACCAATATAATTGATTTATGTTTGACCGGTAATTTTGCACTCTTCAATATCTTTATTCTTGATATACCAGCAGCTGTTATCATCCGTTGTGGAATTGCTCTTGCGATCTCCTCATGCAGGATCATTGAGAACGGGCATCGGTTGAACAGGTGTTGTGCCGTTTCTAGTGCCGTCTTGCATAGGACGCACCTATTGACTAATTGAAAGCCTTTCTTTTGAAGATTGTCAATTGTCAATAGTCTATTCCGCAGTAGTAACCATCCAAATACTTTCATCCGCGGTGGTGTCCGTAATTTCCAAATTCTTTGTATTGAGGTTTTTATTCGTGGGCCATCCTTTAACCTTTGGTATGCACTTTTGACTGTGTATAGTTTCGTATCTATCCAACGCCATTCGATTCCATCTTCTTGCGATTGTGTCAATATCACCTCTGCCAATTTCAGTTTGAGAGTTTCGAGCTGTTCTGTTACACTGTTTGTTATTCTGTGAGTAAATAGGTCTTGTGTGTTGACTTGCAAAGCTTCCTGAAGGGTAAGATTAGGGTCCAAAGCGTGTGTGTAGAGGTCTTGTAACTTGATTTTCAGCAGTCCATGTCCCCAGTTGTGGTGCCAGAGAGCGATTTTCCTTCCATTTCCTATTTTGTATGTGAAAGAAATGCAGCAGAAATTCATATATGTCTTTGCTTCCCTTGTGAATATTGGTGCGTCTGGGAGCAATGTTTGGGGCAGTAGGCTGTGCTGCATTGGTGGCTTCCACAAAGCCTTCTCTGGCCTTCCCCATTGCCACACCCATTTGAGTATTAGTGCCTGATTAAACATCTCTAAGTCCATGACGCCTAGACCTCCATGTTTCTTTGGGGAGCATACTATGCTCCAACTTACCAAACTCATTTTCCTTTTTTCAGCTGTCGCTCCATGCCACAAGAATGTTCGTCGTATTTTATCAATCTTATTAATTACCCATTTAGGCAATTTGAGACACGTCATGTAGTATATTGGGATTGCCGTCAATACCGCATTAATGAGAATTAACCTTCCCGCAATGGAGAGATGCTTCGCGGCCCATCCCGCAAGGCGTGTGTTCATCTTTTGAATCAAAGGCATGTATGCTGATTTTGGTAGGCTCTTGTTGACAAAGGAAGCCCTAGGTATGTGAAAGGGAAACGTACCTAGTTTGCAGCCAATGACATTGGCCAGTTCTTGCCGTTCAATTTCAGTCCCCATGGAGATCACTAACTCTGATTTGGCTAAATTGACAGATAGCCCGGATACGTTTTGAAACACCGTGAGCATGATCTGTAGTGCTTGCAACTGCTGAGTTTCCGGCTTTACAAAAAACAGCGCATCATCCGCATAAAGTAAACAGGGTGTCATTGCTTGAAAGGGCATTCTGAGCGCTTGTATGTCCGCGAGTTTCTGCGCATAGCGAGCAAGGAAGTCTATTGCTAGGATGAACAGTAGCGGTGAGAGTGGGTCGCCCTGTCTGACCCCTCGCTTTAATACAATCTTTTTTCCAAGGAGGCCGTATCATGATTTGTGAGGATCCCGTGAATACCAATTCTTCCACCCATGATAACCATTCCCTTGGGAAGCCTTGGTGTCGCATAACCTCTACTATGAACTCCCAACTTACCGTATCAAAGGCTTTTGCGAAATCTGCTTTGAAGATAGCAATAGGTATCTTATTTTCCTTTGCCCTGTGTAATATGTGTTGCGCATAAATGAAACTCTCTGCTATTTGTCGATTCTTTTGAAAACCTGTTTGCGCATTGTGAAGCAGCTTTGGCAACCTGTGTTGTAGCCGATTTGCTAGTACCTTCGAAAAAATCTTTTGGATGCCATGTAGAAGACTTATGGGGCGGTAATCTTGAACCATGGAGGGGGCCGAATTCTTTGGCAGTAGCACAATGTATGAGCTATTTAAGGGTGTCATGGACTGTCCTTCTGTAGCTGCATGTTGGTACACTGTGCACAAATCCGGTGTTATGATATCACAAAAGTGTTTGTAGAATTCTCCTGAGAAACCATCCGGGCCAGGACTCTTGTGATTCGGCCATTGGTGTATTGCTTCTTTTATTTCCTGTGTGGAGATAGGCGCTGCCAAGTCGCCCAAATCGCCCAAATCGCCCAAATCTGACGATTCTGTTGTTGGTTGATAGAGGTTTTCCCATTGCATGTGTGGAACTGGATTTGATGCCTTACCAATCAGATTAACATAGTGATCGAAGAAAATCCTTGCTTTGGAGGTCTGATCTGAATATGTTGTTCCATGGTGCTCAATTTCTGCAATTGCATTTCGGTTCTTTGCTATGGAGGCAATTGTGTGGAAATATTTGTGCCTTTGTCTCCTTCTAATTCCCACTTTGTGCGCGCTCTCTGTCGCCACATATCTTCTTCTTGTAGTGCTAAAACTGCGAATCGTGCTTTTATGACTGCCGTGATGTATTTTTCCAATTGAGTCAAGCTTCTGCTTTCCCTGACTTTAGCCCCCCACTCTAGGAAGTCTCTACATGTTTGAAGTTGCTTCTTGATGTTCCTTGTCTTGTCCTTTGCCCATTCTTTGATGTTTCTTTGAATTTCAGATAATTTGGATTGCAATTGCCTTGCCGTTTGTGCCTGTCCAAGATCGAGCCATTTTTCTTTGACCATTTCTGTGAACTGTTGCACTCTTAACCAATAATTTTCGAATCTGAAAATTTTCGATTTGTCCCAACTTGTCCTTGCCGTGTATAAGATGGGACAATGGTCCGATGAGGTGTTTGGCAATGCCTTTTGATTTGAATTCGGGTAGTGTGAGTTCCATTCGGTTGAGATTAAAAAACGATCTAACCTTGCCATATGAGGTTGTTGTCTTTCATTGGACCATGTGAAGCGCCTTCCGTGCAAGGTCGTGTTTATTAACCCCAACGAGGAGATGAAATTCGCAAAATTTACTGTTGCTCTCCTCTCTACTTGTGTGTTGTTGTTCCTGTCTTCAAAAGTCAATGTGGTATTCAAGTCCCCACCTAGAATCCATGGTGTGCCGTCTGTTGGCCTTATTGTGGCAAGTTCTTCATAGAAAGTGTTCCTGCCTTGTGTTGTCGAAGGACCATATATTCCAGAAAACCAAAACCGGGTGCCATCTACAGTGTTCTCCAGTAGTAAACTCAAGCTGTATGTTTTTACTTCAGATTGGATTAAGGTGAATTTGGTTGGTGTCCATGCAATGAGTATGCCTCCTCTAGTTCCTTGTGCCATTAGTGCCTCATGTTGTTGCAATCTTAATCCACAAATCTCTCTGATTAGTGTAGGGGTTAGTGTGCATAGTTTGGTTTCCTGTATACACACTAAATCAGGTTTTTCCAACAGAAAGGTTTCCCTAACCGCAATTCTCTTTTTCCTTTCGTTTAGGCCTCTTACATTCCATGATATGAATTTGAGTTTAGTGTTGTGACTCATTTAATCATATGTAACTCCATCTTGTTCACTAAAAAACTTGAGATACAAAGGCGTGATGCCTTGAATTTCAGAAAAAACAAATACTCCACCATTCTGCTACCCTTTTCTATTCTATCCTCTTCCCTTAACATTAAATTGAAATAGCACAACTAACTAGTACAATTTTTTGAGACCTGATGCCGAAATTGCATCCCTCCACTTGCTGCCCTTTCTAGTTCCTTGCTGCCACAGCCATGCCTTCGCCTCCACTTGCTGCCAAAGCCATGCCTTCACCTCCATTGCACACCAATGAGTCAATTCGTGCCTTCATCTCCGTACCTGCTTCGGTCCCAGCTGCAGCCACTATTAATTCCGCCTGAATACTTGTTAACGGATCATAGGATCGCAGGTAGTCGAGCTGAACCTCATTCTCGTGCGAAATTTTCCTCTTGTTCTTGGCCGGAGTTGTGGTGTCTTCGTATCCCAGTACCGCACGAGCTTTGTCAATGGCAGAGACGTATACCCCGTCATTTTTCTTGAGGAGACGTGGGCTTCTTCTGATTTTCGGTTCTCTTTTGAATTGAGGAGGTCCTTCAAAGCCTGGTGGGGAGTGCATCTCTTCAGAGCACGTTGGGGAGTTGGGTTCGGTTCCCATTGTGTTCTCTGTTGGGCTTTGGTTAATTAATTCTCCAAAGAATTCTGCTGGGCCTAGTATAGTTTCAGCTGGACTGTGTTTTAGAGAAAAACTGCTGTTGGATCGTGTGTTGGAGAAGATTTGCTGCTGGACCGTGTATTGGGCTGTTGGGGTGTGACTTGGGCTATGGATTTCGGTTGCCTCTTTAAAAGTGAGATTTAAAAAAGCTGCTGCTGCTGGAGGGTCTTGTTGGGTGACAGCTAGATAGCGTGTGGGTGTAACAAAATTAATTGTTTGCAGTACTATCTTTACTGGTTTGACTTGGTGACACTGCGCATGTAGAATAACACTCCCCAAGGTATGCTCAACGGCTACATGCAGAGTACTTTGTTGCACTTTATTCTCTCTTTGGGTGATAATTCCTCTGTGCTCTCCCACTGACTCCACAGAATTCACCATAGTTGACATAGGGTCTAGTTCTCCCTCTTCGTTGTCCTGACTGACATGAGGCAATTCATTAATTAATATAAACCTATTTTCCTGTGCCGAGGATTGGCCAATTTCCATTTCTCCAGTGCCGAGCAGAAATGGTGTCTCCATTTGTGAATTTTCTAGGCGCCATTGCTGAGTGTGCCTCGTCCTTCTCGAATATGTCGAATCGGCTCCCATTTGATACTCGTCAGTGACCGAGTTATACTCACTCGAGTCGGGAGAACGTCTTCGCTGGTTATGCTGGCCTCCTCTTGCACCTCCTTGCCTTGGATCATTGAGCCGGCTGTCTCCGCCTCCGGATGGCAACGTCGGGGCAGTTGGAGTGTGAAGCCATCCCTCTAAGTTTAATGTGACTAACTTTGCATATGGATGGGATCGCATCAGCATAGTTTTGGGTATCAAAACCGGATTTTGACAAGCAACTAACACCCTCACAGAGTGGTAATTGCCATTTTTAAACACCGGAGCCAATTTTGTTACATGCCCGATACCAGATAGGAGCTGGTCGATATCATCAATGTTGGCATTGTGAGGAGGTACCCCTGAGATACATATGCGTGCTTTGTGTTCTAAAGGAGCATAAACCATGCCTTGGGTTTTGGACCAATCTGCTAACTGCACATAGCAGTGGCAATCAACCGCAAAAACCCCTACGTGCACAGCATGATCACGCAGATCTTTTGTCGGAAAAATGACTATGCATTGAGCGAAAGCCGGGTCTAGCTTCCCGACTTCAAAATCCCTCGGGTGGTGACCAAGTTGGGCAGCCAAAGTCGTAGCCAACCTTTGCGGTAGTGTTTGCTTGTTAACGTTGGGACCGGCATGTACTGCGGCCGCTCGGTCCAGCTCCTCGTTTGACGGGTGAAACCCGTCTCGGCTAGGCACATAAGCCGTCTGTTGTTCTGGTCGTGCACCCGGTAGGCGGCTTGGAGGTATCATGGGCATTGTTTGCCAATTATCCATTTTCTCTTTGTTGTTTTCAACTATGTCTGGTTTTGTAGTTGGAGCAAGTTTTTCTCCTCTGTTTTGATTGTGTTTATTTCTATCCTTGGTTGGGATTGTTGGAGGTCTATTTATGCTGTTGTGCTTCTTCTCCTTGCATCTTCCCGATGTATGGCCGATTTTATTGCAAGTGAAGCATTTAACACTATTCCTGCACTGTGTTTGCGTGTGTCCTTTCTGTAGACACCTATAGCACTTGCCCTGCTCTCTTAATGTCTGTAACTTCTTTCCCAGTTGAGGGTTGATAAACTTACGGGTCTGTGTCTTACGCAGGTAGTGCTTTCTCTTTACTGTTGTCCATTCTTCCTCCTCTGGTGGTTGATTGTCATTTCCTTCATTTACTGTTGCTGCTCCATCTGGACATCCTTTTGGATTTTGCCCAGAGATCTTCTCCCTTTGCACTAGTATTCTTCTTGCTGTCACCTCCTGGTTGGCTCTCTGCAGGGCATTGATGGTTGCCACCTGGCGCACTGTAGCCAAGCTAGTCCGGCGCCTGGCTTTTGGTTCTGTAGCTGGTAGGTTAGAGGGTATGGCGTGTGCTGTGATTTGGGCATAGGTGAGTTTGGGTGGTTGTGAGTCTTGAATCGCCTTCAATGTCGCCTGCTGTCGCTGGGAGAGAAGAGACATACTTCCCCGTGATGGATCAAGTTATTAGATATATATAGTTTATTTGACATTTCTATTTACTTGATAACTATCAGTCTATCACAATCAATAAATTAGTTATGAAATTAAAAATAATTTTATATTTGTTTTATTTTACATAAAGTTTTATATTAAATTTATTGCAATTAAGTATTATTGGAGCACGTACTGATAAAGTGTTAGCACAATTGAACTATTAACATATCACTTAATGCATGACAAATTACTTTTTTAATTATGCTTAATTTAATAGACAATATATTAAAATTGTTGAGAGCATCTCCATTCCAGCAATTAAAATTAGTTTCTAAACTGCTGACGTAGAAATTTAGAAATTAAAACAAGTTAATTTCTATTTCCCTACATCGGTGTAATCACTTCAAATTTCTTTATGCATCCCCCACATCCATATTTCCTTTTTATTTCTTTTTCTCTGATCCCCTCTCTCTGTTGGCTTCTTCACAAAGCATAGGAGTGACCTTTTTTTCTTCCGTGTCTTTTCTTCACAACTATGACTTCAAATAATTTATCAACACATTATTTTTTCATATCAATCTTTTGATAAACAAACCATAAACAAAATTATTTGGTTTAAGAAAAACGATAATAAAAAAAATAACATAAGCTTTCCGTGTCTTTTCTTCGCATCTAGTGGTATGAGCTTGAATACCAAATACCTTCCCAACTAGCAGTATAGCTAAAATCCAAGGATGCAATTAATAGTAGTTTAATACAGAGGTGTAGTCTCAGGACCAAGACCTCATGCATTTGAGTTCCTTCAACTTCTTTGTTGCCTCCGCCGCGAGCACCCTCGATTTCATCATTGTCGCCTTAGCGGAGAACTCTGACGAGAGGAGGCGCGAGGTGCCCTGCGTCAGGTCCTAAGAACGCTTCGCTGCCTCTTAGAAGAACTCATATTTCTTCGCGGCTTCCTCTGCAATGGCTCGAGACAAGGAACGAGATTAGACCAATCAGACCACATCAAGGATTTCCTCCAAGAGGAGATCGATGGTCGGGACTTATAGAAAAACTGAGGCAATTGAGATCTCAAATGTGAAACATAAAAAAGACGAATCAATTGAAACTATCGGAAAATCCAAAGACGGTCAGAGGCGAACGGAAAAAATGAAAGAGAAGTCTTTTTTTTTCACTGTTGGATTACGAAGAGACAAAAAAGAAATAGAGAGAGAGCAGAAAATTTTAGCCAATGAGAATTAAACATTTCACCAGCGCATCTTTAGAAAATGATTTCTTATCAAGCAATTCTTCCGAATAATTACTAAATAAACAATCGTTATACAACCCAGAAATTGAATTAGAAATTACCACATAGGATTTAGCAATCGGAAAAAAGCACTGATGCAGATGCTCTGAGAAGGCATCAATAATTATACATTTGTTATTTTTATATTCATTTGTTTAATTGTCACAGTTGGTTAAATAAATTTATTATTAACATAATGTATGGTCTTGCATGACTATTTTTCCTTTCTTTTACAATTTAAATTACTGGGTATGTTAAATTCTAAATGACTTGTAAAAATTCTGAATATATGCTATAAATTATTAATTAATCAATGAGATAATTTTTTTTTTGAAACAAACAATAGGACAATTTTATTGGACATGTTTTAATGTGCCAACATTAAACATATTATAGTTACCCTGTGTGTTTAAATGTTCCAATTAAATAATTAACTGAGGCATCCCCTTCAACTAGCGAGTTTATTGTATATCTTTCCACAGAGACATGCAGCGCATAAAATCTCAACCACACACTGCAGAAGTTCTTTATTTTCTGGCCAGCGCATAAAACCAAGAAGGTGATTCATACCTGCAGAACCAATCAAATTTGTTGTTTCATTCATGTGGGTCCCACTTGCTTTAATTTTGGATGGTGTATATTGCTTTAGTTGTGAGTCACACATACTTTAATTGTTTCATTCTTCAACATTCTTCAGGAATTAAATCATGGGTTTATACCTGACAACAAAATTGAATCATAGGTTTGATAAAATAAAATTGTTGAAGAGGTATTATATCTGCAGAACCACTATTTTGGTTCAAACCGAAATTAAAAAAAAAGTGGTTAAATTGTTTTTTTATTTTAAAGATGGTAAAAAAAAAATTCGGCCGAGTTTATATTTTTTTTACAATTTTTATAATTATTCATTTCTATAATGGAAAGTTTTGATTCTTCAGTTATGATATTTCTTAATTTGACTTTTTTTTCCAATTTACCTTTATACATATTAACTGTTAAATTTAATACTAGATTCTAAAATTAAGAAGTACAAAGTAATATGTTCAAATTATAGAATTTTTAAGTTTTTATATGATATCTTAGTTATATTATTTTACCTTTAACTTAAACATATATACAATTGAAATTAATGATACATTATTATTACATATTATAACAAAGCAAACATAAGTATTTTTTTATGGAATATCATATGTCTTAATCAACTAAATATGTAAAAAATAACTTCAAATTATAAAAATAATTAAAAGTCCCTTTGAGAAATTTTGAACTTAAAAAATGATGTTAGATTCGACATTTAGATTCTATGTTCTTCTCGCTGGAGGTTATAGATGGAAATTACATTTCATATTTTGTTTTCCATTGATAACGATGAAGTGTTTCTAATAGTTTTATTTTTTCAGTTTATAGAGCAAGGTACTTCAGATTTGCAATATGGGAGTAAATGAAAAATTTGACAACTAAATGCATCATTGGTAAAGTAAATCGGTTTGAATTCTTTGTTTGAAACTTATTTACTAAATTTTGAAATTAGTGTTGCTACGGCTAAAATAACATTAATGTAATAGTAATCAGACTCCTTTGGTTTATAATAAAACGTTCTATATTCAATTATCTAAATAAATATTAAGATTTCATTTATAATCTATTACAACTATGAAAAATAACTTTTATTTACACTAATATATTTTTTATCAAAATTTTAATGGTATATTTGAACAGTATATTTTGATAATTAAAAAAAAACATTTAAATATACAATCTAACAGCACATACGCATTATATATGGTGTAAATATTATACATATATTTAAAAATGGTATATTTAAAAAAATGTTTTGGGAAATTGATATTGTCTCTGTTTATGTTGAATAAGGAGCCTAAATTGATAAGTCAAGTGTTGGACTTTTATAAGATATATATAATGAGGACACCTCGTTGCATCCATGACAAATAAAGTGGGGTTCTTTTGTGGGCATGTTTTGTGTTTACAAACACGTAATATATTGTTCTTTAATTGAGATTTTGGATCATAGATTAGATATATAGCTTTATTTCATAAAGAAAATAGAAACCTTCGTATTGTATAGTCAGTTGCAAGGATGCTGCTGTTCACTAATGGTCAACTATATTACGCTAATTAAGCGTTTCTTAGGGTAAAGATATTGTGTGAATATTATATTCGTATGTTAGGGGGAGGTATTGATATTTTTTTTTCCCCATCAAATCAGTTAATTAAGTTCGGTTGCAGTATATATTGATGATCATTTAATCACAATAGGCAGCTTGCACTAAATTATTTTAGGTGCAGATTGTACTAAATTGATTAATTGATTATTTTGTTCAGATTTTGCAGTTGAAAATATTTTTACTAATCTCGCTGATTTTGCATATTTTGCATATAGTATTAATATCAGTTTGTTCACAATTGTCGGTTTATGAGAGTAAGGTTGGCACAATTTTATTTTAGTTATGTTTTGTAAGTACATCAATTGCAATATATTCTCACTCTGCGTCGTCCAACGGTTGATCAGAGGACTGGAACAGATGACGAAAATAATTTTAGTCAAGGGAAAACTAAAGCTATTCCGTAGATTGCCACACAATAGCTACACATGAGGCAAAACAATAAATCCCACAAATAAAGAAAATTCAAACTTGGCAGTCTCTGCTGGGGAACTTCCGATATCACTTTCTCCACTGCAGATTAATTTATAATTTAAAGGGATTTTTTTTTCTAATGTTTGCCTTAATAGTGGGAAAAATGGCGAGAACGGTACGACACGTGTGTCGGTTACGCGTATCGGTTACGTGTCGTGACTCACGTGTTTTGTGTCGTGTATCGTGATTATCTTTAGAAAATTTTGCACCGCACGGTACGCGGAAGATCTAGTTACGGCATGGCAAGACACGTAGTCACACGAGTCACGTGTAATTAGGACCATTAGATCTTGATCAAATGGTGAATCTTGAATAAACTAACCTAAATTATAATCAAATGGTCATGCGAGTCACGTTTGGGCACGGTGACTCACATGACGTGACCATTCGCATGCCGTAACTACCCATTGATATTTTCATCATGACATGACACATGAAATATTAACTTGTTCACGGCACGGCACGGCACGAGACCAAAGTCACGGCGAGTTAGTCGCGGCACAGCACGTTTTTTCCACTCTATTTGCCTTCCCTAGCAGTTCAAGAATTTTATTCCTCTGAGTTAAACGGTACGGCATGTGTCGGTTACGCGTATCGGTTACGTGTCGTGACCATTCACGTATAGTGATCATCTTTAGAAAATTTTGCACCGCACGGTACGCGGAACATCTAGTCACAGCATGGCAAGACACGTAGTCACATGAGTCACGTGTAATTATGATCTTGAACAAATGGTGAATCTTGAATAAACTAACCTAAATTGTAATTAAATGGTCATGCGAGTCACGTTTGGGCACGGTGACTCACATGGTGTGACCATTCGCGTGCTGTAACCACCTCTTGATATTTTCATCACAGCACGGCATATGAAAAATTAACTTGTTCATGGCACGGCATGGTACGAGACCAAAGTCACGGCACGACAGGTTTTTTCCACTCTATTTGCCTTCTCTAGCAGTTCAAGAATTTGTATCCTCTGAGTTTAACTCAAATTTTGAGTTAAAGATCTGGACTGTCCAATTTAAATCCGCACTAATATTAAAGGGCTCCATGTGTTTTAGGCGTGAGCCGGATTGGCCTGAATTTTGACCGGACGGTTAATTAACTCAAACGGTGTGTTATGATATGGATCCGCAGTTGCAACTGTCCGAATTTTGATCGGACGGTTAATTAGCGGCATCAGTTGCAACTGTCCAGACTGCTCCTTTCTCAATTGCATTAATTCCAGCAATCTTCTGCTTTGTTTGCTATGGCGAGTCTTATGATTTTGAGATCAACTACGTTTGTGAGTTGCTATGGCGAGTCTTATGATTTGTTAGCTGCTGTTGTTAATTCATGTTGTATATTGTGCATTTATGCTTCTGTTACAGTACGGCTATCGCTAACTATATGCTGAATCTTTGCTTAAATTAGTTGGTCAGTTTTACTGTCGTCTGAATTCTCTTTAGTCTTTTGGTTCAGGTATACTACTAGGCTTTTACACGGAGAAATTAGAAAAGAAGGGAAGACGACTCAGCTATAAAACATGCATGCATACATGATACATATTCCAATCCCAATTATTACTGAACGATAGATCGATCATTTCTATACTAAAAAACTACGTCAATTAACCAAAGCAACTTTCCATATTGTGGCTCGAACTATTCTCGCGAGCTCTTCTACCCTCTCCACACTCGGGAGAACACGCTTCACGAAATCCACAGCAAGAAAGCGTTTTTCCCACTCTACCAGTAATGGCATCTTTGTCTCATCAAGCAACTTCACTTCCAATATCTTCTCTGCTGCCTTCATCCAAGTCATCTGGCAACCCAAAATCACATCAACAAAACCAATGGAGTCACCACCAAAGAATCCCTTCCCAGCATAATTTTTCTTGAAACCTTCTTCCAACTTCTCTAGCGCACCAATTGTATCCGCAATTTTTTCCGCCTTTGTCTCCTCTGTTTTAGCCTTAAGGATACCAACCAATGAAGGGAATAACTGCACGGATAGATAAATAAAACATGAAATAAAAAAATTTCATTTCATTTATCTTGAAATAAAGAAAATTAGTAAATTTAATTACCTTATCGTCAATATACGTTGCCCAGAAGCGAGAAAGGGCTTTTTCATAGGGATCAGTAGGGAGCAGAGGAGGCCCAGTGCCAGACCAATTCTCATCAATGTACTGCAAAATCACCAACGACTCGCAGATGCTTTGATCATTGTGAATAAGTACTGGCACTTTTTTGTGGATTGGATTGTGTTTGAGAAGAAGCTCGCTCTTGTTGAAAAGATCCTGCTCAAGGTACTCATAACTCAGCCCCTTTTGTTCTAGCACCATTCTTACCCTGATTACATATGGGCTAGCCCATGCCCCCAACAGCTTGAGATCACCTTCTACCATTTTCACTCTTTTTAAGGATTAATGCCTTTGGGAAATTGATATGATTTCTCTGTGTTGTATACAAGGCTTAAATAAGGTAGAAATGTTGACTGCATAGTTCAAGTGGTGGAATTATATATTATATATGTTATATGCCATCAGCAATGAGGTAGAAGTGTTGACTGCATAGTTCAGTACTGAGTATGGTTCTTTTGTGAATTGGTTCTGTGTTTCCAAAGATGTAATTAATTAAGATTGTTCCTTTAAGATTTTGGATCATGAATCAAATTAATAGATAAATAGTGTTATGTCTTAATGTGAAAACATGTTGACAATCATATTTATTTGATATCTGTGATAACTGTTGGAAATTGAAATCGGATTGTGGTTTTATACAAGAGAGGAGTTCATAAACTTTAATATCTTTTATTACTCAAGAGGAGTACAAAGTTTGGAGTTACAAATCCTTGATATATTTCTCACCTCACACCCAATTCTAATTCACCACCTATTTATACTACTCAATAGATATTTCTAGATTTTACTTTTTGTTTCTACCGACTTTGGTTATGTCGGTCTATACAATTTTCTAGATTATACAAGATACACAAAAGTCTAGATGTTTCAAATATAAAATATTACAAAAGCATTTTCTAGGACATTTCATATTACCGACTATATAAGTCGGTTACAAACTTCTTGAATTTTATAGAATAGTCTTTGGGCCTTGGGCCTTCGGTGCTGTGTAATTCAACAATAACAAATTAATTAATTAACTTATAAAAATAATTATAAATATGTTGAGATGCATGAGTATCAGGTGTATATATACCTATATATGTTGGAAAAATTGAACTAACCAACTAGATTTAAATCTGAATTTTGATCACTAAATAAATTATAATTATATATAAAAATATAATCAATAATATAATTAAAACTTTATTACCCGGAGCTACAAAATGCGGACCTAAGGCAACTTCCCGTCCTAAGCGCAAGAATATTGGGTTAAGCTTGTCCCAAGTTACGCTGGTATTCCTCTGCCTGCGGGTGCAACCGTGGAAGAGGTTGATGTAACTTCTTTCAACAATAATAGCAGAATAATATGTTTTTTTTATAAAGAAAATATTTGTTTGTGGTAGAATAGAAATTGAATTTATGAATTATGGAGCTAAGAGAAAGAGAATATGTATGTGAATTGTTGGATCGATGGATCATGTTCTTCAAATATCATATATTATTTATAGGCAAATATGTGTATTTATGACATTCAAATTCACATTCATTATACATTATCGTTTCAAATAATAATGAAAATGAATGAGTCATATAATAGCTCAAACGGATAAATTCAATTGAATGAATTGAATGATTTTAAAGCTGACACAATTCATAATTTATTTGCCTATAAATATTGCATTGATCACCAGCTCATATCTCATATATTATTGATTTGATCTTCTGTGGCGACAACATTAAACTTCTATGTAGAAATTGGATCAATGAAATTAAGTTACAAATAGCTCCACAATTCATAAAGATTAAAAACGTTAATATTAAAATAAGTATTTATTTATATAAATTTTGTGTTTTCAAAATATATTTCTAACAATCTCCCACAAAACTCAAAATTTAATTTTAAAAAAAATTAAACAAAAACTTGTAAATAAATATTTCTGCTACCATTGTTTATACTGTGCATTGGGCAAAATGTTTTGATTTCGCTTAGTGTCAATAATTTCAGTCCGAGGAGATCGGAGTGAACTAGGTCTTGAACAATGATTCCTTTGACCGGAACTTACATTATTACACACACAGTACAGAAAACTACATCACGGGTTGTGCATTTGAGGCCATGCACGTTAACTTGATTTTTTCATGAGAATATTCTACGGGTTGCCTAAACTCAGTAGCCGCGGCCTTGTGCGGTCATTCTCATATAGAAGAGTTCCCTTTGGGATACTCATCTTATTACACTACACAGGAGCACTGATCACCATAGGGATGGGTTTGGAACAAAAGTTCCATATCTAAAATATTCTTGTGCTCCTTGGCCAACCTATCTGCTTGTTCTTACCCATTGAACCCCCTTCAGGGAATCGCCCATCACAGAGGTTGGGTTTCCACACCAGATTGGCCCATTAGGCTAAGTCCCATCCCCCTCGATGACTCTAGGACTTTCGTCCTATATACATAAGGACTTTAATTTTTAGTCCATCATCAACATTTTCATATTAATGAATTTTTATTTATTGCTCTAGCATGCAAGTAATTATTATTTTTTTATTTGTCAAAGAAACTTGCAAAAGAATATTCACCAAATAGTTATGGTTAGTAATAATACTTTCAAAAAACATATCATTAATCTTGTAGCATCATGTGACATCAAATTAAGCACACATTTTTTTTTAGGATAAATAAAATATATTAGCTAACAACAATAGTATGTTTAATAGTATTTTTAATAGAATGTAAAGATCATCATGCATTCTAATACAATCGAAGTAATCAGAGCATAGTATAACTCAATCAAATTTATCATCTCATGTTATCATGAATGATAATTTAAATTGTCACATTTTCTGCAACATACGAGAAAACTATAATGTAATCTCATTTAATACATATTAACCATAATCATAATCAAATAAATATATAGTTATCATGATCAATTAAATAAGCACTTTTTATTTTATACTCCCACATTTCGTTTTATTAATAAACTTATCATAATTCCTCATAAAATTAAAGACATTATTCAATATTTATGTATATTTATGCCATACATATCTTAGGGTTAATTTAATATTTCTATAAACATTTTAATCCCCACAATTTACTATATATAACATAATAATAATCATTCTATCATTTTTATAAAACTCATAATCAACATTGTGCAATTAGAAGTTAATTTATGCATTTATAATTGCATGCCATATATGACTTAGGGTAGGTTTATAAATATTTTAATAAACATTCAAACCCTCATATTATTATGTTATATATCAAATAATAAGATTGACATCGTATTTAATTATACCCCCACATTTCTCTTTCTTCTTTATTATCATTAGTATTTAATATTTTCAATTTACTTTAGTTATCTTTCAGACTATAATAATACATAATTAAATATCTAATATGACAACAAATATAATTAAATAATTTGATTTATTATTATATCTATGAAAATTGGAATCCTACAATATTTATCAGATTCGAGAATTGTATGTTGGAGTTTTTATTTTTATTTTAGATGTTCATTACTTTTATGTAATCTAAAAATAAAACGGATATATTCATTTATTTAGCAAATACAATGACTATATTATTTCTTATTTGTATACATAGAAGACTTAGAGAGTCTCAGTACCCATAGTAGTATAGTCAAGATAATTTTTTGTTTTTTTTGTTTTTAATAAAGGAATAGTTTAGTTCGTTGTGTAAAGTTTGAGAATACATACTATTACAACATTTAAGTGTACATCAATATTTGCTTATATGCTTATATTATCCATTCAATTTTCCATATCATTAAAGATAATTATGAACATTAAAAATGTAATAATGGTGTTTAAAAATTGAATTAAAAGATGCAGTTATTTAAATTAATATTATTGTATAAAACAAATTTATTGGAAATAAATTATAATATTTTATTACCCTGACTTTAATAATATAACTAAGAAATTAATTAAACGGTTATGATAGAATTTCTAATATTTTATTTTTATTTTCTGGGTAAATCAAAAATAGTATCACGAATAGTAGGTATTGGTCTATCTTATAAACATTTGTTCACATAATTCCATCTCCTAGAATTATATATCAAATTTTAAATTGCATAATAACTTAAGATAAATTTCGAAGTCAAGTTTAGTTGATTAATCTAAATATCCATTTAGAAACCAGATTTTAATTTCCCTTAAAATCAAATTATTGATATCTAAAATCAATTTAATATTGATTAGATACAAAAAAAAATGACATTGCATTTTCTGATCGGACAAGTGAGAATGTCTTCTACACTGCTTAATATTCTCTGTTCAGTTTTCCCGATCATTATACATAATTATAAACATTAAAGATATAATTACCGTGATTAACAATTTAATTTAAAAAACAGTTATATGAAATCATATTATACTATACTCTTGTAAGTTACAACTTCCGGAACATTAAATATAATATTTCATTTAATCCGATGGCATTAATTATGGAGGCATTAGATGAAAGTAATTATAAATATTAATATTGATTAGATAGGTTGTACCACTTTGTTAATTCCTCTATTTTTTAATTATATTAAACTAACACTAATTTCATGTGTTAATTTAAGAAATAAACGCTCACAGTTTCTTTTGGTTTTCTGTGCTCATTAAAGAGGTAATCAAGGTGGTTAATGAAATTAATTACAGAGGCAATTATAAGAGCATTAACTAGGGCTTTTAAGTATTCTTATCTATAGTAATTAATTATATTAATCGGTTATAAAATACAGGAGTAATGATGAAGCATAATTCAAAATTAAATGTTTTCTTTATTTAATTTTGTTATTTTATTTAATTGTAAATTTTTCACCGATGACCTTAGAGATTTATTTGCCGATAACCCTAAATTTATTTTTATTACAAAGAAGTCCATTACTAAAATATTTCATGTATTACATATTATTCTTTTCTAGAAAAATATGTTTTTCTTTTAAATATAATTAATTGATCTAAGAATAACAAATCATATTTAAAGTTTTATTAGAAACTTCTGAACTGATTTATTCGTTTGCTTTACTACTAATTTATATCCATTAAATATATCAGAATTAGCAAGGATGATAATTTATGAAGGATAGATATAATGACTAATTTACTGAAGTAATAATATATAAGATATTGAGAACAATATATCCTTCATGATGATCTTTTCTTTATAGTTTTGTTATTTCAATGCTAACGCAGATGATAGATAACATTGTATTAAAATTGGTTCTAGTAATTGAAATTCAATAAAACACTATGATCAAAATATAGACAACAATAAATGGGCTGTCAATTAGGAGTTTCAATTGTCTTATATAATTTATAATTAAACAAAATTTGAGGGTATCTGCAATTTTTGTTTTTGTTTTTGGATCAGTATATGAATCCATTATAGGATAATTAATTGATATTATCATAAATCCACCACATATAAGACTAACAAAATTTGAGGGTATCTGCAATTTTTGTTTTTGTTTTTGGATCAGTATATGAATCCATTATAGGATAATTAATTGATATTATCATAAATCCACCACATATAAGACTTTGAATTGATTCCTCGTAATTTTTCATTTACACCTTCAATTATTAATAGGAATACACTGGATATATACTTCCAGTATAGCCGCCACTGGACATCAAGAGCAATTGAAAGATAACCGTATTCTGTTAAGCAATAGTTAGTTACAGACATAGCAAGGAGATTAGATTTGTATTGATTGTATTGTCTATCAATACACTGTATAGTATGCTGTAACACAATTGAGATCAATGAAATATTAAGATACTCATTCTCCTTTCTCTTAAAACTATCCCTCTTTAATTATATAATATATGATACACTACATGAACTTGAATCATCTAGTTTATTATTCATATTTCGATTCACTAAAATCAGATTTCTATTTCAGTAAGAAATCTATAATGTCTAGTAAGAAATCAGATTTTTAATTTGGTTATGATTTGGATCAAAATAAGAAAACAAATTAAGACAAAGTTTTAATTTTTTATTCTTACAGTAGAAAATCATTCTCATACTTAGAAATTAATTAACAAATATAATTTCTATTGCATTCAATGAACAAAACAATAATTCATATATATGGGGCTTAGTTAATTTCATAAATTGCAACATCTATCCAAATTCAGATTTCTATTCCTAACTTCTCCGATTATAACGACTAAAAATTAAATCACAAAATCACAATGATAGTTCATAAAAATACTACGTGAATAAGGGAAATAGGTTTTGCTATATATGATCATAATTTTGATTTTGATTTTTTTTATCTTGCATTTCGGTAACCAAATTAATTTTACAATTATAAAATAATTAAAATCAGAATTTTAATTTGATCAAATTCAGATTACAGGTTTTTGCCTTAGATTGTTGGAAAAATTGAACTAACCAACTAGATTTAAATCTGAATTTTGATCACTAAATAAATTATAATTATATATGAAAATATAATCAATAATATAATTAAAACTTTATTACCCGGAGCTGCAAAATGCGGACCTAAGGCAACTTCCCGTCCTAAGCGCAGGAATATTCGGTTAAGCTTGCCCCAAGTTACGCCGGTATTCCTCTGCCTGCGGGCGCAACCGTGGAAGAGGTTGATGTAACTTCTTCAACAATGATAGCAGAATAATATGTTTTTTTTTATAAAGAAAATATTTGTTTGTGGGAGAATAGAAATTGAATTTATGAATTATGGAGCTAAGAGAAAGAGAATATGTATGTGAATTGTTAGATCGATGGATAATGTTCTTCAAATATCATATATTATTTATAGGCAAATATGTGTATTTATGGCATTCAAATTCACATTCATTATACATAATCGTTTCAAATAATAATGAAAATGAATGAGTCATATAATAGCTCAAACGGTCAATTGAATGAATTGAATGATTTTAAAGTTGACACAATTCATAATTTATTTGCCTATAAATATTGCATTGATCACCAGCTCATATCTCATATATTATTGATTTGATCTTCTGTGGCGACAACAATAAACTTCTATGTAGAAATTGGATCAATGAAGTTAAGTTACAAATAGCTCCACAATTCATAAAGATTAAAAACGTTACTATTAAAATAAATATTGATTTATATAAATTTTGTGTTTTCAAAATATATTTCTAACAATATATACCTGTTTTTGCCATTCAGTGGTGATGATTTTTCGTAGCTAATTTCGCACAAAGTACATATATAGGGTGGATTGTTCCCTCATTAATAATTTTGTTCAAGTTAGACATTAATTTGGATAACTAAACACTGTAACATTATGAACTGCTGCTCAATACGGTTCAACTATGCAAATTAAGTTAAAGGGTTTTTAGGAAATCTCTTTGTATTTTGTTTTCCATTCATGACGATGGAGTGCATCTAATAGAATTTTTTTTTTTCAGTTTATAGGACAATGTACTACCCGTCGAATAAAGTAGATCTGCAATCTGGTATTAAACGAAGAATCTTACAGTGAGATCGGCATTTATTGTGTGATTATTCATATGTTAGGGGGAGGTATTGATGTGTTTTTCCATCAAAACAGTTAGGTTGGGTGCATATGGTACCAAATTGATCATAATATACAGTTAGTAAAATTTGTACTAAATTGATATCAATTGATCAATTCGTGCAGATTTTGCAGTTGAAAACCTTTTTACTAATCTCTTTGTTCACATTTGTCGTTGCTCTGAGTAGACATCAGTGTTTCTGAGAAGCAAGATCTCAATTGCCTCCGTTTTTCCGTAAGTCCCGACCATCGATCTCCTCTTGGAGGAAATCCTTGATGTGGTCTGATTGGTCTAATCTTGTTCCTTGTCTCGAGACATTGCAGAGAAAGCCGTGAAGAAATATGAGCTCTTCCAAGAGGTAGCGAAGCGTTATTAGGACCTGACGCAGGGCGCCTCCTCTCATCAGACTTCTCCGCTAAGGCGACAATGAAATCGAGGGTGCTTGCGGTGGAGGCAACAAAGAAGTTGAAGGAACTCAAATGCATGAGGTCTTGGTCCTGAAACTACACCTCTGTATTAAACTACTATTAATCACATCCTTGGAATTTAGCTATACTGTAGTTGGGAAGGTATTTCGTATTCAAGCTGATACCACTAGATGCGAAGAAAAGGCACGGAAAAGCTTATGTTATTTTTTTTTATTATTGTTCTTCTTAAACCAAATAATTTTGTTTATGGTTTGTTTATCAAAAGATTGATCTGAAAAAATAATGTGTTGACAAATTATTTGAAACCATAGCTGTGAAGAAAAGACACGGAAGAAAAAAATGTCACTCCTATGCTTTGTGAAGAAGCCAACAGAGGGAGGGGGTCAGAGAAAAAGAAATAAAAAGGAAATATCGTTGTGGGGGATGCGTAAAGAAATATGAAGTGATTGCACCGATGTAGGGAATTAGAAATTAACTTGATTTTAATTTCTAAACTTTTTCCGTCAGCAGTTTAGAAACTAATTTTGATTGCTGGAATGAAGATGCTCTCAACACTTTTAATATATTGTCTATTAAATTAAGCATAATTAAAAAAGTAATTTGTCATGCCTTAAGTGATATGTTAATAGTTCAATTTTGCTAACTCTTTATCAGTACGTGCTCCAATAATACTTAATTTCAATAAATTTAATATAAAACTTTATGTAAAATAAAACAAATATAAAGTTATTTTTAATTTCATAATTAATTTATTGATTGTGATAGTTATCAAGTAAATAGAAATGTCAAATAAACTATATATATATATATATATATAATAACTTGATCCATCACTCAAAATATTAAAGGAAAAATACTACGTCTTAGTAAACACGAAACCAGCCCACAACAGAACCCGATTCTGTCATGGATGCAATCATGCAAAGAAGGTGTCCTCATTGCTGACGGCATATATGTCATATATAATTCCACCAATTGGATTATCTTTTTGTTGGCAGTCAACACTTTTATTTTATTTAAGCCCCACATCAACATAGACAGAAATCAATCAATTTCCCAAAAACACTAATTCTCAAACAGAGTAAAAATGGCAGAAGGTGATCTCAAGCTGTTGGGGGCATGGGCTAGCCCATATGTAATCAGGGTAAGAATGGTGCTAGAACAAAAGGGGTTGAGTTACGAGTACCTTGAGCAGGATCTTTTAAACAAGAGCGAACTTCTTGTCACACACAATCCGATCCACAAGAAAGTGCCCGTACTTATCCATGGTGATCGAAGCATCTGCGAGTCGTTGGTAATTTTGCAGTACATTGATGAGAACTGGTCTGGTGCTGGGCCTCCGGTGCTTCCTGTTGATCCTTACGAACGTGCGGTTGCTCGCTTTTGGGCAACGTACGTTGATGATAAGGTACTTAAATTACTAATTAATTAATCATTTAACTTTATGATCAACCAAAATATATATGAAATTAAGTTCTATAATTGATCGAATTACAAAAGTAACAAATGTTTCCCTTTTTTTTATCCATGCAGTTGGTACCTTCATTTATTGGTATCGTGAAAACTGTTTCAGAGGAGACAAAGGCAGAAAAAATTAGCGATACACTTGCTGCACTAGATCAGTTGGAAGGAGCTTTCAAGAAATGTTCTGCTGGGAAGAGCTTCTTTGGTGGAGATACTATTGGTTTCCTTGATGTGACGTTAGGTTCTTGGTTCACCTGGATCAGGGCAGTAGAGAATATTTCAGGGGTCAAGTTGCTCGATGCAACAAAGGTGCCATTACTGGTGGAGTGGGAAAAACGGTTCCTCGCCGTGGATTTTGTGAAGAGTTCTCTGCCGAGTGTGGAGAGGGTAGAAGAGTGCGTGACAGTGCTTCGAGCCACAAGATGGAATGTTGCTTCGGCCAATTGATGGATTTTTTGGTATAGAAATAAATGATTGTTTAGTAATAATTGGAATGTGTACGTATGTTATTGTGGTGAGTGAAATAATATTTGCAAATTTCGGGTTGTCTGCCACCATAATACATGATTGTTTAGTAATAAATGATTGTTTACTAAATAAATGATTGTTTAGTAATGATTTGGAGCGAGAAAGTCCTTATGCGGTCTCAGATCGTTCGGGTTGTCTTCCACCATAATACCTACCTCTTCCTTAAGATCAAGGGTGGATGGAGTTGGTGGTGCAACAGAGATGGAGATTGCGAATTGGTCTTTTTTGGCTCCTCTAACCCTCTTGGTAGCCCGGTTCCAGAACAAGGAAAGAGAGTGAATTTCCAAACAACAGATAAAAAAAAAAGTCTAAATTTAATTGCTAAAACTAAAAAAATCGACACAGTAACCAGTAAAATTGTAGCCCAACATCAAGGATTAAATATATAGTATAGATTTGGATATTCGATCATTATGTTAAATAAAATAATTTTTATCATATTAAAATTGTTATGTCATTACAAAATATATATCTCGTTAACAAAAATTTAATCACACAGTAACCATATTTTTAATAAAAAACCAACAAAAAAATTCCTCTAAACATGATTCTAATACAAATAGATAAAAATACGTAAAAAATTATCTGTATCCGTATTTGTATCCGCACAAACGGATATTTGAAAAATTAAAAAGAATACGTGTAAGGATAATTGGATACAGATATTTTCTGCTCTCTCTCTCTCTCTATTTCTTTTTTGTCTCTACGTAATCCAACAGTGAAAAAAAAAAAAGATTTCTCTTTCATTTATCCATTCGCCTCTGACCATCTTTGGATTTTCCGATAATTTCAATTGATTCGTTTTTTTGTTTCACATTTGAGATCTCAATTGCCTCAGTTTTTCCGTAAGTCCCGACCATCGATCTCCTCTTGGAGGAAATCCTTGATGTGGTTTGATTGGTCTAATCTCGTTCCTTGTCTCGAGCCATTGCAGAGGAAGCCGCGAAGAAATATGAGTTCTTCAAAGAGGCAGCGAAGCGTTCTTAGGACCTGATGCAGGGCGCCTCGTGCCTCCTCTCGTCGGAGTTCTCCTCTCACATCCTTGGATTTTAGCTATACTTCTAGTTCGGAAGATATTTGGTATTCAAGCTGATACCACTAGATGCGAATAAAAGGTACGAAAAGCTTATGGTATTTTTTTTATTATTGTTTTTCTTAAACCAAATAATTTTGTTTATGGTTTGCAAAAGATTGATTTGAAAAAATAATGTGTTGATAAATTATATGAAGTCATAGCTGTGAAGAAAAGACACAGAAGAAAAAAAGGTCACTCCTATGCTTTGTGAAGAAGCCAACAGAGGGTCGGGGTCAGAGAAAAATTAAGAAATAGAAAGGAAATATTGTTGTGGGGGACCGTAAAGAAATTTGAAGTTATTGCAATGATGTAGGGAACTAGAAATTTACTTGATTTTAATTTCTAAATTAACTTTCTCAGTCAGTAGTTTAAAAACTAATTTTAATTGCTCGAATGGAGATGCTCTCAACAATTTTAATATATTGTCTATTATGTTAAGCATAATTAAAAAAGTAATTTGTCATGCATTAAGTGATATGTGAATAGTTCAATTTTGCTAATACTCCAGTACGTGCTCCAATAATACTTAATTGCAATAAATTCAATATAAAACTTTACGTAAAATAAAACAAATATAAAATTATTTTTAATTTCATAATTAATTTATTGATTGTGATAGTTATCAAGTAAAGAGAAATGTCAAATAAACTATATATATATCTAATAACTTGATCCATCACTCAAAATCTTGAAAGAAAAATACTACGTCTTTGTAAACACGAAACCAGCCCACAACAGAACCCGATTCTGTCATGGATGCAATCATGCAAGGAAGGTGTCCTCATTGCTGACGGCATATATATCATATATAATTCCACCACTTGGATTATCTTTTTGTTGGCAGTCAACACTTGTACACTTCTACCTTATATAAGCTCCGCATACAACACAGAGAGAACACATATCAATCTCCCAAAAACATTAATTCCCAAGTGAACAATGGCAGAAGGTGATCTCAAACTGTTAGGAACAGGGCCTAGCCCATTTGCTAATAGGGTCAGAATGATTCTAGAACAAAAGAGGCTGAGCTATGAGTACCTTGAGCAGGATCTTTTTAACAAGAGCGAGCTTCTTCTTAAACACAATCCGATCCACAAGAAAGTGCCAGTACTTCTCCACAACGATCGAAGCATCTGTAGTCATTGGTGATTTTGGAGTACATTGATGAGAACTGGCCTGGTACAGGGCCTCCTGTGCTTCCTGCTGATCCTTACGAACGTGCCATTGCTCGCTTTTGGGCAGCTTATATTGACGATAAGGTATTCAAATTACTAAATTTTTAATTTCACGATCAACCGCAATATAAATGAGTGAAGATGAATTGCAAAATTAACAAATGTTTTATGTTTTTTATTTATTCGTGCAGTTGTTCCCTTCATTTATTGGTATCCTGAAGGCTGCAACAGAGGAAACGAAGGCAGAAAAAATTGCTGATACAATTGCTGCGCTAGAGCTGTTGGAAGGAGCCTTTAACAAATGTTCTGCTGGAAAGGATTTCTTTGGTGGAGACTCCATTGGTTTTGTTGATGTGACTTTGGGTTCCCAGTTGGTCTGGATCAAGGCAGTAGAGAATATATCGGGGGCCAAGCTAATCGATGAGACAAAGGTGCCATTACTGGTGGAGTGGAAGAAACGTTTCCTCACTGCGGATTTCGTGAAACTCGTTTTGCCGAGTGTGGAGAGGGTAGAAGAGTACGCAACGATGCTTCGAGCCAGATGGAATGTTGCTTCCGCCAATTGATGCAACTTTTTAGCATAAAAATAAATTATTGTTCATTAATAATTAGGATAGTGCATGCGTGTTATTGTTGTTGATGAAATAATGTTTGCATTTAAATAAATTAGTACCAGTTTGTTGTCACATATATAGAAAAAGTACAAATCAGATTTCATACGATTAACATATATATTAAGTCTTACTGTCGAATTTAAAATTTAAATATTATTTCTTATAATTATGAAATAATTAATTATCAAGTAATCCCTCGATCACCCTCTTAATTAAAACATAGACAATCAACAACTTATTTACTAAACTAAAATAGAGACAATTAATATGAATCGTTTTAGGGCGTGTTTAATTATTGTAGTTCAAATTTATAAATCTCATGGATAAGAGAATGTCATAAGGGGACCGATGGAAAGATAATATAAGCCAAATCTTAATATTTATTTAAATAATTGGATAGAACGTATTATTAAACTAATCTTTGTTGCAACATAAATTCACTACAACAAAACAAGCCTTCAGCGACCGGTTTAGTCGTCGGTCGCTGAAGACCCTCTCTCAGGCAATAAAAAAAATAATTAAATTGTTTTCGGTGACGACCCCTTCAGCGACCAGCAATAATGTCCTTCAGCGACCGATTTGGTCCGGTCGTTGAAGGGTCTATGTAAAAAAAGGCAGCGCACAATTCCTTTCCTCTCTGTCTCCGATCTCCTGCTGTTTAGGCTAGATAAAAAAAAAAAACTCGTGCCAAACCCCGCGCTGCCAGAAGCCCCTCCGCCCGACCCCGATCAGCGACCCCGACCCCGCTCTCTGACCCCGACCCCCCTCTCTGACCCCGACCCCGATGCTGTGACGCTGCCGCTGGACCTTGCTGGCCTCTCTCTGACCTTGCTGACCCCGCCGCTGGACCTTGCTGGCCTTTGCTGGACCTTGCTGACCCCGCTGACCTCGCTGACCTCGCTGGACCTTGCTGACCCCGCCGCTGGTAATTAGGCATTGGAGACCTTCACCAAGCATCGCCTCCAGGTTTGTCAGCAGGAAGAAGACTGGGAAGAGATCGAGAAAAAGATTGGCTGCTGCCAGGTCAAGGAGCTCATCGAGGAGGCCCAGGACGAACTCAGGCTCATTACCAAGCTCGCTGGTACATCTCTCTCTATAACCCTCTGTGTAGACACTGTGTCAATTGTAGTTTAGTGGCTCAGATTTTGGACTAAGTATTCATTTAAAAATTTAGTGGCTCAGACTTTGGCTCAGATTTTGGCTCAGATTTTGACTAAGTATACATGGATGGATCTTCTTCCAACTGCAGCACTGTTTTTGTTGCGCAGCAATTTAATTCATCTTTGTGAGCACACTCATAGTAGAGCCTGCAATGGCAAAATTGTACTTTACTTAATTGAGAGTATTGGTACTATTATAATCTGAGCCACTAAACTTCATTTAAATGAATACCACTAATTGTTTCTTACCAATTAGTGGTTTGGTACTATACTGGTAAGGTGGTACCTGTTGGTACAGAGACAGTTTTGAGCAATAGAAAATTGAGTATATTCATATGCTACTACCAATCATTTTAAGGTGGTACCTGTTGGTACCTTGTTTCTTACCAATCATTTTTTTTTATGTTGAATGCTTGGAGTATATTCATATGCTATGAAAAATATACTGTATTCAGATTTGAGCAATAGAAAATTGAGAGAAGCCTTAAAGTGACAGTAACTTAGAATGCTTTTTTGAATGCTTGCACTAAATGTGCTTAATGTCCTTGTTGTGCATAGTTTAATTAATTTCTTGAATATTGTAATGTATACAAATGCGATTGTTGTACTTAATACAAATGGATTGTTGTACTTAATACAAATCGATTGTGCATAGTTTAATTGCTGTCCTTGTTGTATACTTAATTAACATTTTCTAGCTTCAATTGCCAAAGATAAATGGAATTGTTTGTAAAACTAATTTCTTAACAAACTTTATTGTAGGTATGCCGAGCAGAAAGGGTAAGGAGAAGGAGGCATCCTCCAGTAGATCCAGACACCCTTCGCGCGGTCGAAATGCATATATTAAGCCGCCGCAAAGGTCGGAGGACAGACCGGTGATTCGTCGGGCCGCTTATAGGTACAAGCTTTTTTTGTGCATTTCTGAGTTTGTAGCATTATCCATTTGTAGTTGTTTCAAAAATAATTTTATTTGCAGAGCTTTCGCTGGAGATGTGGTGGATGTGACAAAAAATATCAACAAAATAATCTCTCTATGTGCACGTATTCACTATCCTCCGGAAACTAAATTGCCCATTATTCCCGTGTGCACGAATTTGATGACTGTCCAGAGAATGTACAAAGAAGGGTCAAGGCCGAGTTTTTGGTGAGTAAAATATCCTTTTTAAAATTGAGAACATATTGTTTCTCTTTTTTAAGCTAACCAACGACTTTTTAATTACGCATGCAGACGCACTATCAGTTTCACTCAGATGAAGACGAGGATTCGACATGGAAGACATTCGCAAGCATAGCTAACAGAACTCTCCAAAACCTGCTCACAAGTGCAAAGACGAAGCAAAAACTAGGTATGGAGATGGCATCCTGGAGTGGAAGGACCAAGGGGTGCCAAGCACGTATGATTGGATACAAGCGGGTACCTGGCCCAAATTGTGTGACTATTGGTGCACAGAAGAGTTTGCTAAGCGGAGCGAACAAAATCAACAAAATAGGGCCTCATCTGGAGAGGGTTCTTTTGCAACCACGGGCTCAGTGAACATGCTTGTTCACAAACAAAGATTCCGTAAGATGTTTTATTTTTATCAAAACAATTAATTCCAATTTCAATTTACTCGAACTAACTTTGATAATTTTATTTGTGTTGAAATGTTTATTCATAATAGGAGCAAGAAAACCAGCGCGAGCCTAGGTGGTCTGAAGAGCTGTTCACGCCGACGCATACCAGCAAGAAAACGGGGCAATTCATATCCGCAAGGGCGAAAAAGGCACAGGTAATAGAACATTCATTTTTTGTTGTACTTACTTTATTTTTGTTTTATTTTATAAATTTTGCAGGAATACTATGATCGGGATATGAGCGCAAAATATGGGCCTGATCGAGCCCTTTGGCCCTCTTTTGACGCAGACGTCTGGTACACCAACACAGACAATAATGCTCACGGCGATAACTATGGTCTCGGTGCTCTAGGTAAAATACACATACTTAAAATTGTAAATTTGTATTTAAATTATATAACGCAATAATTAATGATCTTCGATTTAATATTTCAGGTAAGACGAGATCGATGTATCGCCCAGGTGAGTCGCAGACGTTTTCTTCGTAATCGCAATCGCAAGCGCAATCATATTCTTCGGCGCCGCCTCCTCTCAGGCAAGAAGACATAAATGCGATTTCAAGTCAGGTGTTGGACGTGCTTCAACCACAGCTCAACCAATTCATGGAGGTGAGGCGTAGCGTGGGACGTTCTTCGCCTCATCAGGTACGAAATTCAATTTTGGAGTATGTTTCAATCCAATAAAAACACCAAGTATGATAAACCAATTGACGGAATAGTAAACTCTTAAAAATTGTAAACCCTAAAAACTTTAGTTATATTCTCACAGGGAGGTTCTAGCACACACCGTCCCGATGCGCAGGATGACAGCGGTGATGATTTAGGAAATGACTAGTTTTAGGATGTTTTGATCTGTATGTCGTACTTTAGATATTTTATTTTTATATCGTACTTTGATATTGGATGTTTATGTAGTATTTTACATATTTCTTGTTTATGTTGGATATTGGATATTGGATGTTGGATATTGGATATTGCTTGGATATTTGATATTGGATGTCGTATCAGTATTTTATATTGTTCAATTGCTTGCATGTGAATTGTTTGTGAATTATATATTTGTCGATCGAAAACGATAACGGTAAATTGTATATTTGCTTGTGAATTATGTTTTCATTGCTTAGTACGTTTCGTACCAATTGGGAAAAAGAAAAATAACAAAAAAAACATCAAAAAAAAAACTTTCTGCTACCGATTTTGGACCATCAGCGACCGGCCAATCGGTCTCTGATGATCTTGCGCCACGTCAGCACACAGCATCAGCGACAAAACTAATCGGTCGCTAAAGGGGTCATCAGCAATCGGCGCCTGACCCTTCAGCGACCGGTGACGTCAACGGGGTGGTCATCAGCGACGAAGCAACTGCGTCCGGATCATCTGCGACCAATATATTTCGGTCATCAGCGACCGGTAGACCCATCAGCGACCGGCGAAAATACCTTCTGCAACCGATTTGGCCGGTCGTAGAAGGGTATGAATGCTGTAGTGATTATTTTATGTTCTCTTATTAAAGAACCACGGACTTAGTGTGGTGGCATGAGTCCCATTTCTTTATGGAGAGGTCGCAGTTTTAATTCTCGAGAATAACATATTTAAAAAAACATTGGGACTCCTATCCAATTTATCTTGGCTCGCTGTTTCTAGAATTGCTCTTCCAATTCACAAAGAAAGTTCTCTTATTAAAAAAAAAGGCTCATGAATGTTTTTTATAGCATTAATTAATTATTTTATTGTCATAACTTTTTAATTTTATCAGTAAATATGATCCATCCCCAAGTCGCAAAGTTGAAATGCTAGTAACATAAAGTTACCATATGCAAACACATTGACGCAAACACAAATAATTCACACATCTCTCACAAGCTGTTCCAAATTACTAGAACAAAAAAAGAGGTACAGGATATGATCAGTTTTATTGGGTACCATATGGATTCTTAAGACCTACCCTTGGGTCAACATGGACAATATCGATCTCTGCACGTGCAGCTTCATCTGGTACACTCAGTGCTATTTCCTTGTTAAACCTTCCTGCCCGTCTCAGTACTTCGTCAACCGCATCAGGTCTATTTGTCGCTCCAATGACAAGCACATAACCAGGTGGTTTATCCTGTGACAGGTCTGGTTTTTGATATTTCACAGCCTGGTGGAACTTGTCCATGCAAGTTATCAGCTGCATGGGTCACGATTCGTTGCTCCATACCTTTCTGGAGGTTATCTCTCTTTGATCCAATGGTGTCTATTTCGTCTATATATGAAGACTATGGAAGGTGCAATTCGGTATGCCTTTTCAAATAAGCTTCTTATGTTCTTTTCAGAGACACCTGATATGAAAGATCCAAATAAATGAAACTTGTGCTATGAGTTGTGTTAGTTATTCTAGGGTTTGAGAAGAGGAAGAGAGCAAGAGACAAAGAGACAACTCAAACTGATTTCTATTAGGCTTAATTCTCTCTCATACAAAGAGTCTATATATGCAACATATTAAAGATACAAAGCCCAACGGGCCCAAATAGCAATTTGGGTCAAAACATAACAATCTCCACCTTGAACCAAATTGCATCTAAAACAAACTAAAACATAAAACAAATGCATAAAGCAAACATAACCTAAACAAAGGTAAACATAAAGATAAACTAGCAACATGCTAGGAACAAAACTAGCTCATACAAGCTAGAAACAAACCGACACCAAACTTGAACAAAGCTGGAACTTTGCAATTGGAAGAGGCTTTGTGAGCATATCGGCCGGATTCGACTCGGTACCAATCTTCTTCACGGCAATCTTGCCTTCCGAGATCACATCTCGAACAAAATGGTATCGAATGTCAATGTGCTTCGTCTTCTCATGGTACATGCGGTCCTTGGTCAAATGAATTCGCGCTTTGGTTATCACAAAACACCGTAATATGACCCTCGAAAGAAGACATTTCACCAACAAATGCCTTAAGCCAAATAGCCTCCTTAATAGCCTCGGTAATTGCCATGTATTCGGCCTTGGTACTTGAGAGTGCAACAGTGGCTTGAAGTATAGACTTCCAACTAATTGCACAATCTCCAAGGGTAAAAACATAACCTGTCAAAGAACGCCTCTTGTCTAAATCACCCGCAAAATCCGCATCCACAAAACCCGTTAGTGTCTTGCCATTACCAAACTCCAATCGAGCATCAATAGTACCTCTCAAATAGCGGAAGATTCACTTTACCGCTTCCCAATGCCCTTTCCCCGGACAAGAGAGATATCTACTTACCACACTAACGGCTTGAGCAATGTCGGGTCGAGTACACACCATCAAGTACATGAGACTCCCGACTGCACTCGAATATGAAACATTTTCCATAAATTTCTTCTCATCATCAGATTTTGGGCTTAAAGCGGCCGAAAGCTTGAAATGCGCCGCAAGAGGTGTTGAAACAACCTTCGCTTTCTCCATGCCAAAACGGCGTAACACTTTCTCGGCAAAACTCTTTTGTGAAAGAAACAACTTTTGGACCTATCCCTTGTGATCTCCATCCCGAGAATCCCTTTGGCGGCCCCTAAATCTTTCATCTCAAATGCCGAACTTAGTTGCTCTTTCAACCTCATAACTTCTTTCAAGTTTGAGGATGCAATCAACATGTCATCCACATAGAGCAACAAGTAAATGAAATTCCCACCATCCAACTTCTTGAAATAGACACAACTATCATAATTGGAACGATGGAAATCAATACTCACCATGAATGAGTCAAACTTCTTGTACCATTACCGCGGTGATTGCTTAAGGCCATAAAGGGACTTCTTCAAAAGACACACAGGGTCCTTATTTCCCGCAACCTCAAAACCCTCCGATTGACACATGTAAATTTGCTCCTCCAAATCACCATGCAAGAAGGCGGTTTTCACATCCATTTGCTCCAACTCCAAATCCTTCATTGCCACTAAAGAGAGCAAAACTCGAATGGAGATATGCTTAACCACGAGAGAGAACACATCATTGAAGTCCACACCTTGGACTTGACTATACCCTTTAGCCACAAGCCTTGCCTTATATCGAAAATCTGTGGGATTTGAGCCATCAATCTTTCTCTTAAACACTCACTTGCAACTCACAATCCTCTTACCACTAGGAGGCTTCACAAGAGACCAAGTCTCATTTTGTTGCAAGGATTGTAACTCTTCATTCATAGCGGCAATCCAATTGGCCGCATCCTTAGAAGAAATGGCTTCCTTGTAGGAAGATGGCTCACAATACTCCACATCATCTGCAATTGCCAAACAATAAGCAAAGTCGGAGTAACCATACCTTGTAGGTAGTCGAATTTCTCTTCTAACTCGGTCCCTTGCCAATGCATATGGTTGTGCCTCTTCTTGGCCTTCCTCCAAATTGACATCATCATATGAGATCAAATCATCACCTTCTTGGACCGGCATCTCAAACTCCACCTTCTTCTCAATTGTCTCATTCTCCTTAATAGTCGGCTCGGATGCAACATCATTTGCCTTCAACATTGCCGACTCATTGAAAATGACATCTCTCGAGATAAGGAACTTTGATGATTCGGGACACCACAACTTATACCCATTCACATTTGCGGGATACCCAACAAAAACACACTTCTTCGATCTAGGCTCCAACTTTCTTTCATTCACATGTGCATAAACGGAACAACCAAACACTCTCAAATTTGAATAATCGGCCGGCTTACCTGACCACACTTTTTCGGGTGTCTTCAACTCAATTGAAGTGGTAGGAGATCGATTCACCAAATAGCAAGATGTGTTAATGGCTTCCGCCCAAAACTTCTTACCCAAACCCGCATTTGAAGGCATGCTTCTAGACCTCTCAAGTAGTGTCATATTTATCATTTCTGCAACACTATTTTGTTGAGGAGTGTAGACCACCGTTTTGTGCCGAACAATCCCTTCGGCCTTACAAAAATTATCAAACTCACGGTTGCAAAACTCCAAACCATTATCGGTTCCCAACCTCTTAACTTTTCTTCCCGTTTGGTTCTCCAAAAGTGATTTCCATTCTTTAAAGGTGCGAAACACATCACTTTTTTCTTTCAAGAAATAAACCCAAACCTTCCTTGAGAAATCATCAATGAAAGTAAGCATGTAACGAGAACCATTACCTTTAGATGGCTCGCGAGAAGGTCCCCAAAGATCCGAATGGATGTAGTCCAATGTTCCCTTGGTCGAATGAATGGCCGTGGAGAAGCTTAACCTCTTATGCTTGTCAAATACACAATGTTCACAAAACTCCAAGTTGCCCGTGCATTGGCCACACAACAAGCCTCTCTTGCTCAAAATGGTCATTCCTCGCTCGCTCATATGCCCCAATCTCATATGCCACAACTTTGTAGCATCTGCATCCGAGATAGTACTCGAACGTGTAATGGCGGCCGAGCCCGTGACCGTGGAACCTTGTAGGAAATAAACAGTTCCAATTCTTTTCGCCTTCATGATTGTGAGAGCCCCTTTAGAAACCCTAAGAACTCCACATTCACTTTGGAACTTGCACCCATTTTCCTCAAGAGACCCCAAAGAGATCAAATTCTTCGACAAATCGGGTATATGCCTCACACCCGTCAATCTTCGAACCTTTTCATCATGGAACTTAATTGTCACCGAACCAATTCCGGCAACCTTACACATGTTATTGTTTCCCATGAGAACCTTACCATCCATAGGCTCAAAGTCTCAAACCAATCTCTATTCGGAGTCATGTGTTGCGAAGCACCCGTATCCATCACCCAACAATGCATGTCATCAACATTGGTGTCTACCACACAAAGAGTATCAACCGTGTCACACTCGACCACATTGGCCTCCTCCGAAGAACCTTTAGTATCCGTCTTTTGTTTATTTTTAAGTTTGAAACAATCGGCCTTAATGTGTCCCTTCTTCTTTCAATAGTTACACGCCAGATTCTTGTGCCTAGACTGTGAACGGGTCCTTGTATCTTTCGAGTTTCGGTCCCATGACCTACCTCGATCAACAACCAAACCAACACCTTTACTCCCTTTCTCACTATTGGTCATTTCACTATCAATGTGCAACTTAGCTTGCAAATTGCTCTTAACATCCTCAAGGGAAATCTTGTCTCTACTATAAATCAACATGTCTCTAAAGGCCTTGTATGATGCGGGTAATGAGCACAATAACAAAAGGGCTTGGTCCTCATCCTCTACCTTAACATCAATTTTATCTAAGTCATTCAAAATAGATGCAAACTCCGAAATATGATCGGAAATTGATGTACCTTCAACCATGCGAAGGGTGTAGAGGCGCAACTTCAATCGCAATCGATTGGTGAGAGACTTCTTCATGTAAATATTCTTCAATTTCTCCCACAAATCCTTAGCGGTTTTCTCCGATAGGACCTCTTGCAATGTCGAATTGCTCAAATACAATTGGATAATGGAGAGTGCCTTATCATCCATATTTCTCCACTTGCTATCCGTCAACGCATCAATCAAATTTTCTCGACCAAAAATGACATCCTTAACGCCTTGGCTCGACAAAATTGCCGCCATACGCACTTGCCATAACGCAAAACTCGTCTTCCCATCATACTTCTCAATATCATACTTCGCCGACATAGCCATTCAATTTTTCAAACCCCAATTCACAAATCTCCCAAATTCACTAATTTCTCCGATCACCAAATGCACCACAAAATCAGAAAACGAAGAATTATAATTCCAAAGATGAAATTAGAATTATCAAATCCACCAAATCACTCTCTGACCGAAAATGGAAGTTTGACCTGCTTCAATTTTGGTTTCGGAATAATCAAAGTTTGACCTGCTTCAATTATCTTCTTTTCTTGGGTGTATGCGCGGTGTACAAAGCATCCGAATCGGCGTTGTCGCAGTCTGGGAGAAAACAGAAAACCGACTTCAGAGTCGCGGCTCACACTTGCGCGCTGGAGAATCCAGCCAAAGGAAATCGCGGTCTAAAGGGTGCGCAGAAATTTTTCTGCGCCTAAAACCCTCAGCGCGGCGGCGGCAGCGTAACAATAAGGTGAATAGAGAAGCGAAACAGAAAACCCTAGCGGCAGCGGATACTGATCTGAACTCTGGAACCGCCGATCGAACTGCCGGCGGCGAGATGGCTCTGATACCAATTTGTTAGTTATTCTAGGGTTTGAGAAGAGGAAGAGAGCAAGAGACAAAGAGACAACTCAAACTGATTTCTATTAGACTTAATTATCTCTCATACAAAGAGTCTATATATATGCAACATATTAAAGATACAAAGTCCAACGGACTCAAATAGCAATTTGAGTCAAAACATAACAAGTTGATCAGCTCATAATTTGCAGCTTAAATAAGCACACAAAGTTATAACATAGCATCTAAATTAAGTTTCTGAGAAATGCCCATAAGAATTTACTTTTGTGACATTAAAGCACAGTATTACAATTTTCTAAGGTTTTCATTCAAGAATAAGCACCATGTAAAGAGAATTTAAATCAATAAAGCAATCCTCATTTCAATTAAAGCTTTCCCGCCTTCTCTTTCAAAGAAAAAAGGAAACAAAGCCTTACATAGTTCTTTAAAAACTATTAACATCCTTTAGAAATAAAATGAAATCTAATAACTCTGTAGACTGTAGAGAGACAAAAAAAGAAAGTACAATTAGCATAAAATTATCAAAACTAAGAAACTTCATACTCGAAACACCAGAGACGACCTCTGGTGCAGAGGTTTGCGGATATATTAAGAAGAGTGAGCCTATGGTGCTATGCATAACACGGATGGGGTCCGTGCTACGGTTCAAAATTTGACTTTTCAAAATCCTAACGGTCGATCCAACCGTTCAATGTGATAACCATATGAATATGTACTTGCAAACTAAATTTTATATTTTTTTGAATTTTTTTACTATTTTTTTAGATAAGTAGAAAAATCAGTGTTTTCTGAAAATTCTGGACCATCAAAATACTACCTATCTAAAAAAATAGTAAAAAAATTCAAAAAAATATAAAATTTAATTTGCAAGTACATATTCATATGGTTATCACATTGAACGGTTGGATCGACCGTTATAATTTTGAAAAGTCAAATTTTAAGCCGTAGCATGGACCCCATCCGTGCTATGCATAGCACCATAGCCTCACTCTATTAAGAATACAAGCTATGAACTCGTTACCCTTTTTAAATATTAAAATCTGTGAATTCTGACCCTTGTACTTTCCTTGCCAATTAAATATTTGTGAATTCTTCCCTCTGAAGTCGGTGGGTATCATTTTTAAAATCAATTAACAAGTCGGTTCTTTGTATTTGTATTGAGTGGGTATCATATTTAAAATCAATTACAAGGAACTAAATTTTTTTTTCAAATATTGAGATGGTAACTAAAAAAATTTCGGTACTGCAAACAAAGGCAATTATATATGTTTTACTTTTTTTTTTCAACTTTTGATCTAAGGCGTAAGAAGCAGAGATGGACCTGACGAGAGAAAGGGTGAAGCTTATAGCGGCCATACTCTGGGTGGCGGTTCCGGAGGCTCAAGGCAATGGCCTCTGCCGAGAGAGGCGAAGGCGTAGTCCAGTTTCAACGCTGTCGAAGAAGAAGGGATCCGCTGGAGAGCCCACATAGAAGACTTCGATTCTGCCTCTGCTTCTTTCCCATCTCTCTCTGCCGTCTCTTGCGTTTCCTCGTCACCCGTTTAGTATAAAAGGTTTACTAATTCCTTCGGCGGCTGTTCCCTTAAATGAGGCAGTGTTGCTGTAACTCATTTTACCAAATGTCCGATCGAATGCGTATCCTCTGCATTAACTCAAAAGAGAATGTTTTGAGTTAGAGTTAATGAATCTCGACCGTCTGATTTTAAACGGAGTCAATTCAGATTCTGTCTAAAACATAGGAGGTCCTTTAATATTAGTGCGGATCTAGTCTGCACGACTCTTAAAACAAATTAGATGGTCAAGATGCATTAACTTAAAAGATTCTCTTTTGAGTTAATGCAGAGAATACGAATTCAAGTCGATCTGCTTTCACACCAATATTAAAGCGACTCGCTTTCTAATCAGACGGTCCCGATCTAAACTCAAAATTTGAGTTACTTCAGGGATCTGGACTTAAGAAAGGTATTAATATCTGAAGCCCGTCCCGATTTACTTGCACTACAAGTTAGGGGTGCAAATGAATCGGATATTATCACATAAATATGCATTACAAATACTGGAAAATATACTTAGGTATCATTGACCATTAATTAGCCCTAAAAATAGGATTATACATAAAAACACCTCTTAAAAATACAAACGATACATGCATGGTTGCACTCCTTATGAGGCAGACTTAAACCCCTATTAACTAGGATTTGATGAATCTCAAACCGAAATAAGTTAAAATGGGCACCAAAGGTGACCCAAATGCATTTTAAGGCATTTTGCCTCTTAATCGGTTTTTGTCATTGATTCATTAGCTTCACAAATTAATTCAACACTTAAATACATCATTAATTAATTATCAAACCCTGGGGAAGTCCCAAATTAAAAGGGAAAAATTTAATCCAAATTTTAAATGCAAAAGAACTCAAATTGATGAACAATTGACTTAATTAATTAAAGAGTCATAAGCCTCCAAGGCGTATCGTATTTCATTATTAATTGACAACGCATCGAATATTGTTCCAACTTGTTATACAAGGTACGGTCATCGAAGCAGAGCATCAGTTGTACCGTCTTCTCCAAGCACAAACAGCACTAAAATATTCTCTGGTTGATTTCCAAGTAGGGGTGTCAATGACGCCGAAATTTTTATTAATAGAAAATAAAATAAAAAAATATCGACATTGAAGAACGTTTTCGCTGAAATTTGAGATGTAGCAAAAACGTGATGGTTTATAACGTCCAGGGCACTATAGCTGAACGTTATCAACCATAACGTCCAATTAATCTGATAGCTAATGATCTCTAATTAACAAAAATACTGTAGCTGGACGTTATGGTCTATAACATCCAGCTACAGTGGTTTTTTTTTTTTTCAAAAAAATTGCAAACTAAAGCAAGCAAAACAAAAAATACTGTAGCTGGAGTGTTTTTTGTTAATTAGAAATCATTAGCGATCAGATTAACTGGACGTTATCGACCATAACGTCCAGCTACAGTGCCCTGGACATTATGGACCATCACGTTTTTGCTACATCTCGAATTTCAGCGAAAACGTTCTTCAACGTTGATATTTTTTTATTTTTTTATTTTATTTTTTATTAATAAAAATTTCGGGTCAACAGCGTATCCGATAAGATGAGTACGTGTAAGATTTTTGCCTACGTTCAATACGTGTAAGATTTTTGCCTACGGTCAATACGAAATAGAAAACAAAAAAACATGTTCAACTGCACTGCTAGATTTAGATTTCATGCTCTCCATGCCTCTGTGGAAAGATATGCAATAAACTCACTAGTTGAGGGAGTACCTCAGGTAATTATTTAATGAGCATTTAAACACATTAAAATAACAATAATATGTTTTATGCTGGCATATTCAAACATTGATTAATAATGTATATGATTCATAATTTTTACTCATCATTTAACGTTTAATTAATATATCCAGCAATTCAAATTGTCAAAGAAAGAAAAAAAAGGATACATTATATATATGTCTAATAACGAAATAATTGATTGCCATAGTTAATTATCAAATAAATATAAAGTCAACACCAAACCAGCCCACAAAAGAACCCCACTCTGTAATGGATGCAAGGAGGTGTCCTCATTGCTGACGCATATATAATTCCACCACTTGGATTATCTTTTTGTTGGCAGTCAACACTTCTATCTTATTTAATCCCCACATCAACATAGACAGAAATCAATCAATTTCCTAAAAACACTAATTCTCAAACAGAGTAAAAATGGCAGAAGGTGATCTCAAGCTGTTGGGGGCATGGGCTAGCTCATATGTAATCAGGGTAAGAATGGTGCTAGAACAAAAGGGGTTGAGTTACGAGTACCTTGAGCAGGATCTTTTAAACAAGAGCGAACTTCTTGTCAAACACAATCCGATCCACAAGAAAGTGCCCGTACTTATCCATGGTGATCGAAGCATCTGCGAGTCGTTGGTAATTTTGCAGTACATTGATGAGAACTGGTCTGGTACCGGTCCTCCCGTGCTTCCTGCTGATCCTTACGAACGTGCGGTTGCTCGCTTTTGGGCAACGTACGTTGATGATAAGGTACTTAAATTACCAATTAATTAATCGTTTAACTTTATGATCAACCAAAATATATATGAAATTAAGTTCTATAATTGATCGAATTACAAAAGTAACAAATGTTTCATTTTTTTTTATCCATGCAGTTGGTACCTTCATTTATTGGTATCGGGAAAGCTGTTTCAGAGGAGACAAAGGCAGAAAAAATTAGCGATACACTTGCTGCACTAGAGCAGTTGGAAGGAGCTTTCAAGAAATGTTCTGCTGGAAAGAAGTTTTTTGGTGGAGATACCATTGGTTTCCTTGATGTGACGTTAGGTTCTTTGTTGGCCTGGATCAGGGCAGTAGAGAAAATATCAGGGGTCAAGTTGCTCGATGCAACAAAGGTGCCATTACTGGTCGAGTGGGAAAAACGGTTCCTCGCTGTGGATTTTGTGAAGAGTGCTCTGCCGAGTGTGGAGAGGTTAGAAGAGTACGCGAGAGTGCTTCGAGCCACAAGATGGAATGTTGCTTCAGCCAATTGATGGACTTTTTGGTATAGAAATAAATGATTGTTTATTAATAATTGGAATGTGTACGTATGTTATTGTGGTGAGTGAAATAATATTTGCAGACTTGTAGTGCTGAGAAAAAAATTAATATTATACTTCTTTTAGTCAAATTTACTGGTACTTAACCAAAAGTGCTTAGAAATTAATTTTAACCCTTAAAATAATTTTCCAAAATTCCAACATAGGAATCGATAACAATTTCCTAAATACCCTAAAATACATTATTATCACATAAATATGCATTACAAATACTGGAAAATATACTTAGGCTTCATTGACCATTAATTAGCCCTAAAAATAGGATTATACATAAAAACACCTCTTAAAAATACAAACCATACATGGTTGCACTCCTTATGAGGCAGACTTAAACCCCTATTAACTAGGATTTGATGAATCTCAAACCGAAATAAGTTAAAATGGGCACCAAAGGTGACCCAAATGCATTTAAGGCATTTTTGCCTCTTAATCGGTTTTTGTCATTGATTCATTAGCTTCACAAATTAATTTAACACTTAAATACATCATTAATTAATTATCAAACCCTGGGGAAGTCCCAAATTAAAAGGGAAAAATTTAATCCAAATTTTAAATGCAGAAGAACTCAAATTGATGAACAATTGACTTAATTAATTAAAGAGTCATAAGCCTCCAAGGCGTATCGTATTTCATTATTAATTGACAACGCATCAAATATTGTTCCAACTTGTTATACAAGGTACGGTCATCGAAGCAGAGCACCAGTTGTACCTCTTCTCCTAGCACAAACAGCAATAAAATATTCTCTGGTTGATTTCCAAGTAGGGATGTCAATGGCGTATCCGATAAGATGAGTACGTGTAAGATTTTTGCCTACGTCAATACGAAATAGAAAACAAAAAAACTTGTTCAACTGCACTGCGAGATTTAGATTTCATGCTCTCCATGCCGCTGTGGAAAGATATGCAATAAATTCATTAGCATTTAAACACATTACAAAAACAATAATATGTTTTATGCTGGCATATTCAAACATTGATTAATAATGTATAGGATTCATAATTTTTACACATCATTTAACGTTTAATATATCCAGCTATTCAAATTGTCAAAGAAAGAAAAAAAAAATGATACATTATATATATGTCTAATAACCAAATAATTGATTGCCATAGTTAATTATCAAATAAATATAAAGTCAATAAAACTATCTGTCTAATAACTTGATCCATCACCCAAAATCTTAAAGGAACAACACTACATCCTTGTAAACACAAAACCAGCCCCCAAAAGAACTCCACTCTGTAATGGAAGGAGTCAAGGTGGTGTCCTCATTGCTGACGGCATATATATCATATATAATTCCACCACTTGGATTATCTTTTTGTTGGCAGTCAACACTTTTATCTTATTTAAGCCCCACATCAACATAGACACAAATCAATCAATTTTTCTCACACAGAGTGAAAATGGCGGAAGGTGATCTCAAGCTGTTGGGGCAATGGGCTAGCCCATTTGTAATCAGGGTAAGAATGGTGCTAGAACAAAAGGGGCTGAGTTATGAGTACCTTGAGCAGGATATTAGAAACAAGAGCGAGCTTCTTCTCAAACACAATCCGATCCACAAGAAAGTGCCGGTACTTATCCATGGCGATCGAAGTATCTGCGAGTCGTTGGTGGTTTTGCAGTACATTGATGAGAAGTGGTCTGGTACCGGACCTCCTGTGCTTCCTGCTGATCCTTACGAACGTGCCGTTGCTCGTTTTTGGGCAGCATATGTTGATGATAAGGTACTTAAATTAATTAATTGTTTAACTTCATGATCTACCAAAATATATATGAAATTAAGTTCTATGATAACAGAAGTTATGAGATTTGGAGATGACCGAATTACAAAGGTAACAAGTTAATATTTCATTTTTTTTTCTTTTGTAGCTTGCAGAATCAATTGTTGGTACCTTGTCAGCTGCTTCAGAGGAGACAAAGGCAGAAAAGATTGGCGATACAGTTGCTGCGCTAGAGCAATTGGAAGGAGCTTTCAAGAAATGCTCTGCTGGGAAGGGATTCTTTGGTGGAGATACCATTGGTTTCCTTGATGTGACGTTAGGTTCCACTTTCATCTGGATCAAGACAGTCGAGAAGATATCCGGGGCCAAGCTGCTCAATGAGACAAAGATGCCATTACTGGTAGAGTGGGAAAAACGCTTCCTCGCTGCGGATTTCGTGAAGTTTGTTCTGCCGAGTGCGGAGAGGGTAGAAGAGTATGCGAGAATGATTCAAGCCACCACGTGGAAAAATACATTATTGTTCAGTAATAATTGAAAGGGGTATTCTGATTAGTTGAAATTACAACGGAGAGATAGTTACAATTTATTTGTTAATTAGCTTTTTTACCCTGTGCAAAAGAAATAAGACACTCAGGTTGCTGCCCTTCACAAATCGAAGCAATTAATAGCTCTGAAAGAATTTGATTGGAGTGGTTCAGGGGCTTTGTATAACTCGTTGCTCTTTTCATACTAACTTGTCTCTGGTAAATGCCTGTGGTGGTATGCATCTGCCAACTGAGGTGCTCGACAATGGCAGTATGGAGGAAATTCAAAGAAAATTAATTATTTACTTGCTTAATAGCGTTGACCGGTTATTAAACGGATACGAATACGGATCGAATATAATTCGGATATCAAATTCATATTGTAATAAAATTAACATATTTTCAACTATTATTTTTCTCATTAGGAAAAGTACGTAAAATACATATATAATTTAAAAGGAGGATTCAAATGCCTCCATTATTTGTGCCTCCATCATGCCTCCATTTTTAAAAACTTTAATAACTCAAAGTTTAAAACTTAAACGTCAAAATAAAACCGTTAGATGTGATATATGTTATTTTCTCTATGTGCTCATAAAAAATTATCACATTTCAATTTTGCTTTTATGTGAATCAATAAGTTGAAAAATCAACGTGTAGAAATTATCCACATTAGTATACATTTTTACAAGCTCAAGATGACAACCAAAACAAAGTTGAAATGCCATAATTTTTTACACGTGCATAGATAAAATGATGTAGTACATATCCAACGGTTTTATTTTGAATTTTAAGTTTTAAATTTTGAATTATTAAAGTTTTAAAGAATGGAGGCATGATGGAGGCACAAAAAATGATGGCATTTGAACCCTCCTCATAATTTAAACATAATATTTTTTAATGTTAAATTTATTTTGTCATTACAAACTGTATATTTTACATATGAAATATAAATACTTGTAAATTCAAATATAAACAATATAAACTGTATATTCTTTTACCGCACGGGAGTCGTGTGCGGCACGCCAGAGGCTGCAGGAGACTATTTTTGGGTGTTTCTCTATTTTTGGATTGCAGAAACATTTATTTTTAATTGTTTTGAAAATAAATTATGAGTATATGTATTTAACTTTAATAAAAACGTAAAATTATTCGTAAAATTTCAATTAACTAATAGTCACTTTTTACCTTCAAAGTCACGAAGACAGCGCTGAAGTATTAACGGGGCTACGGTCAATGTGAAATAGAAAAAAACAAAAGCAACAAAAAAACTTCTGCTACTGCACTGCGAGGTTTAGATTTCATGCTCTCCATGTCTTAGTGGAAAGAGATGCCACTACAAGAAATATAGCCTGTCCCGGCGCTTAAAAACGCCACTAAATACACTATTAAACGCGCTGGATAGGTATCCCGGCGATTTCAATCGCGCGCCACCCGATCTAAACTTAACCCGGCGGTTCCTATCGCGCCGAAATCTCAAGCGCCATTAAATGCATAATTTCTTGTAGTGTGCAATAAACTCGTTAGTTGAGGTAGTACCTCAGTTAAGTATTGGTTAATTATTTATTGGAGCATTTAAACACATTAAATAACACTAATATGTTTTATGGTGGCATATTCAAACATTGATTAATAATGTATAGGATTCATAATTTTTACACATCATTTCACGTTTAATATATTATATATCCAACAATTTAAATTGTCAAAGAAAGAAAAAAGAATCATGCAGAGAAATTTATTTAACAAACTGTGACAATTAAACGAATGATTTTCAAAATAACAAATGTATGATTATAGATGTATTCCCAATATTTTAATATATGGTCTATTAAACTTAGCATAATAAAAAACTAATTTGTCACGCATAAAGTAAAATATTAACCGTGCAACTATCTAACACTTAATTAGCGCTTCAATAATACTTAATTGCAATATATCCCGAGATCTTTATTAATATCCAAAGTTAATTAGAAATTAATAAATATATCCAGTCCGCTGAGATTCGATAAAAAGTCCATACCGGCCATTAAATGGCCGGTACCATATTTATTTAATTACCAGCCATTTAATGGCCGGTACCGTATTTATTACAGTACCGGCTATTAAATGGCCGGTACCCTTATTTATTTATTTTCGTTGTTTTAGACCCTATAATACCCATATTTCTCTCTCTCCCCCTCACAATTACCTAAACTCCGTCCAGAGAAAGAGAGGAAAGGACAGAGAGAAAGAGAAGGCGATTTTTGAAGTGAAAAGGGCGATATTTGAAGGGACCAAAAGGATGAACAATAGCAACCGAGGTAGGTCGTTCTATCGTGGCCTAGTGAGAGGAGGGTCAAGAAGTGATCGGGGTAAAAATGAGGGAAAAAAGATCAAGTGTCAAGTATGCCCTGATAAAATGACATATCAATAATTCATACAGCCGGATTTTCTTAGCTATGAAATTTCGGACGATGACTTTGTGGAAAACCCCTACGGCTATTTTTCGAAAAAAAGAAGGTTGATCCAGAGCCTCCAGCATCGGACGATGAGTTTGTTTCGTGTACTTATACTGGTAAGGCTACCACTTCGTCGGCAAAATCGGTGCATTCTAAGTAGTACTGTAGGGTTTAAAATTCCGATGCATTCGACATGGGTTCTAAGAAGTAGTATTGTTGTAGTTAGATGAATTAGGGTTGTAAAATTTGTATGCATTTTTTAGAATTACTTTTTATTTAGTAGTCACGTGTTGTTTTTTTTTTAAATGAAGGTGTGAGAAAGAATTCAGAGTCACAATTAAATTCGCAACCAAGTCAGACTTGCATTATCTCCAACAATTTCTGCAAAGGAGGCAATCTGATTCACATCAACAAACTATTCATGCATTAGACGTATCGTACAAAACAGAGTAGTACACACAAATTGCAAATAAAGTCCACACAAATTGCAAATAAAAAAGTTCTGAAAGCAGCATCTAAATAAACAAAGTTCACAACATGCATCTAAATCACCTATTACTACTATGCCTAAAACTAAATCTGTGAAACAAACCAGTTCCGAAAGATAACCTACCAGATTGCCTACCAGATGGCTCTACATGGCTTCCAGAAGGTCCTGCTTGGCTTCCAGATGCCCTTGTTGTACGCCTACTAGTTGACCTTGTTGTTTCAAGCAATTCTCTTATAGTCTATTTGACTAATTTGCAAAACATATAACTATTGAATTTTATGATTTTCTCTATGATTAGAAAGAAAGCAGGTTCAAGACAATTGGAATTGCAATTTAGAGCACTTGGACTGAAGAAATCATCAAGTTATTTATCAAGCATTTAAACTGTAAATTTATAATTGGTAAAGTAGCTTTGATGTTGAAACACAGGGATAAAACGTTGGAACGATTGACAAAACGTTCAGACGTTTTTCTATGTGAAAAATCTGGAGATTAAATCGATTAAAAGCTGGAAAAACATTCTAAAACGTCCCAGACGATTTGTAAAACGTCTGGACGATTTAAATTATTTCTCAGACTTCAAATTTGCATTTTGATCGATAAATCTCCAGAGGAAAACGTTCTGAGACGTTTGTTAATCGTCTGAGACGTTTTTAGGAATTCTCACAGAAATTTGAATTTTTGACCTAATTTAAGTTAAAACGTTTTCAACGTTTTACAAAACGTTGGGACGTTTTATGGCAGAATACTCGTTTGAAAGCTGCCGCTATAAATAGAACCTTAGGGTTCTCCTCAAAATAACCTAGCCGACCCTAATTAGTTCAAAAGCAATTTTCTGTGAGAACAAGTTCCTCCATTGTTGTGAGAGCACAAATTTCAATATCCCTCAAAACAACCTCAAATCCACTTCACTAATCTTGAGTTAGATTAGATTAGAGTGAGCACTTGAGCGTTCATCTTGAGATTTCGAACTTAGAGACTTCGTTCTCGATTCTAGTTGGCCGTGTGACTTCCCGTTGGTTGTAAGGGCTCACCGGTTCACAAGTTGTAACCTTTCTCTTTTGGGTAATAGAAAGGCGCACCGAGAAGCGGTTGCGACGCCCCGGAGACGTAGGCATTTTAAGCCGAACTCCGTTATCACTCCTTGTGTCAATTTTCTCTAAACTCTTTTACTTTATTTTATTTGCAATAATTTATATTTCGAATTTAGTGGTGCCTAAGGGACAACAAAGTGGTATCAGAGCACGTTACTCAAATTAAGACTCACTTAATTCGAGTTTACCGATCTAAAAAATGGCACCCTTTAGACATGTAAAAGAACCTCAAATTTTCGGTAGCACAACCAAAAATTTTAGTCATTGGAAAAGGACTATGATGAATTACCTTAACATCCTTGAAGTTTGGGATGTCATTGAGAATGGCTATAAACCGAAATACAACAATTGTACCGAAAATGATACCAAGGTCGAAACACAAGCATCTACCGATTTAAGGAAAGTAAATGATCTTGCCGTTAATGCAATATATAATGCGGTAAGTGAATCGGTTGCATTGATCTTTGGTAACACATCAAATGCAAAAGAAATGTGGGATGCTCTTGTTGACCGATACGAGGGTAACACCCAAATCAAACGAACCAAAATAGCCGGTCTAGACACCAAATTTGAAACTTTTAAGATTGAAAATGGTGAAAATGTTGAGGATATGTATAATAGACTTATGCATATTCAAAATGAATTTGTTGAACTAGGAGAACCACTTTCTAACGATAAGATTGTAGGAAAGCTTCTTCGAGTAATGCTTAGGAGGCCTAGGTGGGATGGATTGGTGAGCGCTCTAGAAGCACTTCATGGGACACAAAAATCATTCACACCGGATGAACTCTATGCCCATTTCCGGAGTTTTGAAGAAAAGCTCATACAAGCCGGTGAACTCAAACAAGAGCCAAAAACAAAAACCGTGGCTTTTCCGGCTCAAAACCACCGAAACCACCCAAGCTCCTCAAATAACCGTCCATCAAGTGACTCATTCATGAACCAACTAGGGCATGAAACCTCTTGTGATGCCGCCACCATAACCAAAATGTTTCAATCTATGCTTAACTTCGAACGAAAATACAACAAGGAACGTGAAGAAGGAAACAAAAGGGTTGTTTGTTTCGCATGTGAAAGAGAAGGCCACACCATCCAAACTTGCTTCAAAATATTTCCCAACTTGAAAAACAAGGATAGCGAAGGGCAACATGACCGAAGGCCTAAGCAAAAGTACGAAGGATATAAAAGCAAGAAGAAGGCCAAGGCAATGCAAGCCTTATTTTGCATCGATTCCGATGAAAGTAGTAGAGAAGAATCCGACTCGGAGTCGGGTGATGAACAAGAGGTCAACCTTGCCTTGATGGCAATAGTGAATGAAGATTCGGCAACCATTGATGTGGATACAATCATTGCAAACAAGAACATAACCGATGAGATCACCATCGAATTCCTCAAAAATCTCATCAACCCAACTATCTACAAGGAATCGGAGGATCCCATCAAAGCCTCAACTAACACCATTATCGAGGTAGAGGATGCATCCATAGAAGATGTAACAAACTCCTCAAATAAGGTACATCTTATCTCTTCTCCTAACCGGTATATGTCTACCATTGATTTGACCAATCCCGACTACCATTTGAATGGTTACCAAGTTAGGAAAGATGAATCCAAAATCGATATAAATAACAACTATATAAAGACAAATGAGACAAGCACGTTCATGGATGAGGCTCTAATTAATTATAATGCGCCTAGGTTGCTTGAGGAATCTAAAAAGGCCATGCTTGAAAAGGAAGGTATCATACAAAAATTGAAATCTCAACTTCTTGAATTTGAATTCAAAATTAAAAACTTAGAGTTGGAACTACTTAAGTCACATACTTGTCAATCACACATAGGGGATATAGAAATGTTAAAAGTGAAAATCCAAACTCTAGAGACCGAAAACAGGGCTTTAAGATCGCCTAGTGAATTCTCAAATGTCACTAGTCTCGATCCCTACTATGTAGAAAATTTGATCAATGCCAATTTGAATCGACAAGTCGGTAAAATGGGCATTGGATACAAGAAGGGTCAAACCTCATTTGAATCAAATTTTTCACAAAGCCCAAAAGAAAATGGGGAACTTACTCAAAGTTTAAACAAGGTCAAGTTCAATCGCAAAGAGTATTTTGATTATCAATTTTACACCAAACATGGTAAAACACCCTTGACAAAGGAGTCAAATAAAGGGACAACTTCTCAAACCACAAATGCAAAACAAAACCAAAAGTCTCAAAATTATGCATTTAGGTACAAATTTTCTAACAAAAACCACAAAAATGAGAACAAGTTTCAAAATAGTGATAGGAACACATTCAATCCAAAAAGGTCAAACAAAACTTATTTCAAAGGACCGGATGGATGGTTTTACGAAATTCAAAATAAAAATACTTTACAAAACAAAAACCAAAGAAATGGTTTGACTAGAGATGTTCCCCAACATCACAACAAGTTTGATTCAAACAAAAATAAGTCTTATCCACCTAAAGTTACAAATCATAGAAATCAAATTCAAGAAGTGAAGGATAAATATCAAACCACCTTCAAGCATGGTTCAACAAATGTCAAGCAATCGGTCACATTTTGTAACTATTGTTGTAAAATTGGCCACACCTCATTAGAGTGTAGCTTTAGGAAAGGAAGCAACAAATCAAATGTTGTTTGGATTCCCAAAGCTAAATTAGCTTAAAGTTGTAATTAAAATCTCCCCAACCTAAAAACAAAAATCATTAAGGAAGGGGGAGATTCAAACAAGGTATATGTTAATTGCAAATATATATACTCTTGTAGGTGTGTTTGATTACAACTCATAAAGAAAATGCTTGGATCATTGATAGTGGATGTTCACACCACATGACCGGTGACAAATCTAATTTCAAATTTTTAGAACCATATGATGGTGGGTCGGTTACTTTCGGTAGTAACCAAAGAAAGAGTTCAATTATTGGATTAGGTTCGGTTGGTAATCAAAACTTAACCATATCGGATGTCTACCTTGTTGACGGCTTGAACTATAATCTACTTAGTGTAAGTAAATTATGTGAAGCCGGCTATTATGTTAAGTTTAATACTAATGCTTGTTTCTTGTTTAGAGAATCCGATGACTCTTTAATTTACACCGGTAAGAGAAAGAAAAATGTTTATTATCTATATTTTAATCACTTCGAGTCCGGTGAAATATGTTTGAATGCCATCACAACCGGTTCTAGACTATGGCACCGTAGACTAGGTCATATTGCAATTGATTCCATTAAAAAGTTGGTTAAATTAGATCTAGTGCGTGGTTTACCAACTCACAAATTAGAACTTGTAGGATTGTGTGATGCATGTGTACAAGGTAAACAAACTAAAAATAGTTTAAGTCAAAAGATATTGTCTCAACTGATCAACCATTGCAATTACTACATATGGATCTATTTGGACCAATTAGTATACCAAGTTTGGCTAGAAAAAGATATGCATATGTAATTGTAGATGACTATAGTCGCTTTACTTGGGTCATATTTTTGCAACATAAGGATGAAGCAATTGAAAACTTCATTAAATTTTGCAATCGTGTTGAAAACGAAAAGGGAACAAAGATCATTCGTATTCGAAGTGATCATGGGGGTGAATTTGAAAATGCAAAATTTGATGAAGTATGCTCTAAAAGAGGATATAAACATGAATATTCGGCTCCTCGCACACCTCAACAAAATGGGGTTGTTGAGAGGAAAAACCGAACATTACAAGAGCTTGCCCGAACCATGCTAAATGAATACCCTTTGCCCAAACACCTTTGGGCCGAAGCGGTCAATACGGCTTGCTACGTTATTAATCGCGTTAGCATAAGGTCGATATTGAAGAAAACACCTTATGAGCTATGGAAGGGGTATAAGCCTAAAATATCTCATTTTAGAGTATTTGGATCGAAATGCTTCGTGCTTAATGAATCACCTAAAATTACAAAATTCGATTCTAAATCAATTGAGGGAATATTTGTGGGGTATTCTTTGACAAGTAAAGCCTATAGAATCTACATTGCATCTCATCAAATTGTAATTGAATCCGTACATGTCAAATTTGACGAGACTACTAATCAAAAGGTCGAGAAAGGAATTCAAATTGTAGGTATTGAAGAGGCCGAGCTCGAAATTGATGAAGTTGAAGATACAAATAACAACATTGAGAAACCACTCGAGCAAGAGCAACCCGAAGAAAATCCATTGAACGAATCAATGCAAACCGAGGAGGATCAATCTCCACAAAATGTATATCAACCTCCCGAAGACCTAAGGGAAGTTTCCTCTCATCCTCTTTCTAATGTGATTGGGAATCCTAGGGAAGGGGTTAGGACTAGATCGGGATTAAATCAAATGATTGCCCATTGTGCATTTGTATCAAATGTAGAACCCAAAAACTTCAAAGATGCCAATGGGGATTCAAATTGGATTTGTGCCATGCAAGAAGAACTTGCTCAATTTGAAAGGAACAAAGTTTGGGAACTAGTACCTAAGCCAAGGGACCGAATGATTATTGGAACTAAGTGGGTCTTTAGAAATAAGAAAGATGAAAATGGAAATGTTGTTCGGAACAAGGCTAGGTTAGTAGCTCAAGGGTATAAACAACAAGAGGGTATTGACTTTGAAGAAACCTTTGCACCCGTAGCTCGTCTAGAATCCATTCGAATGCTTTTAGCATATGCCTCAAATAAAAACTTCACTCTATTTCAAATGGATGTTAAAAGTGCATTTTTGAATGGATTTATAGATGAAGAAGTATATGTAAATCAACCACCCGGTTTTGTTGACCCGGCATTTCCTAACCATGTCTATAGACTCACCAAAGCACTCTATGGACTTAAACAAGCTCCTAGAGCATGGTACGGTAGACTTAGCTCCTTTCTAATTGAAAATGGATTCACAAGGGGAAAGAATGACACAACTCTTTTTACAAAGAAGAAAAATAACTCAATTTTAATAGTGCAAATTTATGTCGATGACATCATTTTTGGTTCACCTAATGCGGCACTTGCCGAGGAATTTTCTTCTCTTATGAGTAGTGAATTCGAGATGAGCATGATGGGTGAATTGAACTTCTTCTTGGGGCTACAAATCAAGCAACTTTCGGATGGTACCTTTGTGAGCCAAACCAAGTATGCCAAGGAGTTGGTGAAGAAGTTTGGAATGACCGAGAGCAAGACGAGCCCAACACCAATGGCTGCAAATGCAAATCTTGACTCGGATCCAAGTGGCACACCCGTGGATATCACCCAATACCGAGCTATAATAGGTAGCCTACTTTATTTAACTGCTAGTAGACCCGATATTATGTTTGCGGTATGTCTATGTGCTAGGTTTCAATCCAATCCCAAAGAGGTGCATTTGAAAGCCGTTAAACGAATTGTTAAATATATCAAAGGCACTTTAAATTTGGGATTGTGGTATGGCAAACAATCGGAACTAGATTTGATAGGATACACCGATGCCGATTTTGCCGGAGACCGAATGGATAGAAAGAGTACAAGTGGTACGTGTCAATTTCTTGGCGGATCACTTGTCTCATGGTCGAGTCGCAAACAAACCTCGGTTGCGCTTTCCACCGCGGAAGCCGAGTATGTTGCGGCCGGTAGTTGTTGCACACAAATTTTATGGATGATCCAAACTCTGCATGATTATGAAATTCGCTTCCGCAACGTACCAATTATGTGTGACAATACCAGTGCCATTATGATATCCAAAAATCCTGTTCTCCATTCCAGAACTAAGCACATAGAAATAAGGCATCATTTTATTAGGGATCATGTTGAGAAAGGTGAAGTCCAACTCATCCATATTGATACCAAAAATCAAATTGCCGATATTTTTACCAAGCCTTTAAATACTCAACAACACAATGAATTGCGATTTAAATTAGGCATGCTTGAATTTAAGGAGTGAGAAGTTTCAATTGGAAGCATAGCAATCAATTAGCTCATTTTAAGACAAAAATGCCAGAGAAAAACGTTTCAAAACGTTTCTGAAACGTCAGAACGTTTATGAACATTTGTCCAAATACTATCTAAATGACCTAAAACGTCCCAAACGTTTTACAAAACGTCTGGACGATTTGATCAATCCAAAACTCCGAAAATTCCATCTGAGAAATTGACCTAAACGTCCCGAACGTTTTACAAAACGTCAGGACGATTTCGTGTTCTTCCATTTCCAAAAATTCTCCAAATTTCTCGCATGAAAAATAACTTGAAACGTCTGAACGTTTACTCAAACGTCTGAACGTTTGTCTGCGAAATCTTTATTTCTCAGAAATCGACCAAAACGTCCCGAACGTTTGACCAAACGTCGTGACGTTCTTCTTCGATATTAATTCTCCAAATTTAAAAATATATCTGACAAAAATACAAAACGTCCCAGACGATTTGTAAAACGTCTGGACGATTTAATATAAAATCAAAATTCAAAAATGAACTTTTCGTCTCCAAATGTCCAGAACAAAACGTTGTGAGACGTTTTATAATCGTCCAAGACGTTTTCGGCGCAGCCTCAAAAAGACCCCTGTGAACCGACGCAATTTTTTTTCCTTTTCCTATCTCCTTCTTGAGCCGCCTCTCTCTCTTCTTCTTCTCTTCTTCCTCTCTTCTTCTCTCCGCCACCCTTGCCCTTCAACCTCCATTACACCCACCACAAACAACCAAATCACTTATTTTAAAGTGATTTCTCCTCTCCTCTCAACCCTCCTTCCATTTCTTCTCTTAAAATCAAGGTTTTTTTCTCCCTCCTTCTCTCTCTCCACCAAAACCCTAACTCTCGCCACCTTTTCAAATCCGGCAATCCGACCGTTCAATCGACGATCCATCTTCATCATTGCACTTCTAGAGTCGTTCTCTTCACGGATTTGTGCTTCAATCTTCAATCGGTAATTTTCAATTTCTCTCTCATATCAATGGCTCCAAAACTCTCGAAAATGAATATTCTTAGAAAGAAAAGGTCCCGAACCGACTCGGGTCAGTCGAGTGCCACTGAGATTGAACAGGATACCAATATTTCTCGATCCAACACCTATTTGTTTAAAAATCCAATTGCTCACACCAATTTCATGGGTCAATTTTCGGATCGAAAATTATCGAATTGTTACTATTTCAACAAGGCCTCGGTTACCTTCTCATATCCCGAGGATGACAAAATTATCGGATTTATCCGCCATTGGCCTTGGGAACCTTTGATCACGTGTGATGAACCCTATAGTGAGATGATTACCAAAACCTTCTATTGCAATCTCACTTTCTCCGAAGACCCCTTTCTTGTCAAGTCCTATGTTTGTGGCCGAGAAATCATTCTCTCTTTAGACAATGTAGCCAATTGGCTAGGGTTAGTAAATGAGGGTGAAGAAGCCTATCTCCTTCGGAATTGGCCCGATCTAGCTTTAGAATCCGCCGATCATTACAAAACCTGGTTTGCTCGCCGTAACTTTGGCGGAGCACCCCTCTATGCCTCATCTCTTCCCTCTTTACATCGTTTGCTATTTCTTTTCGTTAACAATATTCTCATACCCAAAGCAACGATCAAATCTAACATTGAGAGGGGTCCAATGTACTACTTGAGGCACCTCATCTCCATGGATGAAAAACGGTTCAACATCCCCTTTATCATTCTTCGTCACATGATTGCTTGCTATTCTAGCTCCGTTGCCTCTCTACCCTATGGCCATTTAATTCATCGCATGATTCGCCTAAATGGCATAACCGTACCAACTCATCTCATTCAAAATGAACCTCATCATTTGCTTGATATTCTACCCAAACATGGTTGGGTCAAAAGTCTATCGGGCTCGGGTTTACCAATGATAAAACCGGATGGCCGGCCCATCAATAGTTGGATCAATGCCGTCAATGCCCTACCAAACCAATATTGGGATCCGTATGAAGAAGAACCGCCGGCACAACATGACCAACCACCAATACCACCAATGGCTCAAGGTGAGCTTCCTCAAGGAGCAGAAAATCAATTGGCTTGGCTTGTTCAACACATGCAAGAATACCAAATAGCCAATAACAACCAATTTACCGCGATCAACAACGATCTTAAAATCTTGAAGGCAAATTCACGCAAAATCCAAATTCAAGGCCGCAAAAACGCCAAAGCAATATATGATGTTGATCTCACTACTTCGGAACTCGCTCGGCGCTTTGTGAAGCAATATGGTGCTTCTAGTGGCGCGTCCACTAGTGCCCCTCACATACCTTCCGAAGATGACGATGATGAAGATGATGAAGAGGGTGACGAAGGAGATGATGAAGATGACCCCGAATTTTAAATATATTTGATCTTTTCCAATTAGAATTTGCTAAGTGATTGCTATGCTATGTTATTTGTGTTGCATGAACTTTTATTATTTCTATGTTGTATGCTTGACCTTTTATTATTCCTATGGTGTTTGACTTGAACTTTGCTAGGTATATGATTGCATGTTTAATTCTAAATTGCTTATCTTTCATAATTTTATATTTGTGATGACATGCATACTTTTCTCAAATTATGTCACATATTACCAAATTGAGGGGGAGTGCATATGTTGAGGGGGAGCACTCTTAATTGTGCTACTTGATTATGTTTTTGTCTCCCTTTCGTCGATTTCCAAAAAGGGGGAGAAAATGCAAGACATGCAAACACCGATTATTAGGAACATTGAAATTTGGGAAAAATCGATATATGCACTTACTTGCGTTGTATGTTTTGCAAATCGTCAAAAGGGGGAGATTGTTGTTTCAAGCAATTCTCTTATAGTCTATTTGACTAATTTGCAAAACATATAACTATTGAATTTTATGATTTTCTCTATGATTAGAAAGAATGCAGGTTCAAGACAATTGGAATTGCAATTTAGAGCACTTGGACTGAAGAAATCATCAAGTTATTTATCAAGCATTTAAACTGTAAATTTATAATTGGTAAAGTAGCTTTGATGTTGAAACACAGGGATAAAACGTTGGAACGATTGACAAAACGTTCAGACGTTTTTCTATGTGAAAAATCTGGAGATTAAATCGATTAAAAGCTGGAAAAACATTCTAAAACGTCCCAGACGATTTGTAAAACGTCTGGACGATTTAAATTATTTCTCAGACTTCAAATTTGCATTTTGATCGATAAATCTCCAGAGGAAAACGTTCTGAGACGTTTGTTAATCGTCTGAGACGTTTTTAGGAATTCTCACAGAAATTTGAATTTTTGACCTAATTTAAGTTAAAACGTTTTCAACGTTTTACAAAACGTTGGGACGTTTTATGGCAGAATACTCGTTTGAAAGCTGCCGCTATAAATAGAACCTTAGGGTTCTCCTCAAAATAACCTAGCCGACCCTAATTAGTTCAAAAGCAATTTTCTGTGAGAACAAGTTCCTCCATTGTTGTGAGAGCACAAATTTCAATATCTCTCAAAACAACCTCAAATCCACTTCACTAATCTTGAGTTAGATTAGATTAGAGTGAGCACTTGAGCGTTCATCTTGAGATTTCGAACTTAGAGACTTCGTTCTCGATTCTAGTTGGCTGTGTGACTTTCCGTTGGTTGTAAGGGCTCACCGGTTCACAAGTTGTAACCTTTCTCTTTTGGGTAATAGAAAGGCGCACCGAGAAGCGGTTGCGACACCCCGGAGACGTAGGCATTTTAAGCCGAACTCCGTTATCACTCCTTGTGTCAATTTTCTCTAAACTCTTTTACTTTATTTTATTTGCAATAATTTATATTTCGAATTTAGTGGTGCCTAAGGGACAACAGACCTCCTCGGTTGGCTTCCAGATGGCTCTCCTTGCACTCTAACCGCCTCTCTTCCTATAACAACTGCCTCTCTAATTGCTTCTGCAAACTTAACAGATGCATTTAAACGTCTTCTAGCTATGTTACGCCGTGACCCTCCTGACCCACTTGTCTTTGCCATAACTCGCTCATTTTCTGCCGCATTTGCTACTTTTCTTGCCTCTGCATTTGCATTTGTTAATTAGTAAATTAGTATAAATTGAAAAGAAATATAATTTTTGATGAATGTTACGTATCTCTTCGTTGCCTATCGGTAGTGAAATGGCGAGCCTGATACCCCCTTCGCCTACCTTCTATTTCATCCATGATCATTACATGACAGATGTGTTTTCGCCTCCCAACCCTAATCCAGCCCCTGCTCGGAGGAATTTTTGCTTCAGTATTAGCAGGTCATTCTGGCATATTGCCAATAGGAACAAACACCCCACGCCAAGTACTTTCAAGATAGTTCACAGTATACCAGTCTGCAACAAATTGGTCCTCATACCAGTTTCGATCATGACAAACCGCTAAGACATTAGCTCACGAAATAGAAGTACATTACATTTGGTTGCCGGGACCGCGTGTCACAATGTACATGAACTCCCTGTAACTAAGTTCCATATTTCCTAAGTCGCTGCGGGTGCAAGAAATGTACTCATTTGGGGATAAAACTTGATACTTACCTAGGCTGTGCGTATAAGCGACCAAACGCATTACTGCAGCTTTCTCCTAATGTTTTCTGATCTTTTGCAAAACCCGGTCGAAAAGAACCTGCTTCTTGTCTTTTAATTCTATTGCTCACTGTCGCCGCTGAACAAACCATTTCTTACACTTGTAGAACGTATCCTCCACTATGGCAGCCACGGGCATTCTACGGCTATGTCGGAAGACATTGTTGAGCGACACAGAGCCGTTTGTTATCATGATACCAAACTGGTATCCTCTATCACAGGTTTGGAAAATCTTCTCATAATTAGACTTCCATCGCATTATTAGGACGTATTTTACCCACCTTCCTTAAAAATACATTACACCTTGAATTTAGCTGCACAAAACAAAGAGATGTTATTTCATTTTCAGAATAGTCTTATAAAGTAATAAAACAAAATGTTATAAATTAGACATACCTGAGCAAACTCTCCGAACATCTATTTCAACCTTCTTGGCTTCTTCTTCTTGGCTTCTTATCTAAACCTCCATCTGTACCACTTTTTCTTTCCACAGTTCCGAACCAGGTTGTCAGCATCATGCTGCATACAAAACATGTGTACAAAAAGCTCTGGAGACCATCCGTATTCTGCTGTCAGTGCAGCTTTGATCCCCTTATGTTGGTCTGATATAACACAGACAAATTTATCATATCCAAGCACCTCATTCCTCAACCACCGTAAGAAAAAACTCCAATTCTTGGTATCATCTTTATGCACAATTGCAAATGCAATAGGCAATAATTGGTCTTTCTCGAGATGCGTGCATGAAATTTACTTTTCTGAGAACGTTTTCGAGATCCGCGCACGAAAAAGTTTGAACCGTTAATCTCAAAATTTCAGGATCCTGCGATCCCTCTCGGAATCGCAGCAGATTCGGACTCCAAGGTACGGTCATCGAAGCAGAGCACCAGTTGTACCGTCTTCTCCAAGCACAAACATCACTAAAATATTCTCTGTTTGATTTTCAAGTAGGGTGTCAATGACACCCTTTTATCCGTTTATCCGATCCGTACCATATCTGATAAGATGAGTACGTGTAAGATTTTTATCTAGGTCAATACCAGGGGCGGAGCCAAACTTTCAGACTATGGGGGTCAAGCATATAAAAATTTTCTACTACGAATGGGGGTCAATTTCACACTATCCATAATATTTTAGTTTAACAATATTAAAATAAGGTATAAATATAAAAAAATTGAAAATGAATGGGGGTCAATTGACCCCATTCATTGTATGTGGCTCCGCCTCTGGTCAATACGAAATAGCTAGAAAACAAAAAAAACTTGTGTAACTGCACTGCGAGATTTAGATTTCATGCTCTCCGTACCTCTGTGGAAAGATATGCAATAAACTCACTAGTTGAGGGAGTACCTCAGGTAATTATTTAATTGAGCAGTTAAACACATCAAAATAACGATAATATGTTTTATGCTGGCATATTCAAACATTGATTAATAATGTATAGGATTCATAATTTTTTAAGAGGAGGGTTCCAATGCCTCTATTTTTCATGCCTCCACCATGCCTCCATTTTTAAAACTTTAATAACTCAAAATTTAAAACTTAAAAGTCAAAATAAAACCGCTGGATATGATCTACATTATTTTATCTATGTGCTCATAAAAAATTATCACATTTTGATTTTGTTTTTATGTGAATCAATAAGTTGAAAAATCAACGTCTAGAAATTATCCACATTAGTATGTTTTTTACAAGCTCTTGATGACAACCAAAATAAAATTGAAATGTCATAATTTTTTACACGTGTATAGATATAATGATGTAGATCATATCCAACGGTTTTATTTTGACTTTTAAGTTTTATATTTTGAGTTATTAAAGTTTTAAAAATGGAGGCATGGTGGAGGCATGAAAAAATGGAGGCATTGGAACCCTCCTCATTTTTTAATATATCCAGCAATTCAAATTGTCAAAGAAAGAAAAAAAAGGATACATTATATGTCTAATAACCAAATAATTGATTGCCATAGTTAATTATCAAATAAATATAAAGTCAATAAAACTATATGTCTAATAACTTGATCCATCACCCAAAATCTTAAAGGAACAATACTACATCCTTGTAAACACAAAACCAGCCCACAAAAGAACCCCACTCTGTAATGGATGCAAGGAGGTGTCCTCATTGCTGACGGCATATATATCATATATAATTCCACCACTTGGATTATCTTTTTGTTGGCAGTCAACACTTCTATCTTATTTAAGCCCCACATCAACATAGACACAAATCAATCAATTTCCCAAAAACATTAATTCTCACACAGAGTGAAAATGGCGGAAGGTGATCTCAAGCTGTTGGGGTTCTGGGCTAGCCCATATGTAATCAGGGTAAGAATGGTGCTAGAACAAAAGGGGCTGAGTTATGAGTACCTTGAGGAGGATCTTAAAAACAAGAGCGAGCTTCTTCTCAAACACAATCCGATCCACAAGACAGTGCCGGTACTTATCCATGGCCATCGAAGTATCTGCGAGTCGTTGGTGGTTTTGCAGTACATTGATGAGAAGTGGTCTGGTACCGGACCTCCTGTGCTTCCTGCTGATCCTTACGAACGTGCCGTTACTCGTTTTTGGGCAGCATATGTTGATGATAAGGTACTTGAATTAATTAATTGTTTAACTTCATTATCTACCAAAATATATATGAAATTAAGTTCTATGATAACAGAAGTTATGAGATTTGGAGATGACCGAATTACAAAGGTAAGAAGTTAATATTTCATTTTTTTTCTTTTGTAGTTTGCAAAATCAATTGTTGGTATCTTGTCAGCTGCTTCAGAGGAGACAAAGGCAGAAAAGATTGGCGATACAGTTGCTGCGCTAGAGCAATTGGAAGGAGCTTTCAAGAAATGCTCTGCTGGGAAGGGATTCTTTGGTGGAGATACCATTGGTTTCCTTGATGTGACGTTAGGTTGCGATTTGACTTGGATCAAGGTAGTCGAGAAGATATCCGGGGCCAAGCTGCTCGATGAGACAAAGATGCCATTACTGGTAGAGTGGGAAAAACGCTTCCTCGCTGCGGATTTCGTGAAGTTTGTTATGCCGAGTGCGGAGAGGGTAGAAGAGTACGCGAGAATGCTTCAAGCCACCATGTGGAAAAATACATTATTGTTCTGTAATAATTGAAAGGGGTATTCTGATTAGTTGAAATTACAACGGAGAGATAGTTACAATTTATTTGTTAATTAGCTTTTTTACCCTGTGCAAAAGAAATAAGACACTCAGGTTTCTGCCCTTCACAAATCGAAGCAATTAATAGCTCTGAAAGAATTTGATTGGAGTGGTTCAGGGGCTTTGTATAACTCATTGATCTTTTCATACTGACTAACTTGTCTCTGGTAAATGCCTGTGGTGGTATGCATCTGCCAACTGAGGTGCTCAATAATGGCGGTATGGAGGAAATTCAAAGAAAATTAATTTTTTACTTGCTTAATAGCGTTGACCGGATATTAAACGTCGAATATAATTCGGATACCTATGAATTGTAATAAAATTAACATATTTTCAACTACTATTTTTCTCATTAGAAAAAGTACGTAAAATACATATATAATTTAAGGCAAATTCTTCTATGCACCTAAGGACCTATTTGTAAAATGAACATATTTTCATTTTCAAAGTTCAAACAGTCGATCCGACCGTTCAACATTATCTCCATATTAAAATGTACTTGGAGGTCAAATTTTACATTTTTTTGAATTTTTTTACTATTTATAGTCACTACAACAGAATGTTGTTTCAGCGACCGGCATCTGCGACCGGGGACTTCGCCGGCCGCTGAAACTCATTTTTCCGTAAAAAAAAAAAAAAAAAACATCTCCGGCGACCAGGATTTTCTGCGACTGTCATCAGAGACCGGTGTTTTCGCCGGTCGCAGAAAGTAATTTTTCCGAAAAAATTTAACGCGCGCCCGGGCGATCTCTCGCGCCAACCCTAGCCTAACCCTCCATTTTCTCTCTCTCTCGCTCTCGGCAAGTCGCCACCGCTCGTCGCCACCCCTAGCCTAACCCTAATCCCTCTTCTCTCTTCTCTGTTCTCTGACCCGCCCTCTTCCCTGTTCTCTCTGTCTCTCGCTCTCGGCAGAAACGCAAAAATCAGCGACCGTCTCGTGTGCCCGACCGCCGGCTGTGCCAGACCGTCGCCTCCGCCACCTTCCTCGCGTTAGCACCTCCACGACTCTGCTGCTCTGCGATAGGTACTCGAACTGAATTGAATTTAGGGTTTGTTTTTTTGTTTTTGTTTTGATTTTGTTTTCGTTTTTTTATGGCATTTACTGGAAATTGCGAGTTTTGGGAATTGGTTAGGCTGTTTTGACGTGTACACCAGCAATTACCCCATTTCAAGAACTGCTGCCTCTTCCCAGTTGGTTCTGGTAAACAGTACAAAAGTTTACATGAAATCTGAAATATAAAAATTCTAGCAATTTCCAGCAATTAATTATTTTTGAAATCTGAAATCTGATAACATTACTGTATAGCAATTAATTTGGTGCTGATTTGTGAGGCGAGGCACGGTTGCTGATTTGGGACGGTTGCTGATTTTGCGAAAATTCGGTGCATCCTTGAAACCGGCCACTCTTCCGAGTTCTTCGTTGTGTGTTCAAGCTTTCTCAGGTTATTATCTAAATCAAAACTTGTTATGAATTGGTTGTTGTGATTTGCTTATGTCCTTGCCGGGTTGTTGATTTTCCCGGAAGGCATTGGTTGCATGTTGGGAATGTCATTTCAATTTCAACTTGGTTATGGAATAGTTGTAAAGATGATCTGATTTGATCTTGAACAATTTCTCTGCATATTTAGCTGCTGCTCTGGATAGGTACTGGTTGTGTTGAGTGATGGAGATTAAGCAGTATGGCAAACTTTGTGAGATTCATTAATTGTGAAGTGCCTTAATTAGACAATATTAGTCATACCAACCATAGTACATTACTGGTACAAACTATTGAATTCCTAGCACCACATAAATAGAATGTAATAATCACTAAATTCTATAAGGACCCAATACATCTAGAGACCTTTATCCTTCTTTATTTTCTGCACATGTTTTGTTGATCAATGTGGTGTCACTGTGGCCCCTAGTTCCTTTTTGTTAATAAAAATAAACACTTGGAGGAAAAGGATAACATGTGCTTTGTGTAGAATATTTCAGATCTAATCCAAATCAGCATCTAATCCTTGGGTGCAAGAGAAGCAAATTGAAAGCAAAGTACTTTAGTCTTTATAGGAACTTTTTTATTGCCTTTTCTTTTTCAAAAAATGTAGCAGAAAGGAGTGTTAATTAATATTGTAAATTAGTAATGAACAAAGGAATATTTTTGTTAAAATCAACTTAATTCTCTGTATTTTTGTTAGAAGGTTACTTTATATTCTCATACTGTACCTACCTTTTCACTTTATATTCTCATACTGTACAAAGGAATATTCTATTGCAAAACATTGTGCAATTACATCAGTTTTCGTTATTACAAACTGAAAGCACAAACTGAAAATTATAGGAAAAAATGAAACACAAACTGTACCTACCTTTTCAACCTTCTCAAGTAAGGTTCCTGGGGTAATAGGTGCTGTTGGAGTTACATGCATTGGCAAGTGAAATCTGGCTGTCTAAGAAATTTTGGATAAGTAAAATCATAAGCTTTCTGAGGGCATGTAACTTTACTAAACTTGCTTCTATTGAACATAAATTTTGTAAAACCGATGCTTATTGTTTATTTATCTCCTTCTTTAAAATGAGTTCTGATAATTTGTTGTCTGGTTAGCATGACATGAGACCAGCTTGCTACTGGTAAACTGTTTCTTTTTCTAATTTTGTCGGTATGCTTTTGGCAAGCAGATATGAGTTGAGTCAAATAATAGTATTCAATTTGATAGATTCTTATGCTGTACCTGTAGGATTGAGGCATTTGAAAATTGAATACTATTAAACCATGTGAATCTGACATTTATTCACATATTTCACTTCAATTTCACCAACTTTTGACTTAATATTTTTTAAGATATTAAGATATTTGATATGGCACCGAGAAGAAAGGACAAAGGAAAGGCACCGGCGGGCGACGAGGAGGAGTCGAGTCAGAGGAATGTTCGCGGTGCAAATACATATATTTCGCCACCTCCAGATTCGAGTGTGCGACCAGTGCTTCGGTTAGGGGGTCACAGGTAATATTCTTTTTTTTGTGTAAGTTGTAATTATACATTAATTGCAGTGATTGTAATAATCAATATCAATGCAGGACTTTTGATGCAGGGCACCCAGAGCTGACGAAGCAAGTCGCAAAAATTATATCGCAGCTAGTACGCACAGCATATCCTGGACCGTACACCAGATACACGGATTTTCCACATGATAACAAGGAAGTTATCAAGAAAGACTTTTTGGTAAAAATTTTCTGAAACAAAACCTCTAATAATTACTTGTTTCCTTTTTTTTAAGCTAACAAACTGAGTTATGCATTGCAGAAGTACTACCAGTTTTCACCGGAGGTACCAGACAGTATTGCATGGGATGTATTCTGCAAAATAGCTGACAAACGCCTACAGGATATGCTTAACAAGACCAGGGATGCAGCAATCAAGTCCTATGGAGAAGACGAGGTCGACTGGAAGGAGCGTGGGGCTGCTCCTCGACCACATGACTCCTGGATCAAGCCGGAGTTCTGGCCCGGACTCGTCGATCACTGGTGTAGTGATGCTTTTGCCCGTCGGAGCCAGCGGAATGCTTTAAATAGGGCCAATGCTGAAGGGTCAGGGGCCACAACGGGTTCTGTGAACATGCTTGTTCACAAACAACGCTTTGTAAGATTATCTTCATTAAATTAATCTATTTTCATTCCAATTGAATCTAATCGAACTAACCTTAATAAATTCTTAACAGGAGCAAGAAAAAGGGCGCGAACCTAGATGGTCCGATGAGCTGTTCCAGCCTACCCATACGAAGAAGAAGACGGGAGAATATATTACCGGCAAGGCGAAAGAAGCACAGGTAATAATACTTTCGAATCGTTTTAAAAAATATCATGTTTCTTGTTGTATAATATTTTTGTTATATTTTACAATTTGCAGGAAAAATATGAGAGTGCGATGGTGCAGAAGTATGGAGAGGATAGAAACACATGGCCTGCATACGACGGCGACGTCTGGTACTCTACGGGAATATCTGATCAGAATGCCCACGGCGATAACTATGGTCTCGGTGCTTTAGGTAAATAAAAAGTCACTTTAATTTTAAATTATTATTTTTAGTTGTGTAAGATAATACTAATTGTCTTATTTTTAATGTTTCAGGCAAGACGAGACGCATGTTTCGCTCCAGTGGGTCGAGCAGTCAGTCGCATTCGTCACAGTCATATTCTTCTATGCCGCCGGCTCCGCAGTTCACAGCAGAGCATATCGATATGATATCTACTCAGGTACTTGATAGGATGGAGGATCGGTTAGCTGTTAGGGATGCTCGGTTACTTGATAGTATGGAGGATCGGTTTATGTCCAGGATCACCGACCTTTTCAGAGCTTCTCAGGTACGAAATTTGATAATTCAGTCCAACTTCAATTGTGAACCATGAATCTTAAATTCTAATTATCTAAATTATTGTTTTAACAATCTCACAGGGAGGTTCGGGCTCGCAGCATGCCTCGAGGCCCGCTCCTCGAGATGACGAGGATGATGACGAGGGGCAGGGGTCGGATGTTGGTGGTGAAGGTACTAGTTAGGTTTAGATGTTTATTGTACTACTTAGGTTATTTATGGTACGGATTTTGATATATGTTTATGCTACTTGACAGTTCGACATTTATGTTTGTATTACTTGATATTTATGTTTATTATGTTTGATGAACTTTGTTGTATGTTTATGTTTATTTGTATTATTTGATATTACGATATCTATGTTTATGTTGGTACGTTGGTACGTGTCGTACCAAATATTAAATGGTGCAAATTTAAATAATATAATAAAATATAAAAAACTTGACAGAAGAGTATCAGCGACCAAATTTAAGTATCAGCGACCGTAATTATTTGTCTCTGATAATTTTTATATCGGCGATTGTTTCGACTATCAGCGGCCGTTTTTAGTATCAGCGACCGTAAAATTTGGTCGCAGAAAGTTTTTGCTGACGTCAGAAAAAAACAACAGCGACCAAAAAAAATTGGTCGCAAAAATATTATCAGCGACCGGTGACGTATTATCAGCGACCGGTGACGTCATCAGAAGAGTATCAGCGACAATGCTTACAGCGACCGGGATTTCAGCGACCAAAAATGGCTTTCAGCGACCGTATTTACTTTCAGCGACCGGCGCTTTTACTTTCAGCGACCGGAAACCCGGTCGCTGATACTCCTTTTTGCTGTAGTGAGTATTTTACAAAATTCAATGGTCTGAATTTGACTAGTTTTGTAAAATACTTAATAAATAGTAAAAAATTTCAAAAAAATGTAAAATTTGACCTCCAAGTATATTTAATATGGAGATAATGTTCAACGGTCGGATCGACTGTTTGAACTTTGAAAATGAAAATATGTTCATTTTACAAATAGGCCCTTAGGTGCATAGAAGCATCCCTCATAATTTAAACATAATTTTTTTTAATGTTAAATTTATTTTGTCATTACAAACTGTATATTTTACATATGAAATATAAATACTTGTAAATTCAAATATAAACAATATAAAATATACATTTACCGCACGGGACGTCGTGTGCGGCACGCCAGAGGCTGCAGGAGGTTATTTTTTAGTGTTTCTCTATTTTTGGATTGCAAAAAAAAAAAAATTTAGTTGTTTAGAAAATAAATTATGAGTATATGTATTTAACTTTAATAAAAGGGAAAATTAGTTATGCCACCCCAAAACAAGGAAATTATGAATTTGCCACCCAACCTCAAAAATGAATGATTAGTACCCCCAAATTTGTCCCCAGAATAAACTAGATGTGTAAACAAGGTGCATATTTAAAATTTTGAGCAAAAACAATTATAACTGGTATGATCAAACCTGAACTGCTGACCTGGAATATTTGAAAATAAAAAGTCACAACAGAAGTTACGTACAGGCTGGTTTATGAGCGAAAGGCGGGAGCAATCCATTCAAGAGTGGTATACGAAATCTCGAACCTCTAATCTAGAATACCTAGATCTCTCAGATACAACCATAACTACCAAACACCTAGCCAACAACATTTCTGTCATATATGACAGATTAAACCTGTTAAGCCTAGTAAGCTTAAAGAATTTTAAGCAAATCCAAGAACAAATCCACTTCCTGGACCAGAAAATCCAAAAAATTGAACAAAACTTGAAAAACCTCACAATCCTATTAACAGAAAACCGCCCTTTAACAACGTCAGAAGTCAAAAATTTGGTGACAGAGGTCACAAAGCAACCCAAACTTATTGAAATAGAAGCCCTAAAAATTTCTGAAGAACTCAACCAGAAACTCGAAAGAGTAGAAGCTGTCCTCAAAAGAGTGGAAACCTGGGTTAGTTCATGAGTAATTACACACTCACTCAAAACACCCAATTCTACAAACAAGCAGTTCAAGCAACAGACTCAATCGAGTCACCCGCAGTAGGCTTTGTAAAACCTTCTGACCATTGTGGTGGCATCTCAGGCACGACCGCATTAATTAAGCAGAACAACACCCAAATCCAGCTGCTGGTGCAAGCACTACAAGAAATCCGAAACCTTGAAGCAGAGGTTAAAATCCTTAAAGACCAAATTCAGAAACAGAAGGGTGTGAACCTGCCAAGCGAAATAACTGACGAGCTATCAGCCAGACTAGCCAAACTATCAATCGAACCCTCCAAACAAAAGGAAAAGAAAGGGGTTTTAAGAGTTTTCAAAGACCCCTTTGTTATCCTCCAAGAAGAAAAACAAAAACTTAAATGATGGAAACATCAGGAAGACCCAGTGTAACCCAAACCCAAACAATAAACCCTGATGCACCACTATTTGAAGATCAGGTTCGCGAATACATAAGAGGGCAAAGAAGGAGATATAATGCTCAAAGAAACCTGAGGAATCTTGCCCGAACTATAACGGGTAGGAACCCCTACCAGATGACCCTGGAAGAGCAGGTGGACCCAGATACTCAGCTCAGAAGATCCCTGAGAGATCGAGCTTCTATAGTACCTGCTGAAGTGCTATACAATTCCAGAAGGGACGACAACAACCACCGTGTCTATAACCATCTCTCTGAAGAGGCAATTCTCTGCACCGACAACCAACAAATCGACAGACCATTTATACAACCCGAAAGTTATGCGGCCCTTCGACAAAGTGGGATGCAATTTATCCACATAGGGGTCGCTCAAGTAAGAATACAAATCCTGCACAGGCAAGATGAAGGCACCTCGGCGTTGGTTGTTTTTAGAGACAACAGGTGGCAAGGAGATCAGTCCATCTTCGATACAGTAGAAATCGACCTAACAAGAGGAAGCCAGCTGGTATATGTTATACCGGATACTATGCAAACAATCGGGGATTTCTATAGAGATTTCCAGATATCAATCCTGACAAGAGGGTACCAGAACTGGCAGAATGGTGAGGCTAACCTCCTAATCACTAGAGGTTTAGTAGGAAGACTTTCCAATACATCGAATGTTGGATTCGCTTACCAAATAAGCAATGTTTCCGAGTACTTGGTAAGCAGGGGAATACGAGCACTCCCGGGTAGGCGATACTCAGCACAAGAAAATCAAGGGAGAAACTGGGTAGTAAGGCCGTCGCGAGTTGATATTCCTATGATACCTACAGAATTGCAGACCAGTAACCTCCTCGATGGCAGAATCTCTATATCATTCCAGAATTATGTCCCAGCCCCTGATCACGTGAGCGATATACCTGATGATGATGAAGATGAAGTTAGGAGTGAAACAATTCTTACTCTAACTGAGGGGGAAAGAGATACCGAAGAAACTGATAGTGATGAAGAGAACGACTGGCAGTACATACAGTACCATGCTAACCAGTCTGCACAACCACCTGATAATCCCCAATAAGAAGATTCTGGTCCTATTTGGGATACGGATCACGAAGGTGGTACTGGCAACGCTGAAACGGATTGGATCAATCCTTTTTCGAAGCGTGGTGGGGATGTGGATACCATTTTCATGATGAACAATAATGACACAGAAGAAGCATTTGATTACCCGCAATTCAAAAACCTATCCGAAGCACTAAACGAGCATGCTTTTATGTCAAGTTCTTCTGCGATATCTCATTACCAACCACCACAGGACCAGTCAATGAACATGCCCAGCTACCCTCCTGCAAGGGGTACAAATGAAGCAAGGCCAATTCCCACTTTTGAAGAACGAGTGCCCAGGGCAGGACGATTCCGCGGGGGCTACAACAATGAGATGTGGACACTACCATCGGCGCAGCAACAGCAAGGCGCCATGTTTGTAATCCCGGATCAACTGGGGTTGTTTCATGATGCGTTTTCAAGATGGGAGTCTATTACTCGAAACCATGTGGCTGAAAAGGGGTTTACAGACCCCAGGGATAAAATAGAATACATGGAAAATCTCTTGGGAGAAGTAGAAAAATTAACATGGGTTCAATGGAGAATGCAATTCCTCACTGAATACGAGGCGTTGATAGCAGTGGCGGATGGCCGGGAAGGTACACAAAACATACTTTCCCAGATGAGGAGAGTATTTTCATTAGAAGATCCTGCACAAGGATCAACAGTTCCCAAGATCAAGCCTATAAAAATCTAGAGCGCATCACCTGCGACAACGTTAAATATCTCATTCAGTATATGAACGAGTATTTAAGATTAGCGGCAAAATCTGGGCGAATGTACATTAGCCCAGAGCTCTCAGAAAAATTCTGGTTAAAAATGCCTGGTGACCTTGGGACCAGAATAAAAACGATGTTTGAGGAGAAATACCCTGGTCTCACGGTGGGGGTAATTCCGAGGGATACTGTTTGCCTATAAATATCTGGAGGGCGAGTGCAAGGATGCTGCTTTCAAACGATCACTCAAAGACCTCTCCTTTTGTAGCCAGATCCCAATTCCTGGCTATTACCGAAAACCAGAAAAGAGATATGGCCTGAGAAGGTCAAGAACCTATAAAGGCAAACCCCATGAATCTCACGGTAGAATAGAAAAGAGAAAACACCTTATTAGAAACAAAAGGTGTAAATGCTACCTATGTGGGCAAGAAGGTCACTTTGCGCGAGAATGCCCCAATGATAGAAGAAATATTAAGCGGGCAGCAATCTTTGAAGGGCTCGATATACCAGAAGATTGTGACATAATATCAGTACAAGAAGGGGAAGGCCAGAGCGATGCTATATTTAGCATTTCTGAAGGAGAAGATGGGGAAATGGAGGTACAACAAGGAGTACAAACCCTGCAACTAAACTCTCTCTTTATGCTCGGAGAGGAAAATTCAGGCTACAGGCCTAGAATAAAATTACCTGAGAAACAGATGGGCTGCCAACACCAATGGCTTCATAATCAAGTCATCGAGCAACCATTCAAAACAACATGTTCCTGTTGCGCCAGAGAGACTATAATCCGTGCTAGAATACATTGTTCAGATTGCGGAGTAACAGCATGCAACCTGTGCGGCCCGTTCTACTTCAAAGAAGAAGTGCCAGTTACCCCAGCAACCGCACCAGCACAAATCAACCTCAGAACACTAGTCCAAGAGCAGAGAGACTACATTGTATGGTGTGAGGCTGAGATGGAAAGGCTGCAAAAGGAGGTTGACCATTACAAGAAGAGGTACGAAGACCTCCTTGAAGAACACCTGAAGGAAGAATTCAACAACCTAGAGCCAGATAAAAAGGAAAAGGGCGTTAAGATCAATGAAAACGCGAACGTCCTCAATGGAGAAACAGTCTATAACACTAGCGGTAATCCATCCGCTGGGAGAATTATCAAAAATAGACTATATAACCTAGAAGTGGAGCTCGATATTCCTGGAGTTCAAAAACTCAAAATAAGAGCAATCCTAGACACTGGAGCCACAACCTGCTGCATAGATCAAGGGTCAGTACCAAAGGAAGCTCTTGAAGAAAATACCTTTGTAGTACAATTTACAGGGGTAAACTCCACTCAAACCGCCAACATGAAGTTAAAATATGGAAGAATGATTATTGGCGAAAACCAGTTCCGCATACCATACACCTATGCATTCCCAATGAAGTTAGGGGGGGAAATACAAATGATCATCGGGTGCAATTTTATACGCTCTATGCATGGGGGTCTAAGGATAGAGGGTGATACAATTACCTTCTACAAAAACCTGACAGTCATCAACACACAACCACAAGCAAAGGTCCTGACCATAGAAGAAACAGACCTTCAAGATCTGGAGTACATACAACTCCAAGAAATGGTCCATTACAATTTTGGGCAAACATCATCAAACTTTATTACAAAGTTTGATCAATTACTAAGAAGGCTAAAGGAGGCCGGGTTCATTGGCGAAAATCCTTTGCAACATTGGAGTAAAAATAAGATCGTCTGCATGCTGGATATCAAAAATCCAGACTTCATCATTGAAGATAAACCCTTAAAGCAGGTCACGCCACTGATGAAATAAACTTTCAGCAAACATGTCGAGGCCCTGCTAAAACTCGGAGTAATACGACCCAGCAAGAGCAGGCACCGGACGACGGCGATTATTGTTAATTCCGGTACATCAATAGATCCGAAAACCGGGAAGGAGGTAAAAGGCAAAGAATGTATGGTATTTAATTACAGGAGGCTTAATGATATAACTGAAAAAGATCAATATAGCCTTCCTGGTATTAATACCATCATGAGGAAAGTAGCTAATAGTAAAATCTACTCTAAATTCGATTTGAAGAGTGGATTTCACCAAGTAGCTATGCACCCAAATTCAATCGAATGGACGGCATTCTGGGTGCCCGATGGGTTATATGAATGGCTAGTAATGCCGTTTGGATTAAAAAATGCTCCAGCAGTGTTCCAAAGAAAGATGGATCATTGCTTCAAAGGCACTGAGAATTTTATTGCAGTTTATATTGATGATATTCTGGTATTTTCTCAGTCAGAAAAAGAGCATGCAGAGCATTTAAAAATAATGCTCTCAAAATGTGAAGAGCATGGCCTTGTCCTAAGCCCAACAAAAATGAAAATAGCCGTTCCTCAAATAGAATTCTTAGGGGCAGTGATAGGCAAGGGTACTATCCGGTTACAACCGAATATTATCACAAAAATTGAAGAATTCAAAGAAAATGATCTCACTCAGAAGTCTGGTATGAGATCTTGGCTAGGGCTCCTCAATTATGCCAGAAGTTATATCCCTAACCTCGGGAAACTTTTAAGCCCTTTATATGCAAAAACCAGTCCAACCGGCGATAAACGATTGAATAAACAAGATTGGGAGCTAATTCGCGCAATAAAACATCAGGTCCGAAACCTGCCTGATCTCTGCATACCCCCAGAAGAATGCTTCATTATAATAGAAACAGACGGGTGCATGGATGGATGGGGAGGTGTATGCAAGTGGAAGCCAAGGAGGTATGATCCAAAGAGTACAGAGAAACCGTGCGCCTATGCAAGTGGCAAGTTCAACCCGCCTAAATCCACAATAGACGCAGAAATCTTCGCGGTCAGGAATAGCCTGGAGGCATTAAAGATCTACTACCTCGACAGAAAGGAATTAGTGATACGCACTGATTGTCAGGCTATCATTAGTTTCTTTAATAAATCTAACATTAATAAACCGTCAAGAGTGCGCTGGATCTCGTTTACGGACTTTGTAACGGGATTGGGGATTAATGTTCAGTTCGAGCACATAGATGGGAAGGACAACCTTTTGGCTGACTCCCTATCACGGTTAATTAGTGTTTTAATTGATGCAGGATGGCCCAATCAGGAAGCATTAGATATTCTGGACAATCTAGCCGGGGCTCTTCACGAGAACGAGGAGCATCCCAACCAGAAGGTTCAGGAGAAAATGTCTCAAATAATCCTACAAATCAGCCAAATGTCTCAAATAATCCTACAAATCAGCCACTCGTTTGCCAGTACAGGGATCTACTACGGCAATCTGACGAAATCCATACCTTGGAAAGACGAAATGAGCTTAGGCTCCAACTTCGAGCGATAGAAAACAAAATAATTTCAAGAGCACTTGAAGGGATTAGTGATTTAATAAAAATACAACAGATGAAGGAATCCCAAAGTTCTAAATTCGCAACGAAGGACAATTACTGGGGAGATTGGTTGCCTCAAGTCCAGCAAACTCTTACTAGGCTTCAAAAGGCTTACCGAGAGTTTAAACAGCTAATCCGTGAGGTAAAAGTGTTCCATATGTAAGTATGTTCTGGACCCTACCACTATAGGGTATGTATCATGAGGTGTGTTTTGCTTTTTTTTAGGCCTGCTTGTATTGGCCTCTGCTTTTTCTTTAGTGTGGGCCAATAATTGGCCAGAATATTTACTTTCGGTGCATTATAAGCATCTTTATTTTAGTGGGAGACAAAAGTTTGTGGAAATCCTTTAATCACATGCGATGGGGCCCAATGAGTACCCGATGTGATAATTGAGATTCCATCCTGAGTCTCTATATAAGTTTGAGTTTTCAGAGTTGAAAAACAAGCTGAGAACCAGCAAGTTTTACTTCTCTCTCTTTGTAAACATTCCACTTAATAAAATTTCCGCTTGTGTGCCTTCTTTCTTCCCGTGTTCACAGTAGCCCGTTGAAGTTTGAAGGCTCTGACCGATCCTCACCCTGGTATCAGAGCAAGGTCTGTTTTTATTCATGGCTTTCTAAGTTTCTTTGTATTCTAGGACGGTAGTTAGGGGGAGATCATACCAAAATCATGAAAAATATTCAAAATCTAAGTATAATTATACAATTTAAAGGCTTTTTCTTCAAGTACTAGTCAAACAATATTAACCCAAGGATATTAGCTTATAGGGCTTGATTTTCGAGAAATATAGCCATACCAAAAGAATCATCCTGCCGTACAGTACCCTAAGAAGTGGGGAAGATTACGGATTAACACGATGAGGTGAGGTGTAGCTAAATTTAGTAGAAAATATCGCCCCAAAGTTAAGAGCAAAGGTTGAAAAAAAAAAAAAATTATCATTTGGGTGCAAAGATTGGGGATATTGTATCATTAATCTTAAGGAATATTCTCTCAGAGTGGCAAAAATCCAATTTTGGAGTTTTTGAGTGGCATAAAACGAAGAGCCCCTTAATAAAAATGTAAAATTATTCGTAAAATTTCAATTAACTAATAGTCACTTTTTACCTTCAAAGTCATGACGACAGCACTGAAGTATTAAGGGGGCTACGGTCAATGTGAAATAGAAAAATAAAAACAAAAGCATCAAAAAAACTTCCGCTTTTTTAATTAATACCCAAAAAAAAACAAAATATCAAATCTGCCCTCCACCTCAAATTTTTATTAAAAATACCCTAACAGCCCCTTCACTGGGCGGTCCACTGTTCATACCAAACAGCCCCACTGTGGGGCAGTTTGCTATTATTTAATTTTTTATTTTTTACTATTAATACCAAACCGCTCTAGTGTAGGGCGGTTTGCTATTTTTTTTTAAGAGACAATATGAATATCAAGATGCTGAATTCTAACGCTAAAAATTCAGATTTTTTTTTTAATATTTGTTAGATTACTTCTTTTGTATAATTGGCATATTTATACTAAAATACGCTAAATTACTTGAAATTATGTTAAATTACTCTGAATAATACTAAATTACGTTACATTACGCTAAATTACATTAAATTACGCTAAAATACAGTAAATTAAGCTAAATTACATATGAATAGGGCGATATCTTCACTGAAAAGACGAAAAACGACGACGAAACTTCAAACGGCCATAAAACGGTGCTCGAGTGTCCGATTTTAGCAAATGATCACTTTTCGGAAAGCTTGTGAAAATACGCATGCGTCAGTGCTTGCAATTCTAGATTTCAAAATTCAGAATTGCCAAAAAATAAAGGGAACAGCCTCAAAACTTGAGTTGAAGTTTCCGATTAAGATTTTTATTTCTATTATTCAATCTAAGTAGCTCAGTAAATTAGTTACATAATGAACTTGTAGAATATCAATTTTTACTATTTTCGAAAAAAATTTACTATTTTTTATGATTCATGAAAGATGGCACAAAATCGGTCTACTTTAGCGTAATTTTGCGTAGTTTAGCGTAATTTACTGTATTTCAGCATAATTAGCGAAGTTATTATAATTTAGCGTAATTTAACATAATTTAGTGTAATTTAACATAATTTAGTGTAATTCAACGTAATTTAACATAATTTCAAGTAATTTAGTGTATTTTAGTATAAATATGCTAATTATACATCAAAAGAAGTAATATAACAAATATTTAAAAAAAATCTGAATTTTTAGCATTACAATTCAGCATCTTGATATTCATATTGTCTCTAAAAAAAAAAAAAAAAACCAAACCGCCCCACAGTGGGGCGGTTTGGTATGAACAGTAAAAAAAAATAGCAAACCGCCCCATTAAGAGGCAGGTCAGGGTATTTTTAAAAAAAATTGGAGGTTGAGGGTAGATTTGATATTTTGTTTTTTTTATATTAATAAAAAAAGCGGAAAAAACTTCTGCAACTGCATTGCGAGGTTTAGATTTCATGCTCTCCATGTCTTTGTGGAAAGATATGCAATAAACTCGTTAGTTGGAGCATTTAAACACATTAAATAACACTAATATGTTTTATGGTGGCATATTCAAACATTGATTAATAATGTATAGGATTCATAATTTTTACACATCATTTAACGTTTAATATATTATATATCCAACAATTTAAATTGTCAAAGATAGAAAAAAAGAATCATGCTGAGAAGATACATTATGTTAATAAGAAATTTATTTAACAAACTGTGACAATTAAACGAATGATTTTCAAAATAACAAATGTATGATTACATCTCGGATGCAGAGATCAAAGCGGCGGTGTTTGCCATGCCCAAGGGCAAAGCAAGCGGCCGTGATGGCTTGCCGGTTGAGTTTTATCAACACTTTTGGAATGTGATCGGATTCGATTTGATAAGGCTCATTAGGTTCTTTTACAGTGGGGGTCACCTAACGGCAATTAACAAGGCGGCAATCACCTTGATCCCCAAAAAAGAAGGCGCGCTGGATATTTCAGATTTCCGACCGATTAGTGTCATCAACACATCAGCAAAAATTATTACTAAAATTTTGGCAAATAGACTCCAGCCGTTGCTTCAAATTTTAGTTAGTAATACGCAGACAGCATTCATTAAGGGCCGATCAATCATGGAGTCATTCCTAGTTGCCAGCAGTGTTGTAAATAACGGTATTCGGTCGTCGGACGGATAGGGTACCGATAAGTGATTAATCGGTATGCGGCCGACTAATCGGAATTATGCGGACAATTTAACGTTTTTATTAAATTTATGTATATATATCATAATTTATTAAAAATAATTTATTTAACTCATTAAACTTATCAAATAAACTTAATTTAACTTAGTTTTATTATTATAACATGACACTACGCTTATTTATTCTTAACACATAAGCATTTTACATGTTAAGTAACACATTTATTTAATGAAAAACTAAAATTGAGAATTAAGCATTTTCAAATACTAATAACATATTATTTGAAAGAAATTAAACATTCCAACATAAAATCATTAAAATTAGTTTATGATAACAACTTAATTACATAAATGAACACGTCGTACTAATCGAAAAAATTACATCAGTAAGTAAGAAAAATATATGGTATATAAATAATAAAAGAATTAATCAATTTCAAAGTAAGTAAGAAGAAAAAATATATATAAAAAATATTGAATGTATATCCAAGCATAAATAAAACTACAATATAAGATTTATAAATCTTATTATCACACACTATCACAGAAAAAAAAAATGTGAAAATAAATATTTACTGGAATAAACGGGAATAAAATGGGAATAAACGGGAATAAACGGGAATAACCGGGAATAAACGGCCGATTAATCGGAAAAAACAGCCGATTAATCGTTTTCATCCGCTAACATGCCTCCGTTAAGAGTGTTCGTGACGGTTAGGCCGCCGTTTCTGATTAATCGGCCGTTTAATCGGCCGACTAGACCGTTTTTTACAACACTGGTTGCCAGAGAGTACCTAAATTACTGTCAAAAAATGAAGATTCCCTCAATCCTTTTCAAGGTTGATTTTGCAAAAGCTTTTGACACGGTGGATTGGTGCTTTCTGACAAATCTACTCATCGAAAGAGGATTCCCGCCAAGATGGCTAGCTGCTACTCTTAATGTCCTGACCACTTCGGCCTCGATAGTTAAGGTCAACGGTTCGACAACATCCTTCTTTACACATAGGCGAGGCCTCCATCAGGGAGACCCCCTATCACCGTTACTTTTCATATTGGTCACGAATTCGCTAAACTGGGTTATACAGAATGCCATCCCAACAAATGCATACACTGATGTTGGTTGCACCAAGGCCGATTCAATATGCGGATGACACCATTATTGTGGCATAGGCACACCCGTTAACACTAAGAGTTATTGCACGCATTTTGCGCATATACGAGAGCTTGGCCGGTCTTCGAATAAACAGGCGTAAGAGTACTTTCGTACCTATCGCGGTCCCGGCACATCTTGCAACGGTCATTCAGGGCATCATTGCCTGCTCTCCCACGAGCCTGCCGCTAACATACTTAGGCCTACCCCTAACATATAAACGGCTACTCATCTCTGATTTTCAACCAATGGTTAGCTCGGTACGATCCCGGATGGCTAGCTGGTCTTCGGCCATGCTATGTATGGTGGCCGCATTAATTACTCTTGTAAAATCTGTTTTGACGGCACTCCCCCTCCACTATATGCAGGCCATGAAACTTCCAAAGGGAGTCATCGATCATATTGATAGAGCACAAAGGGCATTCTTATGGAGAGGCAATGAAACATGCAGAGGGATTAATTGCCTAGTCGATTGGCAGACAGTGTGTACGTTAAAGGCAAATGGCGGTATGGGAATACTCGACCTACAAGTACAGAATGATGCGCTCCTAACCAAATGGCTATGGAAGATCGACAGGGATTCCAGAGGTCTTTGGGCACAAGCATTATCGTCATTGTATGGTATCACGACCACTACACAGCTCCACGACAACCCCACCCTATCGGGGTTTGTCAAATCGCTACTCACCTTATTGCCATTCTATAGGGTGTCAATCGAGCCAAATGACTTGCTGCCTATCATGCATTGGAAATGGGCAACACACGGTATTTTACAACATCTTCGGCTTACTTCATTTTGCATGACAGAGGAGTTCGCTGCCTACAGAATAATACCATATGGAAATTAAAGGTACCGCATGATCACTCAAAAGAGAGCAATGTTTCTTTTAATATTTATAAACTCAGAAATGCTATCGGTTCGGACTGCAAGCGCATAATCCAATCGAGTAGTATATTCGAGGTCGATCCACAGGGAATATTGGTTCGATTCTTTGAGCGATCAAATCACAATCTTTCGAAAGGCTAGATGAAATCTGTAAATTGAGGGATGTTGTTGTGATCAATATAAATTAGGAAGCAATTAAAAGTAATTAAAATAAAGATAGAGATGAGAATTCCTAGGGTTTCGGCACACCATTGCCACTCAATCCGCCTTGACAATATATATCATATTGCGTCTGATTTCCTGTTGTTGTTTAATGAAAGACACCACATAGGTCATTGCGATTTATGTTACGCAAGAATGACAGATCTTTCACCGAGATTCTACATAGGACACTGCGATTTACCTTACGCAAATGTCTGATCTCTCAAATACCCCAAATTACTACATAGATCACTGCGAATTTCTTTACGCATGTGATAGAATTTGGTACGCATTTTGTTGGTCTGGTTTATGGTTTCCCCGCTAAGGTTTTCTTCACATAAACCTAATAAATCTCAACGAGGCTAATTCATACAAATAGTTTATCTTGCCATTAAAGTACTGTCACTACCCTAACGACTCAAACTAGATCATTGAAGTTAGATGAAGAGATAGTAAATCACAAAAGTATTTTGTTTCAACAACAAGAAATCATAATCAACGGAAATATATATATCAAAACATCAAGAGTAACAAGGTTTACTGCCTAGCCCTAAGAAAAAGAACTTAGCCGCGGAACGGCATTATTACAAGCACTCGTCTCTTCTCTCTTTAATCAAATCTAACCCTAATTACAAAGATGATTTTTCCTTCTGCCCAGGGGCCTTATATAGGAGTGGAGGGACGTGTAGAGGTTGAGTAGGGGCTAAGAAACTGATCTGGAAACAGCTGTCGGCAGTTATTCCCCAAGAGACGCCTTCGGATACGGATCGTATCAGGCAATACGGTCCGTATTAGGACCTTGACGGTTAGGATTTAATGCTTCCAGCGCTATCTTCTGTTCTATGCTAGGCCTAGCCCGTATCAGGCAATACGGACCGTAACAGAAACTTAGTCGATGAGCGTCGCTGTTCCGATTCACCCGATTCTAGCTCCATTTGATGTAAAATAGTCCCAAAACCTGTTTTCTGCAATAAAACATAAAGAAGGGTGACAGTAGCCATTTTCTCTAATAAAGTAAACATAAGTGTGAGAAAATATGCAAAACCTAAGCCAAAACCCTACGTAAATTAACGTTATTTTGACTCTGATCACGCCTCCCAACTTGAATTGTTGCTTGTCCTCAAGCAATGACATCCCAGCTGGTCAAAGATCCGGACTAGGTTAAACCATACAGTCTCAAGGACTTGTTTAAAAATTAAATTAGGGCTTAGGTTTGATACAATTGACATGATAATAAAAATTTAGAATTATAAAATATCCATGATCTCTCCCTTGAACAATTTATTCACCCCATGATTGACCTCATTATGCTTGCCCTAGTGTTGAGTATTTTAGATATAATGATTTGGTACTCTTTTTGCCTTTAAAATTTATAAACCTTCGTACTCAAAAAATAGGTTAGTTGCAAGCGCACAACCTATCGATTGTAGTATTTAGGTGTCGATCCGCAGGGAGAGAGGGAAACACTAATTTTTAATAAAGAAAACTACTTTTAAAACTAAACAATAAAAGTAAAGTGGGGGGGGGGGGGGTTTGTTCTAAAATCCTAATGTTGGGTTCAATACCCGAAAGAGAGGAGTTTCAAACAATAAATGTAAATAAAATAAAGAGAAGAAAGATTGGGTTGTTTTCAAGTTTAAGGAGATCTAGGGGTATTCGGTCTACAATTCCTTGCTAATTCTATTTATTCGGTTTGTTTAAATTCATGTTTGATTTGATGAGGTTTCTAATCTATGTTAGCCTTTGGAACAAATATTAATACAACTACTTTGGGTGGATGGATTAATGTGCCTCGAATTCTAGGGCTGTCACTAACCTAGAGGGATATTTAATCACATGCTTCAAAGCATATATCGATATTTGTTCTAAGTTGTCCTAATTAGGATTTGCCTTCGCCTTTCGGTCCTTCACCAAAATCCTAACCTTAATTTCTATAGTTCCGGATTGGATATCAAAGTACGGTCGCTTCTAACCCAATCCTAAGGTGTGTCTTTATGGTTTCAATTAGTAGTCTCCTCATGACCAATGCCGGAATTTAATAAACTTAAAGAGGAAAAACACGATCAACGCGATTTCAAAACTACTTCAATTCAATAAACCCTAACCAGGTGAACTCAAAGGAACGAGTACTAATGAAATTTATAAAGAATAAATCACAGAAATTAACAATCAAATCCGATAACACAATCATAATAAAAACAAATATCCGAATAAGATAGAATTAAACAAGTTCATGCATTGACCTAAACCCCTAGAAAGAGAACTACTCTCTCTTGGAGAGATCCATAACAAAGATTGGCAAAAACAATAAGAAATGAGATAAAGAAATGATTACACCCTTTCTTAGATCTAAAACCTCGATCTTGCCGACTCCTTGCTTGAATCTTCTTCTTCTCCTTCCTTCAAAAGCTTGAGAATTTCTGCAGGATTTCTCTCTCTCAATTTGTGGAAAGATGGATATAATAATGGATGATCTCTCATGTGGCCTCCTTAGCCTTATATAACATTTTCTCAACTTGGAGATCAAGTTGTTTAATTTTTGGCGCCCACTAAGCCTACTAACTTCTATATTTCTAATTCTGTGATTAATAACTTGGAGACCAAGTTATTCTAATTTTGGCGCCCAATAACTTTCCATATTTAGCAGTTTTCAGGCTGATGCGGCCATTGATTCGGCTATAAAAAATTCTACATTCCGAATTTCGATTTGTTTCCTTCATGAAAGTTGTAGATCTCTTTGTCCTGGTTCCGTCAAGCTTTTAATCACCTAAATCGGAGTTCGTATGACCAAGATATGGCCAAAATACGAACTGTGTGTCGGCTGAGTGCGGGTGCACCCATCCGCACTCTGGGTCAGTGCGTCCGCACTGCGCTCGGATTTTTCTGTTTTCATCTCCTGATGGCTGAGTGCGTCCGCACTCTGGGTCAGTGCGTCCGCACTGCGCTCGGTTTCTCCTGTTTTGCTCTGAAATTCAAATGGGCATAACTCATGATCCGTAACTCCGTTTTCAGTGTTCTACCACTTTTCGGAAAGCTTGTGAGAAGATCTACAATTTGCTCCATTTCCTGTAACTTAAATAGACTTTGGCAGTAACTTGATTCTTAGATATATTTCATTATATTCTCTACTAAAATACAAGATATTTGGTGCTATTGTGTGATAAAAATTAGATCGAATGTGTATATAATTTAGACCTATCAAATACCCCCAAGCTTGAACCTTGCTTGTCCCCAAGCAACATTTAAACTTGGACTACAATTCGATATCTTTGATACACCTTATATCAAGTATGTTTTCTTAAGTGAAAAATTTGTATGATCTTGCCAACAATTAAAACCTTCATGCAAACTTTCCAAATTTCAAGTTCAACCCTCGGATAATTATGACTCAACCCATAATTTGATTACTCTAACTTTTATTTCCTTAAAGGTCTAGAATTTATGAACTTCGTATACCCAAATTTATTAAAAGAAATGTCATCTTAAACGTGGAATTTTCAAATTCCCCCAAGCTTGAATCAAACTTAGGTTTAGAAATGTTGCGGACTACGTGTGCTGATACATGCATATTCTCATTTTTGTTGTTGCTTTTGATTTTTCTCACTTTGATTTTTCTTTCAAGATTTAGCACTATTTTCCCCATCCTCATTTAAGCACCGGTTAGTTACAAGTAGTTAACTGTACCCAACCGTTCTAATTCAAGGGTGCTTTGCATGCTCTTAGTCTACCCTTCCACCAACATAAATGTTAATTTTATCGGGAAACTAGCGGAGCAAGAGTGCTAAGGACTCATAACCATAAGTACGTCATGAAGCCGTAACATAGGTCATTGGAGTCACCTTTTATTTTCCAAAATTTTCAATTTTCTACCCAATTTCTCAATATTTATGCACATATCATGAATACACACATCCCTAAATATTCTTTCATACTTATGGATATCCTAATCTTCCAAATTTAAAATTCCCAAATCTAAATAGCTTCTCTAATAAATTTGAATTCCTAATACCACAATTTCATACACCTTTATTTCCACAAAGTTTTTCGCCAAATCATGTGGTCATTTCAAATTATTCCAAGGGTTTTACAAAAAATTCGAAAAAATTGTGCATGAATACTCCTAATTATTGTCAATCACCCAAATTTATCAACAAAATGCATGACACAAAACTAGGTAAACATCCTAACAAGTCGGACTGGACCCTATTCAAGGTTAGGTAAAACCCTAGTTTTAAACAAAAAAATTTAAACATGCCTAAACTAAATGCAAGATACAATTGTGAATTTCAGTTTTTCATTTAACCCTCCCCCAGCTTAAACAAAACATTGTCCTCAATGTGTCAATTGATACTAGAAGAGAAAATTAAAAAAGAAAAATAGAAACTCACAAGATGTTGCTCGGTTTAACGTCGGGAGCTCGACTGGTTGAGGCTCAGTTTAAAGGTGGTGGATCATCGAGGGCAATTGCCTCCTTTTCGATGATCGGTTCATCTTGAATGAAATGTTTGAGCCGCTGTCCATTGACTTCGAATGAACATTTTCTTTCGCTCCAGATTTTGAAGGCACCATGGTCGAAAACTCGTGACACTCGATATGGTCCTTCTTGAAAACTTCTTCCGGTGTGTTTATCGTGCCAATGCCTTGTCTTCTCTTCTTGGTTCAAGGCAGCATTGATTATGGTGGGATGTGTCTCATATGAGCCAAGAGATTCGTACTTGAGAGTTGTTGGCAATGATTTGAGTTCGACCTTCGGTGGCGTTGTGCATGTTGAAACGGCAAAAATTGGGCTCTGCAAAGTTTCGTGTGGACTTCCTAGGCCGCACGATTGGTTGTTTTCGTCATTTTGAGTTGTTTCTTTATCGATTTCTTCCAGAATTTCATTCGGTTGTTCTCCTTCCTTCATCCTATCTAAATGATCATCAATTTTAGAGTCTAAAACATCTACCCTGCATATCGAATCATTATCATTAGATGGAAATTGGAGAGATTTAAAAACATTAAATTCAACCTTTTCATCACCTACTCGGAAAGAAATCTTTCCATCACGCACATCTATGATTGCACCTGCTGTGGTTAGGAAATCACGTCCCAATAGAAGGGGAGTTTGTGTATCCTCTTCCATCTCCACCACAACAAAATCTACCGGTAAGAAAAATTTACCAATTTTGACAATTGCATTCTCCATAATTCCTACCGGGTATCTAACGGATCTATCCGCTAATTGGAGTGACATTTTTGTTGGTTTCAATTCTCCTAGACCTAACCTTTCATAAACCGCTTTTGGCATTAAACATACGCTAGCACCTAAATCACACAAACAACTATTGAATTCGGTCTCCCCAATTTTGCATGGAATAGTAAAACTACCGGGGTCCTTAAGTTTGGGAGGTAGTTTGGTCAAGAAAAGTGCACTACATTGCGCATTTAGAGGAATGGTTCCGACCTCTTCAAGTTTCTTTTTGTTTGACAACATTTCTTTGAGAAACTTGACATAGGTTGGCATTTGTGCAATTGCCTCGGTGAAAGGTATGGTAATGTTCAGTTTTTTCAATTGTTCAATGAATTTGGCATATTGTTGGTCTAGTTTGTTCTTTACCAATCGTTGTGGAAAAGGCATGAACCTAAGAGGAGGAACATACTTTGGAGTTTCAGATTTTTGTACCTTTGTTGAGTTAGAATTACCAGTTTTGTGATGCTTTTTCGATGTCGGTGCGTCCGCACTCATGGGGCTGCGGCCGCATTTAGAGGAGCTGAAGCTTCTTGTGTCTTCTTTTGAGGCTGTTGTTGCTCTTCTTTGTCAGACATCGTAGGTCCTTCATATTCCTTGCCACTCCTCAAAGTCACGGCATTCACATACTCTCTTGGATTGATGTCGGGTTTGCCCGGAAGTGTGCCTTGTTGGCGAGAGGACGAAGATGCTTGTTGTGCTATTTGTGTCTCTAGCATCTTTGTCTTAGTTTCTAAAAACTCGAATCTATTGTTCATATTCCTCAAGGAATCCAAAATATCGGTATTGGTGCTTCTTTGTTGGTTCATGAACTCGTTTTGAGAGATCACAAGGCCTTCTATTAATTTTTCTAGTTTGTTGTTTTGAGAAGGTCCTTGATACGAGTTTTGGTTTGACCGATTTTGGTATTGATTGGAATTGCCTTGGTATTGATTGGAATTGTCATTTTCGGTCTTCCATTTGAAATTTGGATGGTTCCACCTTGTGTTAGGGTTGCAAGCATTTGAATTGAAATTATCATTTGGCCTAACCTTATTGTAGATCGGGTCATTTCTCTTATCACCTTGATTGTAAAATATGGCGTTGACTTGCTCGACTTCATCTCCTTCCATAAGGACTTGGCAATCGGCGGTGATATGAGTCGCCTCTCCACAAATACCGCATGAAGCATTTTTTGTCACGGATTTGGCATTTTGCATTTGTGCCATTTGATGTTGCAAGGCTTCTATTTGGGCTCTCAAGGCGGTAGCTTCGTCGGTTTTTAAGACCCCCGGCGTGGTTTGGGTTCGTCCACCTCTTTCAGCCGTCCACTCCCTTTGGTTGATCGCCATGTCTTCGATCATTAGCATGGCTTGTTCGGGGTCAATCTTTGACATGTTTCCCCCTGCGGCTGAATTCAAGTGAGTCTTGGTGGCGATCGTGCAACCTACAAAGAAGAATTGGAAGAGCAACCACATGTCAAGACCATGGTTAGGGCACAAGCGTTGAAGCTCGGCCCATCTATCCCATGCCTCGGTCAAAGATTCTCCCTCGGCTTGCTTGAATGTCGTGATCTTTGTGCGGAAGTGCTGGGTTTTGGATGGAGGGAAGTATTTTCCTAGGAATAACTTCTCCATGTCGTCCCATCTTCTTATGTTGTCACGATTCACGGTCCTTAGCCATGTCCTTGCATTGTCACGGAGGGATAGATGGAAGCATTTGAGCTTGAGGTTGTCGAGCTCTTCTCCTTCTCGAGCGAAGGTGCCACAAGACTCTTCGAAGACCGCTAAGTGGGCATGTGGATCTTCGTTTAGGGCTCCTCCGAACTGACTTTGGCCAAGCAAGTGGATGAGAGATGGCTTGATTTCGCGTGGATCTTGGCCTTGAGGTATAAAACCGAAGCGATGACCTTGTTGGCGGTTACGACCATTTCCGTTGTTTGGATTGACACCGAACAAAGGATTGTTATTGAGAATAGGTGGAACATTGTTGTTGTTGTCGTGTGGATGTGGTGGCGGTTGGTTGTTGTGTGGAGGAAGAGGTGGTGGATTGTTGTTGAGATCGTGAAAGTTTGGGTTGATGAGACCTTCCGGAAATTCATCCTCTCTATAGTTGCGTGGCATGCCTAGTTCGGGATCTAAGCCTGCATTGGTTGAGAAAGAGAGGATTCGCCGGCTTTAATCTTCGCGGTTTGGCTCCTTGTGACTGGTGCCAGCGCTCAAATCTATAAGAGAAGAAAAGAGATGAGATGTGAAAGAGAGAGAATAGGAATGGAGAATAGTAAAGTGCAGAAAATTAAATAAGGAAAGTAAATATTTTTGGATTTTTCTTAAAAAGTAAATTTCAGAAATTGTAAAAAAGGAAATAAACTATTTTTGGATTTTTAATTTTCTGAAAAGTAAATAAGGAAACTAAAAAGTACTTTCCTAAAATAAAAGCTAGTATCTATCCTATTCTCCCCGGCAACGGCGCCAAAAAGCTTGTTGAGTATTTTAGATATAATGATTTGGTACTTTTTTTGCCTTTAAAATTTATAAACCTTCGTACTCAAAAAATAGGTTAGTTGCAAGCGCACAACCTATCGATTGTAGTATTTAGGTGTCGATCCGCAGGGAGAGAGGAAAACACTAATTTTTAATAAAGAAAACTACTTTTAAAACTAAACAACAAAAGTAAAGTGGGGGGGGTTTGTTCTAAAATCCTAATGTTGGGTTCAATACCCGAAAGAGAGGAGTTTCAAACAATAAATGTAAATAAAATAAAGAGAAGAAAGATTGGGTTGTTTTCAAGTTTAAGGAGATCTAGGGGTATTCGGTCTACAATTCCTTGCTAATTCTATTTATTCGGTTTGTTTAAATTCATGTTTGATTTGATGAGGTTTCTAACCTATGTTAGCCTTTGGAACAAATATTAATACAACTACTTTGGGTGGATGGATTAATGTGCCTCGAATTCTAGGGCTGTCACTAACCTAGAGGGATATTTAATCACATGCTTCAAAGCATATATCGATATTTGTTCTAAGGTGTCCTAATTAGGATTTGCCTTCGCCTTTCGGTCCTTCACCAAAATCCTAACCTTAATTTCTATAGTTCCGGATTGGATATCAAAGTACGGTCGCTTCTAACCCAATCCTAAGGTATGTCTTTATGGTTTCAATTAGTAGTCTCCTCATGACCAATGCCGGAATTTAATAAACTTAAAGCGGAAAAACACGATCAACGCGATTTCAAAACTACTTCAATTCAATAAACCCTAACCAGGTGAACTCAAAGGAACGAGTACTAATGAAATTTATAAAGAATAAATCACAGAAATTAACAATCAAATCCGATAACACAATCATAATAAAAACAAATATCCGAATAAGATAGAATTAAACAAGTTCATGCATTGACCTAAACCCCTAGAAAGAGAACTACTCTCTCTTGGAGAGATCCATAACAAAGATTGGCAAAAACAATAAGAAATGAGATAAAGAAATGATTACACCCTTTCTTAGATCTAAAACCTCGATCTTGCCGACTCCTTGCTTGAATCTTCTTCTTCTCCTTTCTTCAAAAGCTTGAGAATTTCTGCAGGATTTCTCTCTCTCAATTTGTGAAAAGATGGATATAATAATGGATTATCTCTCATGTGGCCTCCTTAGCCTTATATAACATTTTCTCAACTTGGAGATCAAGTTGTTTAATTTTTGGCGCCCACTAAGCCTACTAACTTCTATATTTCTAATTCTGTGATTAATAACTTGGAGACCAAGTTATTCTAATTTTGGCGCCCACTAACTTTCCATATTTAGCAGTTTTCAGGCTGATGCGGCCATTGATTCGGCTATAAAAAATTCTACATTCCGAATTTCGATTTGTTTCCTTCATGAAAGTTGTAGATCTCTTTGTCCTGGTTCCGTCAAGCTTTGAATCACCCAAATCGGAGTTCGTATGACCAAGATATGGCCAAAATACGAACTGTGTGTCGGCTGAGTGCGGGTGCACCCATCCGCACTCTGGGTCAGTGCGTCCGCACTGCGCTCGGATTTTTCTGTTTTCATCTCCTGATGGCTGAGTGCGTCCGCACTCTGGGTCAGTGCGTCCGCACTGGGCTCGGTTTCTCCTGTTTTGCTCTGAAATTCAAATGGGCATAACTCATGATCCGTAACTCCGTTTTCAGTGTTCTACCACTTTTCTGAAAGCTTGCGAGAAGATCTACAATTTGCTCCATTTCCTGTAACTTAAATAGACTTTGGCAGTAACTTGATTCTTGGATATATTTCATTATATTCTCTACTAAAATACAAGATATTTGGTGCTATTGTGTGATAAAAATTAGATCGAATGTGTATATAATTTAGACCTATCACCTAGAAAAATTATATTTGAACAATTTATTTCACAAATATCCTTAAAATGGAGAGTATTAATTTCCTCTTCGATTATAAATGGATCCCTTCCAATCAATAGGAATTCTAATGATATAAATTTTAATTTTCCTTCCCAATTGATTGGAGCAAAGTATGACAACTAAGTGTGTTGGTGCTTGTGACTATTTTTGAAAAATTAAATATGTACAAAAATTTAAATTTTGGGAGGTTTTCTCGAGCCTATTGGTAACCAGTCTTTCGTAGGCACCCGTACTCTTTTTATCCTCCATCTTTTATTCTATTTTTTTCTTTTTTTCTGGATTTTTCTATTTTTTTGGATTTTTCTCGTTTCTGATTTTTTTTGTATTTTTCTATTTTCTGAAAAATAAAATAAAATATTTTTGTGTCACAAGCACCATGATTACACACAATTCCAAGTATTCATTCATACAAGGAATTATTGCATAGTTTCGCTAGGGGTCTATCTATAATAAATGGGTATTTTAAAACACTATCAAATTTAAAAGACTTTGCAAAAATAAATTACTCAATAAATAAAAATTCTAGAGTTTGCGATTTTTGATCAACTCTCATGGTTAGCAATTAATTGTTCACTTTGAGATCACTAATTATTTTAAAAATTCTGAATTTTTGATATCATGGCCAATTGTCTAAACCTTAGCCTAATTCGATTTAAAACAATTCCTATTTGATTAACCTATTCCTAAGGAAAAATAAAAATGCAAGCTAGCTAAAAAGCTCAATCTAATCATTCTAGGATTTTCGGTAAAGCCTCTAACCCTAGTCAAAAATTGAGTAAAACTACTAGCACCTAAGAATTAAAAATGCAAAAATTTTAAAGATACATGGTCAATTTACCTCCTACCCCCCGAATAAAATTGAGCATTGTCCCCAATGCTCGAGAGAAAAAAAAATAAAGGAAGTAATAGAGTAAAAAGACCGGGAAAAGATACAACTCACTGCATTTCAATCCTGAGGTGGTGGAGGTGGTGGCGGTCGCTGGATCTCCTCGTAAAATGACGGGTCGAAGAGTCCGTATGGTGGTGGCTGGTATGGCAAACCGGTGGTGAGGGCATGCTGGTAGTACTGCTGAGACATGTAGCGGGCCTGCTGTGCTTCCCGCCTGTTGTTGGCAGCATACCCTCGTAGCTCGTCCATGCCCTGACGAACCTGGCCTACAGAATGACGTGCCGCGTCATACTGCTGGTCAAGCAGGGCATAAGTAGTCCTAGTGTCGATGGAAAATCTCTTCATGTTTGCATTGACCCTTTGGACGGCTTGGAGAACCTGGTTGTACCCACTCTGAGGGGCATCAGATGTTCCCGCCCCTTGTCGCTCTGCTTCTGCTGCGAGCGCCTCTTGTCGAGCCCTTTGCTCATTTGCCGCCATTTCTTGCATGTATGCGGCGGCTGCTGTTGTTTCGGCCCTATCCTCTTCCTCAGCCTCAGCCATTAAGGCATCGAAATCGACCTCATCATCGCTCTCCTCGGTGGCCTGTCTGCCAATAGGTGCCACTTGCCTCCATCTTTGCTGGTTTTTGAGAGGTAGCGGTTTGCATGGCATTTGAACCCTCCTGCTTTCGATGTGATATAGGTATGGCTCGGGAGGTCTGCCGCTAATCATTCTCATTGCAGTGAGGCACTCGAAATCCAGGAATTTCATGCCGGTGCCTTCTTTCAGGAAGTCTACCTCAATTCTGAGTTGGCGGGCAAGGATTGTTGCAATGGCACCGATGGAGATATTTCCTCTGCCCCTTTTGTTGGTTCCAATTGAGTGGATGTGGTTGCAAAGGAAGTGGCCGATGTGCGGAGGCTCTTCCGGTGTGATGAGCATGCACTTGAGAATGTAAAGCTCGGGGAAGGTGACTTTTGCACAGGTCTCTCCTCGAGCAAAGAGAGAGTTGCTGAGGGCTGCCTGCATGTAACGGAGCACCGGATGGACAATGTGGCTGGCGACTCTCGGATCACTGATGCGGTCATTGGTGATCAACTTCCAGAAATTTCGGTCGTCATTGTATGCCTGTACGCCTTCATCTTTGAAGCCAAAGATGTCGCAGAAGTCGCACATGGACATCTCCTGCTCCATATTTATCAATTGAAACTTGATTACGTCATTTTCGGAGGAGAAGGTGGCAATGAACTCGCGGGTGAGGTCGTCATAGGTCGGGACATCTACCAGCTTATTGAGAAAGTCCCAGATGTGAACCCTCTTAGCGAGGGTTTTGAACTGGGCGAGGAGGCCGAGCTCTTGCAGGGTTTCGATGTGGATGGCCTTGTGGTTGACGATTTTGTTGTCTTCCAGTTTTGCGAAGACATTGGCATGTGCTCTGTAGGAGAATTTTATGTCAAAGGGTTGTGTTGTTGCCCCTCCATTGGTTGTGGTTCGTTTTGAGGAGGACATTCCGGCAATTCTTCTCGCTCGGGGCTCCGTTCGGGTGATTCGGGCGGCGGATTTTGAGAAGAAGACTCCCCCCTCTTCTTCTTGCCTAAACCTGTCAAAGCCTTAAGAAGACCTCGTGTTTTCGGGGCCATTTTAGAAATTTATTGGTCACTGTTACGGGCCGTATTGGGTTGATACGGTTCTGTTACGGACCCGTGTACTGGAGAAATTTAGTTAAGTACAGGACTTAATACGGACCGTATTTACAGATACGGACCGTATCGGACTGATACTGTTCTGGTAAAAATCGAGAAAACCTAATTTTTTTTGTTGTTTTTCGTGATTTTTGGTTTTTAAACTAGATCTTAAAACGGAAAACACACTAAAACTAAGTTGCAAAGGAAAATAAAAGACTAATTTTAAAGAAATTGAAACAAAATTGAAAAATAAGAGAGAAATAGGGGAAGAACCGAAATGGCGAAGGTCGGTGCCTTGGTGGATACGGGTCGGATGCGGCTCGTATTGGAGGTTAGTGGTAGTGCGAGAGGTGGTTGAGGCGATTTCCTTGGTGGCCGGCGGTGTATTGCGAGGTTGGCTCGGGTTTTTGCAAGAAAGGGGAGAAGGAGGAGAGGAAGGAGGAAGAGAAGTAGAGAAGGAAGAGGAGAGGAGAAGAGAAACGGGGAAGAGGGGGTTCAAAGAATAGAAAAACCTCTAATTTGAACGGTTACTCAACTTCGCGCATCTTCGTTAACGGGTTCAAGTTTCACAGATCGGTTTTGATTACGGACCGTATTGGCTGATACGGTCCGTATCCGATCCAAAATTTTTGAATCCGATAACTGTTTCTTCAATTATTCCTCTGAATACGGTCCGCATTGGCTGATACGGGCTGTATTCTCTACTGTCTTGTTCATTCGACTTCTTACTCCGTATTCACTGTCCTAGTCCGTATTGGCTGATACGGTCAGTAACAGAGAATATTTTCTTGACTTTTCCAATGTTTTTAACCGAGCCCCTCCTATAGCATGTTCACCTGGTCATAAAAAATGAGTGGATGTGATTCGTTCCCCAATTAAAGTCCTAATTATCCTAAAAATAAAAATTTGCAAGAAAATATAAAAGTGGCCTTGGGTTGCCTACCAAGAAGCGCTTGTTTTAAGTCGTTAGCTTGACTTTGTGTCGCATCAGTTTCTTCCAAGTATTCTCCCGTCAATGCAAGTGGGTTGCTTGTCGGGTGGTTCGCCTTCAGCGTCATCTGTGGTCTTGTCATTATTGCCCTTCTCGAAGAAGTCGGTTGGTGTTTGAGGTCCGGGGTCGAATGCCAGGCTCACACCAAGCACTACTTCTACCTCGTCCAGTCTTTGAGAAATTGCATCGAGTTCTTGGCGTAGGTTTTTGATTAATGCAAGGGCTAAGAGAGAATAATTCTTGTTGTTTGCGATATTGGGGCTCTTGTTCAGATCATCGGTTTGTGTTGTCACGGAGGTTGGATGGATCTGACCGTCATCTTGTACAATGAACAATCTCTCCACTTCTGCTTCGTGCACCATTTCCTCGATGTCTTCAAATTCATCCATTCGCAATTCATCATTGCCATACTCATCCACTGTTTCCAAATTGTAAGCAAGATTTATGTCAGGTGGGACTTTGGTTTCATTCATGTTGAAGATCATCTTGTTCTCGCCAACATTGAGTGAAATCTTCCCATTCCTAACATCAATCATTGCCCCACATGTGGCGAGGAATGGCCTTCCAAGGATGATCGGAATCTGCTCATCTTCTTCCATATCAACTACCACAAAATCTGCTGGTATCTAGAATTTACCGACTTTGATTGGGATATCAAGCAACATTCCTTTAGGATATCGAATTGATCGGTCAGCTAGTTGCAATGAGATCCTTGTTGGTGATAGGTCTCCACATTCCAGTTTATCAAATACTACCTTAGGCATCAAACTCACACTTGCTCCCAGATCACATAAAGCTCTCTTAAAATCGGTTGTGCCAATGGTACATGGTATCGAGAAGCTTCCCGGATCTTTCAACTTTGTTGGTAATTTGCTTTGCACGAGCGCACTGCATTCCAGATTGAGCGGAACTGTTGAGAATTCTTGGAGTCTACTTCGGTTTGAGAGAATCTCCTTCAGAAATTTAGCATACGAGGGTATGCTTGCAATTGCTTCAGTGAAGAGGATTGTGACTTGTAATTGCTTGAGTGTCTCCATGAATCTCGCAAATTGCTGCTCCATTTTCTGTTTGGCTGGCCTTGGAGGGAATGGCAGAGGTGGCTTGTAGGGTGGTGGTGAAATGTATTCAGGTTCGGATTGTCGCTCGTCTCCACCTACGGTGTCATTCTGCTCCTCAATAAGGTCTGTCTGCAGTTCGAATACGGGCGGCTCCGGTTGTTGCGACTCGTATTCTTCGGAATGCGATGGTTCTGCATGCATCTCATCGGAAGTTTCATCGGGCATGGAAGGTCCCTTGTAAGCTGTACCGCTCCTTAATTTTATGCATTTGCAAGTCTCTCTCGGATTTTCTTCCGGTTGGCCCGGATATTTGCATTTTCCACATGTGATACTTGAGAGTTCTTTTGCCATCTTAGAGACATTGTCTTCTAAGTCTTTGTTGCGGTTTGTTAAGGATTCGATTTTTTGCGTGATTTCGGCGTTAGCCTTGTCTTGCTTCTCTAGGAATCTCTCCATTAAAGATGTGATATCGGGTTGCTGTGGTTGATTGTATTGCCTTGGTTGGTAATTCGATTGGGGATTGTTGTATCTCTGTTGATAATTGGGTTGTGGTTGGTAGTTCTGTTGGGGTGCAGCAGGCCTTTGATTGTTTGCATATGAGAGATTTGGATGGTTTCGGTTGTTCGGATGGTATGTGTTGTAGGCGGGCTGAGGTCGAAAGCTGTTATCGATTGCGTTTGCTTGCTCTACTTCTTCCTCAGTTTCCGTCACATTCATACATTCGGTCATCTCATGCGCTCCTCCACAATAGCCACATGCTGTTGCGGCATTGACTGCTGCTACCGTTCGCTGCTTGGTTTGCTTGTTGAGTGCCAGTTGCAAAGCATCAATCTTTGCGCTCAGCATGGATATATCATCTACTCGGTGCATGCCAGGTGTTGGACTTGGCTTCTTTCGCTCAGGGATCCAGTAGTGTTGGTTGATTGCAATCTCTTCAATTAGGTTGTAAGCCTCGTCAGGTTCCTTGTTCATGATTGCCCCTCCTGCGGAAGCATCAATAGACAACCTATCGGTAGGGTTTAGACCATTATAAAAAGTTTGGACAATCAGCCATCTTTCTAGACCATGATGTGGACAACACCTTAACATATCCTTATATCTATCCCATGCCTCACACAATGTTTCACCATCCCTTTGTTCAAAGTTAGTAATTGCATTTCTAAACCTCGAAGGTTTGGATGGTGGAAAATATTTTGCAATAAACACATTAAACAATTGGTCCCAAGTTTGAATGGAATTAGCCGGTAGGGAAAACAACCATGCTCTTGGTTTATCTTTTAATGAAAATTGAAATAGCCTTAGCCTGATCGCTTCATCGGTAATTCCGTTGATCTTTATCGTCTCGCATATCCCTAGGAAAATTGACAAATGAAGATGTGGATCTTCATATGGAAATCCTCCAAATTGCTGTTGCGAAACCATATTTATGAGAGCAGGTTTGATCTCAAAATTACGGTTCGTAACAGTTGGCGGGTTTATACTAGAATTAGGATCATTCGCGCGCGGTACGCAATAGTCTCGTAGAAGTTTGGGTCTTGCTGCATCGTGAACTTCATTATCACCATTGTTTTGTCTTCCATTGTTAATCGGTTCGTTCGGTGGGTTATTCATGTTGATCGAATCTGAGTCCTCTTCGCTTTCAGAATTACTTGATGAAGAACTATGATTGGTTCTTATCGGTGATGTGGAAGCAAATTGTCCTCTCCTATTAGCAATCCTCTCGGATCTTCGTACGGATGATTCGGCCAGCGTGCAGTTTCCTAAAAAGAAAAGAAAATCTGAAAATTAAACTAAAAACTAGAAATAAAAATAAAAATAAAAATAAAAACGAAATTGAAAATAAAAGAAAAAATAAAAATACAGAAAATAAAAAGAAATCTAGGCGTTTCTAATTAATTGGATTCAATGGTCAAAGCAAGGGCGTCTTGCGAGGCCTTGCACAATGAACCGTTATTCCCCGACAACGGCGCCAAAAAGCTTGATCACTCAAAAGAGAGCAATGTTTCTTTTAATATTTATAAACTCGGAAATGCTATCGGTTCGGACTGCAAGCGCACAATCCTATCGAGTAGTATATTCGAGGTCGATCCACAGGGAATATTGGTTCGATGCTTTGAGCGATCGAATCACAATCTTTCGAAAGGCTAGATGAAATCTGTAAATTGAGGGATGTTGTTGTGATCAATGTAAATTACGAAGCAATTAAAAATAATTAAATTAAAGATAGAGATGAGAATTCCTAGGGTTTCGGCACACCATTGCTACTCAATCCGCCTTGACAATATATTCCTATTGCGTCTGATTTCCTGTTGTTGTTTAATGAAAGACACCACATAGGTCATTGCGATTTATGTTACGCAAGAATGACAGATCTTTCACCGAGATTCTACATAGGACACTGCGATTTACCTTACGCAAATGTCTGATCTCTCAAATACCCCAAATTACTACATAGATCACTGCGAATTTCTTTACGCATGTGATAGAATTTGGTACGCGTTTTGTTGGTCTGGTTTATGGTTTCTCCGCTAAGGTTTTCTTCACATAAACCTAATAAATCTCAACGAGGCTAATTCATACAATGCCATTAAAGTACTGTCACTACCCTAACGGACTCAAACTAGATCATTGAAGTTAGATGAAGAGATAGTAAATCACAAAAGTATTTTGTTTCAACAACAAGAAATCATAATCAACGGAAATATATATATCAAAACATCAAGAGTAACAAGGTTTACTGCCTAGCCCTAAGAAAAAGAACTTAGCCGCGGAACGGCATTGTTACAAGCACTCGTCTCTTCTCTCTTTAATCAAATCTAACCCTAATTACAAAGATGATTTTTCCTTCTGCCCAGGGGCCTTATATAGGAGTGGAGGGACGTGTAGAGGTTGAGTAGGGGCTAAGAAACTGATCTGGAAACAGCTGTCGGCAGTTATTCCCTAAGAGACGCCTTCGGATACGGACCGTATCAGGCAATACGGTCCGTCTTAGGACCTTGACGGTTAGGGTTTAATGCTTCCAGCGTCTGTGCTAGGCCTGGTCCGTATCAGGCAATACGGACCGTAACAGAGACTTAGTCGATGAGTGTCCCTGATCCGATTCACCCGATTCTAGCTCCATTTGATGTAAAATAGTCCCAAAACCTGTTTTCTGTAATAAAACATAAAGAAGGGTGACAGTAGCCTTTTTCTCTAATAAAGTAAACATAAGTGTGAGAAAATATGCAAAACCTAAGCCAAAACCCTACGTAAATCATCGTTATTTTGACTCTGATCACCGCACAAGGTTAAAACTTTTATTTGGATACTGTCCAAGAATAGCCTCCTCACCCAGCAGGCTCTCAGAAACAGGGGTTGCCAGGTACCTTTCGGGTGCCATCTCTGCTAGGAGCCGTGCATTGAGACCGCGCACCACTTGATGCATACATGCATATATGCACGGGGCTTCTGGAGAATGCTACAGTTTAGATTTAATTTTCAGTTAGCAATACGGCCGAGTGCAGGAGTAGTGGATATGTGGTGGGATGCGAGGCGTCGCATGATACAACCGGCAATCAAACTATGGGACGTGGTGTGGGCGTCCGGCTGCTGGGCCTTATGGCGAGAGCGCAACAGACGGCTATTCACGGCCAAGTCTAAAACCATACTGTAACTCGTGGGTTCCACGGCTATGGAAATCAATAAATGACAGACATCCCTATAATCACTCGGGGGTAGAAAAGCTCTACACTGGATAGATATAGTGGATTCAGGTTTTCTTTTTGTAATTATAAAGACTTCATTATCCTTGTAAATAACTTTTTTATTATCAATGAAATTGTCAGTTGAGCCATTGCTCACTGACCTTCAAAAAAAAAAAAACAAATGTATGATTATAGATGTATTCCCAATATTTTTAAGAGTAAAGATGTTGTCCCCCCCCCCCCCCACTCCAGTCCCCTAAACGTCCCCTCCAATTCTAACTAACTTTGTCAATCATTAAACCACCTTGAAAAATGTGTAAAACGTGTAAAAGATGAGTCCAGTTTTTTTTCTTTAAATACTTGATATCATAAGTATGAATACTTGATGAATTATATATGAATATTTGATAACTTAGGTATGAATACTTTCCATTTTGTATGAATATTTTCCATATTTGAGTCCAGTTTTTTTCTTTAAATACTTGATGAATTATATATAAATATTTGATATCTTAGGTATGAATACTTTCCATTTTGTATGAATACTTTCCATATTTGAATATTTGATACCTTGAAAAACGTGTAAAAGTATGTCATCATGGATCTCATTTGAAAGAGAAAATTGTGTAGAACACGTTCGTGATTTTAGATTTGCAAAATTTCTCATAGATCGTCCTAAAAATTGGTTAGATTGAACGGAGAAAAAAAAAACCACCTTGAAAAACGTGTAAAAGATGAGTAGCTATTGTGTCCAGTTTTTTTTTATGTACTTGATATCTTAGGTATGAATACTTGATGAATTATATATTAATACTTGATATCTTAGGTATTCATACTTTCCATTTTGTATGTGAATTAATTTAATCAATGAATGGGGGACTGGTGGTGTGATCTACGTGACTTTTTGGTTGTGGTCCCCAATGCAGTCTGACAGTTACTGCCCCCGAAAAGTAATAGTCCCCAGTTTGTATGTGAATTAATACTTGATATCTTAGGTATGAATACTTGATGAATTATATATGAATACTTTCCATTTTTGTATGTCAATTAATGGATGTTGAATGGGGACTGACAGTTGTACTTTGACCGTTAGGGGGACGTTTAGGGGACTGAATGGGGGAGACTGTTAGTCGATCCCTATTTTTAATATATGGTCTATTAAACTTAGCATAATGAAAAATTAATTTGTCACGCATAAAGTAAAATATTAACCGTTCAACTATCAAAATACTTAATTAGCGCTTCAATAAATACTTAATTGCAATATATCTAATATAAGATCTATGTAAAAAAAATATAAATTTTCTTTTTATTTCATAATTAATTTATTGATTGTTATAGTTAGTTATCAAATAATATAATTATCAATAAAACTATATATCTAATAACTTGATCCATCACCCAAAATCTTAAAGGAACAATTAATACTATATCTTTGTAAACACAAAACCATCACATAACAGAACCTGACTCTGTGATGGATGCAAGGAAGGTGTCTTCATTGCTGACAGTATATATATATATATATATATATATATATAGAGTAGAACTAGGGTGCTCCTAAGCTCACCAAGCCCTTCCGTGAGCGCGACTCTAAAACCTATCAAATTGACTTCAAACGACATTTCCAAACCGTTAGATGTTCAATCTATATTAAAATGTGCTTGGAGACCAAATTTTACATTTTTTGGAATTTTTTTACTATTTATTAAGATGGTTTGAAAATCGCTGTTTTTATTAATCTGCACCATTGGAAAACAGCGATTTTCAAACCATCTTAATAAATAGTAAAAAAATTCCAAAAAATGTAAAATTTGGTCTCCAAGCACATTTTAATATAGATTGAACATCTAACGGTTTGAAAATGTCGTTTGAAGTCAATTCGATAGGTTTTAGAGTCGCGCTCACGAAGGGCTTGGTGAGCTTAGGAGCACCCTAGTTCTACTCATATATATATCATATATAATTCCACCACTTGGATTAACTTTTTGTTGGCAGTCAACACTTGTACCTTATTTAAGCTCCGCATACAACATAGAGATAAATTATAGAGTGAGGCTACGGTACTATGCATAGCACGGATTGGGTCCGTGCTACGGCTCAATATTTTAGTTTTCAAAATTCTAACGGTCGATTCAAACCGTTCAACATGATTATAAAATGAATATGTACTTGCAAACCAAATTTTATATTTTTTTTATTTTTTTTACTATTTTTTAGATAGGTAGAAAATCACTGTTTTTGGATGGTCCAGAATTTTCAGATCAAGTGATTTTCTACCTATCTAAAAAAATAGTAAAAAAATCGAAAAAATATAAAATTTGGTTTGCAAGTACATATTCATTTTATAATAATGTTGAAAGGTTCGGATCGACCGTTAGGATTTTGAAAACTCAAATATTGAGCCGTAGCACGGACCCAACCATGCTATGCATAGTACCGTAGCCTCACTCTAAATTATATCAATTTCCATAAAACAGAGTGAAAATGGCAGAAGGGGATCTCAAGCTGTTGGGGGCATGGCCTAGCCCATACGTAATCAGGGTCAGAATGGTGCTAGAACAAAATGGGCTGAGTTATGAGTACCTTGAGCAGGATCTTTTAATTAAGAGCGAGCTTCTTCTCAAACACAATCCCATCCACATGAAAGTGCCGGTACTTATCCACGGCGATCGAAGTATCTGTGAGTCGTTGGTGGTTTTGCAGTACATGATCGATGAGAATTGGTTTGATAATAATGGGCCTCCTCTGCTCCCTGCTGATCCTTACGAACGCGTCATTGCTCGCTTCTGGGCAACTTACGTTGACAATAAGGTATTTAAATTACTAATCGTTTAATTACACAATCAACCACAACACACACACATATATATATGAAATTTATAAGTCCTATATATAATTAATAATAAAAGTTATGAGTTTGGAGCTGAAATACGAAAGTAAAAAAAATTTATTAATATTTTTTTTCTCGTGCAGTTTGCACAATCAATTATTGGTATCTTGAAAGCTGTTACGGAGGAGACAAAGGCAGAAAAAATTGCCGATTCATTCGGTATGCTAGAGCAATTGGAAGGAGTTTTGAAGAAATGCTCTGGTGGGACTGGGAAGGGATTCTTTGGTGGAGACACCGTTGGTTTTTTTTATGTGACTTTAGGTTCCAAGTTGGCCTGGATCAAAGCAGTCGAGAACATATGTGAGGTCAAGTTGTTCGATGAGACAAAGGTGCCATTACTGGTAGAATGGAAAAAACGCTTTCTGGCTGTGGATTTCATGAAGAAGGCTCTGCCGAGTGTGGAGAGGATAGAAGAGTACGGCAGAATATTGCTTCAAGCTACAAGATGGAAAGTTGCTTCTGGAGAGCCATGAGGCAGAGGAGAGGAGTTCCATGATATTAAGACAAATGTAGTTCCATTAATTCCCATATGAATTTAACAAATTGATTGGTTAATTTGCTTGTTGTCCCTGTGTAAATGAATTTAACAAAATTAATGGCAGTCGAATTTCCACTTCTCTAGTTTATGTCGGATGACATTAGCTATCAGATCAGAAGAGGAAGTGGTCAAGTAATTAAACAAGAAATCTAAACTGTCGGATGGATGCAGATCAGATGTGTGAGAGGTTTAACCATAAAATTTTATGAATAATGTATGGTAACCGGTAAAATCACTGTTAAAGGATAATTGGACATCTCCAGTTTATTAAATAAACGGATGACTGTGTCTGCTTTTCTCCAAAAGAATAGTTTTCATGCTCTCCATGCCTCTGTGGAAAGATATGCAATAAACTCACTAGTTGAGGGAGTACTACCTCAGTTAATTATTTAATTGAGCATTTAAACACATTAAAATAACAATAATATGTTTTATGCTGGCATATTCAAACATTGATTAATAATGTATAGGATTCATCATCTTTTTTAACGTTTAATATATCCAGCAATTCAAATTGTCAAAGAAAGAAAAAAAGGATACATTATATGTCTAATAACCAAATAATTGATTGCCATATTTAATTATCAATAAATATGAAGTCAATAAAACTATATGTCTAATAACTTGATCCATCACCCAAAATCTTAAAGGAACAACACTACATCCTTGTAAACACAAAACCAGCCACAAAAGAACCCCACTCTGTAATGGAAGGAGGTGTCCTCATTGCTGACGGCATTATCAATAATAAATTCAACACCTAGATTATCTTTTATTGGCAGTCAACACTTCTATCTTATTTAAGCCGCACATCAACATAGACAGAAATCAATCAATTTCCCAAAAACATTAATTCTCCCACAGAGTGAAAATGGCGGAAGGTGATCTCAAGCTGTTGGGGTTCTGGGCTAGCCCATATGTAATCAGGGTAAGAATGGTGCTAGAACAAAAGGGGCTGAGTTATGAGTACCTTGAGGAGGATCTTAAAAACAAGAGCGAGCTTCTTCTCAAACACAATCCGATCCACAAGACAGTGCCGGTACTTATCCATGGCGATCGAAGTATCTGCGAGTCGTTGGTGGTTTTGCAGTACATTGATGAGAAGTGGTCTGGTACCGGACCTCCTGTGCTTCCTGCTGATCCTTACGAACGTGCCGTTACTCGTTTTTGGGCAGCATATGTTGATGATAAGGTACTTAAATTAATTAATTGTTTAACTTCATTATCTACCAAAATATATATGAAATTAAGTTCTATGATAACAGAAGTTATGAGATTTGGAGATGACCGAATTACAAAGGTAACAAGTTAATATTTCATTTTTTTTCTTTTGTAGTTTGCAAAATCAATTGTTGGTATCTTGTCAGCTGCTTCAGAGGAGACAAAGGCAGAAAAGATTGGCGATACAGTTGCTGCGCTAGAGCAATTGGAAGGAGCTTTCAAGAAATGCTCTGCTGGGAAGGGATTCTTTGGTGGAGATACCATTGGTTTCCTTGATGTGACGTTAGGTTGCGATTTGACTTGGATCAAGGTAGTCGAGAAGATATCCGGGGCCAAGCTGCTCGATGAGACAAAGATGCCATTACTGGTAGAGTGGGAAAAACGCTTCCTCGCTGCGGATTTCGTGAAGTTTGTTATGCCGAGTGCGGAGAGGGTAGAAGAGTACGCGAGAATGCTTCAAGCCACCATGTGGAAAAATACATTATTGTTCAGTAATAATTGAAAGGGGTATTCTGATTAGTTGAAATTACAACGGAGAGATAGTTACAATTTATTTGTTAATTAGCTTTTTTACCCTGTGCAAAAGAAATAAGACACTCAGGTTTCTGCCCTTCACAAATCGAAGCAATTAATAGCTCTGAAAGAATTTGATTGGAGTGGTTCAGGGGCTTTGTATAACAAATTGCACTTTTCATACTGACTAACTTGTCTCTGGTAAATGCCTGTGGTGGTATGCATCTGCCAACTGAGGTGCTCAATAATGGCGGTATGGAGGAAATTCAAAGAAAATTAATTTTTTACTTGCTTAATAGCGTTGACCGGATATTAAACGTCGAATATAATTCGGATACCTATGAATTGTAATAAAATTAACATATTTTCAACTATTATTTTTCTCATTATAAAAAGTACGTAAAATACATATATAATTTAAGGCAAATTCTTTAATTTAAACATAATTTTCAAATATAAACAATATAAAATATACATTTTCCGCACGGGACGTCGTGTGCGGCACGCCAGAGGCTGCAGGAGGTTATCTTTTAGTGTTTTTCTATTTTTGGATTGCAAAAAAAATTATTTTTAGTTGTTTAGAAAATAAATTATGAGTATATGTATTTAACTTTAATAAAAATGTAAAATTATTCGTAAAATTTCAATTAACTAATAGTCACTTTTTACCTTCAAAGTCATGACGACAGCACTGAAGTACTAAGGGGGCTACGGTCAATATGAAATAGAAAAAAAAACAAAAGCAACAAAAAAACTTCCGCTTTTTTAATTAATACCCAAAAAAAAAACAAAATATCAAATCTGCCCTCCACCTCAAATTTTTATTAAAAATACCCTAACCGCCCCTTCACTGGGCGATCCACTGTTCATACCAAACCGCCCCACTGTGGGACGGTTTGCTATTATTTTATTTTTTATTTTTTACTGTTCATACCAAACCGCTTTAGTGTAGGGCGGTTTGCTATTTTTTTTTTTTAAGAGACAATATGAATATCAAGATGCTGAATTCTAACGCTAAAAATTCAGATTTTTTTTTAATATTTGTTAGATTACTTCTTTTGTATAATTGACATATTTATACTAAAATACGCTAAATTACTTGAAATTATGTTAAATTACTCTGAATAATACTAAATTACGTTACATTACGCTAAATTACATTAAATTACGCTAAAATACAGTAAATTAAGCTAAATTACATATGAATAGGGCGATATCTTCACTGAAAAGACGAAAAACGATGACGAAACTTCAAACGGCCATAAAACGGTACTCGAGTGTCCGATTTTAGCAAATGATCACTTTTCGGAAAGCTTGTGAAAATACGCATGCGTCAGTGCTTGCAATACTAGATTTCAAAATTCAGAATTGCCAAAAAACAAAGAGAACAGCCTCAAAACTTGAGTTGAAATTTCCGATTAAGATTTTCATTTCTATTATTCAATCTAAGTAGCTCAGTAAATTAGTTACATAATGAACTTGTAGAATATCAATTTTTACTATTTTTGAAAAAAAATTACTATTTTTTATGATTCACGAAAGATGGCACAAAATCGGTCTACTTTAGCGTAATTTTGCGTAGTTTAGCATAATTTACCGTATTTCAGCATAATTAGCGAAGTTATTATAACTTAGCGTAATTTAACATAATTTAGTGTAATTCAACGTAATTTAACATAATTTCAAGTAATTTAGCGTATTTTTGTATAAATATGCTAATTATACATCAAAAGAAGTAAATAACAAATATTTAAAAAAAATCCGAATTTTTAGCATTACAATTATATTCAGCATCTTGATATTCATATTGTCTCTAAAAAAAATAGCAAACCGCTCCACAGTGGGGTGGTTTGGTATGAACAGTGGACCGCCCAGTTAAGAGGCGGTCAGGGTATTTTTAAAAAAAATTGGAGGTTGAGGGCAGATTTGATATTTTGTTTTTTTTTTTATATTAATAAAAAAATCGGAAAAAAACTTCTGCAACTGCATTGCGAGGTTTAGATTCATGCTCTCCATGTCTTTTGTGGAAAGATATGCAATAAACTCGTTAGTTGAGGGAGTACCTCAGTTAAGTATTAGTTAATTATTTATTGGAGCATATATCTATGCTGATCACTGGTCTCAAGTACTAAAACGCTGCAATGCATGGACCAAAAGCCCAGGCGACGGCCCTGAATTGAGCAGCATGTTTCATAATTTCTCCGACTTTATCTCATATCGGACTGGTTAGAAATTGGTACTTCGAGCCAGGATTATTGTCGCAAATTGCCATCATCAGTGGTTTCAGCAAGCTGTATGAAGTCTCCAAACTCCCAAATTGTCAGGCTATTGCAAGCTCACGGCCCCTCCACATTTCCTAAGTCACAATGTACATGAACTCCCTGTAACTAAGTTTCATATTTCCTAAGTCGCTGTGCGTGCAAGGAAATTACTCATTTGGAGATAAAACTTGGTACTGATCTAAGCCGTGCGTATAAGCGACCAAACGCATTACTGCAGCTTTCTTCTAATGTTTTCTGATCTTTTGCAAAACACGGTCGGAAAGAACCTGCTTCTTATCTTTTAATTTCATTGCTCGCTGTCGCCGCTGAACAAACCATTTCTTGCACTTGTAGAACGTATCATCCACTTTGGTAGCCACGGGCATTCTACGGCTATGCCGAAAGACATTGTTGAGCGACTCAGAGCCATTTATTATCATGATACCAAACCAGTATCCTCCATCACAGGTTTGAAAAATCTTATCATAATTAGACTACTTCATCGCATCATTAGGACGTATTTTGCCCACATTCCTTAAAAATATATTACACCTTGGATTTAGCTACACAAAACAAAGAGATGTTATTTTATTTTCAGAATAGTCTTATAAAAATAATTAAACAAAATGTTATAAATTAGACATACCTGAGCAAATTCTTCAAACATCTCTTTCAACCTTCTTGGCTTCTTATCTGAACCTCCAGCCATACCACTTTTCCTTTCTACAGTTCTAGACCAGGTTGTCAGCAACATGCTGTATATAAAACCTGTGCACAAAAAGCTCTGGAGACCATCCGTATTCTGCTGTCAGTGCAGCTTTGATTTCCTTGTGCTAATCTGATATAACACAGACGAATTTATCATATCCAAGCACTTCATTCCTCAACCACCGTAAGAAAAAATCTCAATTCTCGATATCCTCCTTATGCACAATTGCAAATACAATCGACAACAATTGATTCTCGGCATCATAGCCGCAAGCTATCAAAAGCCTCCTCTCAAACTGTCCAGACAAGAAGCAGGCATCTATGCTGATCACTAGTTTCAAGTGCTGAAATGATGCAATGCAAGGACCAAAAGCCCAGGTGACGGTCCTGAATTGAATAGCATGTCTCATAATTTCTCCGTCTTCATCTCGTATCGGACTGGTCAGAAATTAGTACTTTGAGCCGGGATTCTTGTCGCAAATTGCTATCATCAGTGGTCTCAGCAAGCTATATGAAGTCTCCCAACTCCAAAATTGTCGGGTTATTGCAAACTCACAGCCCCTCCACAGTCGGTTGTATTTCGGGGTTACATTGTCATACACAGATAAAACACAGCTTGCCACCGTCTGGATTCTCATACAGGGGTCTTTCTTAATGTTTCTCTCAATGACATCGACAATGATTGATGCCGTCAGACATTCATTATCAGTCCTTGTATACTCAGTCTTATATGTGTGAGGCTTGTCTTGCCTCGTTGTAACCCATGCATCTCCATATCCCGCTGGTTTTCTCCTAAATTCGTAATCACAACGCGGGTCCTTGCACACCACATGAATCCGATTTCTATCATTTTTCTTCATTCTAATCTCCTGATTCTTAGTAATATGGTTCGTGCTATCTAATATTCTTAATTAGATCATCTTTGCTTTTAAAATATTGGTCTAACGCCAGCTCACATTTGTACTCAATATGTTGCTTATAGTAACCAATATTTGTTTCTCTAAACTCAGATACATCATTGAAGTCTGGGAATGGGTGCGTATCAGTCCGGCCACTAAGCGGCAAATTCTCATATCTGGTTCGAATGTGCTCTTGCGCTGTTTCAACTGGACCATCTTCACACAACCCTCCAGGTGATCAGAATCATCCCCACTTTGCAGATCTTCTTCCGAAATTTCAGTAATATTTTCAAAATCCGACCCAGTTTATCAAATACATGGATGAGTGTGTCTACTTTTCTCCAAAAGAATGAGTAGGAAAAATGGCACGGCGGAGTCGGCTCCGTCACGGAACGGTACGGCCCCGTGTCGGTTACGTGCCGTGACTCGTGTGTTCTGTACCGTGACCATTAGCATGCTGTGACCATCTTTGAAAATTTGACACGACACAACACTTGACATTTTGGTCACGCGAGTCACGTTTGGTCACGGCACGTTTGGACACGAAGGAACTCACGTGGTGTGACCATTTGAGTACCGTGACCACCCCTGATATTTTGATCACGGCACGGCATGACACGTAAAAAATTAACTTGATCACGGCACAGCACGACACGTATTTTCCACTCTAGTCGGACATGCAATTTGTAACAGCAGGTTTACTCTAGTTTTTTTTTTTTTTTTTTTTTTTTTGAGAGAAGCCCGTAGGCGTAATATATTAATTGAAAGGTCTAAGAATTACATCAATGTACTTTAAAACCTACAAAGCAAAATACAATTGACTACTTTAAGTTATCAAAGTCTCCTAATTTATAAAAAGGTAAAAAGCACCTATCTACCGCCCCTTTCCATTTTGTAAAAAGTGAATAGGTAAGGATTGTAAATGCAATTTTCTCTCTAACTCTCTGACAACTTCTTCTTCTTTTACCAGCAAGTGCCATGTTGTGCATGTTTCATCGCCAAACAGTCAATTTTCTTACCAGCAACTGCTATGCCGCCTGTGTGAACTTCTAAGAGGTTTGTTTATCTCTCAATTAGGAAGTCTCCTGGGTCTAATCGTTGGTTTATCGGATTTTCCCCAGTAGTGCCCCTCTGATTCGGTCCCCTTCTTCTTGCCTGGTTTGCTAACTGGTGTGGTGCCGTCAGTACTTCTCTTGTGGCAAATCTGTCTGTGATTCGATCTTCCATATTTTGGAGCTCAGCTACTGACCTGACAACGGTTTCCAGTGATTGCCAGCATGGTACCTCTTCAAAATTGTTGTTTGTCACCGCTCGAACTAACACTTGCAATCAGAGAACAGTATGAATATATCCCGTTGCTGTACCAGCCCAAGCGACTTTACATACCAGATTGCTTCGAGTAGTGCTATGGCTTCTGCGTGAAAAGGGTGTGTAATTGACATGTATCTGCTTTGCATATCTGTTGAACTCCCTTGATCATTGTACATTACCATTACCAAGGGCAGATTTAGAATTTTTGTCTGGGCAGGGCACTAATCGGATTTAAATAGATAATTGAGTTTAAACCTATTAACTTATTGGGTACACAATTACAACTAAATTCTATAACTTTGTTTATTATAAAATCTGTTATAATCATAAAATCAATTGACACAGCATTAAAATATTTTTAGTAAGCTAATTAAAAATTTGTTTGGCACAATTCAAAGTGGGGCAATTCTTAGCCAATTAGTAAATTTAAGTCAAAGTTTAGATAAAAATTTAACCAAAATATAAGTGTTGAATAATAAAAGGCACAAAAAGTTCGGTCAAACCCATTTCTTAGAATTGTAGTAACAGGTACCATCGTCATATCTTTCTTGTTTCTTATTTTGTTTCATTTTATTTACAAAATAGAGTATCGCATATCTGAAAAAAAAAACGAAATACACATAATCGACCAAAACTCAGAAGGAATTGGTTCAAGAATCGACTAACTCGAACCAATGGTAGGCACTATATCAGATCAAGGGTAGGTACATTAAACAATTAGTACTTGATCAAAATAAAAAATTCAAATCTAAAAGTAGGCACTTGTCTACCCCAGTTTGTACATGGATCCGCCAATGACCATTACACTCCTGCCTGATTCAATGTCCCATGAATGTTTAATAATAGTTAGATAGACTAGAGGTCTTCTTATTTTCTTTTGTATAATGTAATTGTAAATATTTTTTATATTTGTAAATATATTATTGTTTGGTATGTATTGTGTTTAAATTCATACTTTTAAGAACCGGATCAGACCGGTCAGTAGGACCAGAAAAAACCGGAACCGGAGTCTTTTCCTTTTTTATTCGTTTAGAAGACCATTTCTACTATTGAACCACTAGAAACCGGTTTAATGGGTTGGTTTTTTATTAAAAAAACCAGAAATTCGGTTTGAAGAAATCCGGTTTTATACTAACTTTTGTACACTTTTTTCCTTGCATTAAATATGAGAGAGAAATAGGAGATTGCTATCGTACACCATCACATGTAAAGTCAATAAAGTACATGCTATGATAGAATTTATTTTATTCTATAAAATTTACATAACCTCAAAATATTAGATATTCTAAGAGAATAAATTATGTATATGATAAAACGTCTTAGGAGGTAGGCTGTGCTTAATTCAAACTATATTAAATTCTCTTCAAAGTAACAATGATCATTATTTTATTTTTATTCTAATTTTCATTATTTTTTTATGTGCTCTATTTTATTAAGATATAATTTATTATTTTTACAAATTATCAAACAAGATAGAGGCTTTATCCACCTTAAAAACATTCAATCTTTTTTAATAAAATTAGAATTATTAATTTATTTAAATGTTAAATTTTGATATATATATTTATAAATTCATTCTTAAATCATATTATACTATTATTATATTATTTAATATGTATGTGAATTTTTACAAATAATATATAAAAATATATTATTATTTTATACTAATTATCACATCTCATATACGTAGGTATTTAAACCAGCAATTGAACCGGTTGAATCATCACTTCGATCAGTAAACCGTTAATCCGAAACTTTACTGGATTGATGTCTGGTCCGGTTATGATAACATTGGTTTTTGGTATGAATTCAGATCTAAGATAACCGTATTTGTTTGTAAATATAAATCATACACTGTTTTTAAATTAAAATCTTGTTTGAAAAATATTTTCATACGTAGTTTTAATTTAATAACCTGTGTATGAATATTTTGAAAAAAGTACGTACTTTTTAGAAAAACGTACACGGTTCTCAACCGTATATGAATATGCTGACACTTTTATACCCAATTAGGTTGTACACAGTTAGCAAAACCGTATACAATTTACTAGTGTTTTTAATTAATAGGGTATAGTCGCCTATTATGTAGCAGTGATTTCTTTATTAAAGATTCAAATATAGTCTTTGGAAACGGGAGATAATTGATATAACCAACATGTAGTTAATTGGGCTCTTGGGTGTAATGAATGAGTTCACAGTAGGTCCGAACCTACTTTGGTTTGATGGTCTCAATCACTGTCCGATTCATATTAAGATGCGTGCGCTCTGTTTTAAAATTGTGTCTATTTTAATTTTCGTGCGCACATATTTCAATGCTGATGGGACGGCGCTGGAGCTCATTGGATTCAAAAGTAGATCTGATATCTGTCGAACTTACTCAGTTCTCGTAATGAATGGGTTAGTGAGATGGGCGAGAAGTTTTGATGATACCAATCAATCTGACAACATGCAATCAAACACGGAGAATATCAAGCACAACTTGGGGGCCAAGAAACAGAATGTGTTACTCGAATAATTTTCAACCTACCGCGCTCCAAATATTTTTAAAAAATATTAACCAACTTGAGGATTTAAAAATCTCCGAAGCTACTCCAAAGCTCAATCATTAATAAGTGCATTTAAGAAGCGATTAATTAGAAGAAAAGATATAGATAACTTACTATCAGTACTGTAGAGCCAGAGAGGGCTTCCTAATTAAAAAGAAGAATCGAAAGAAAGGGAGGAGGTACCTTTTCATTTCATTTTTTAAGAATATTGTTAGTAGTTGCATTGTTGATTTTTCAATTTCTGGATTTTCTTCTGTATTTTTGTTCCCTTTAATTCCATTGATAGGAGCTTTCGCTGCTGGAAAGAAAAATTGAAACTCAGACTGCTTCAAGGAAAGGGATATCGTACCAGTGATAAGATGGAAGCTGAGAATCAGATAGACTCGATTTATGACACAACTGCAGAGGCCAAAAGCACAAAAAATATCATCACCTTTCATTTTGTGAAGCACCATCGATACGAGGATATAGAAATCGAAAAGGCCAATTTGGAGATTAAAAAGAGAAATGAAATTATTGACAATTATTATAAAGATCTGAAGCGGTATCGGGTATGATTCAACTTAATTAATTTCTATCTTTAAAAATTTGTATTTGTATTTGTATGTCATCAACTGATCTACCTGTTTTTTGTATGTTGATTTTTTGTATGTCATCAACACTAGGAGGATGAAAAGAATGCTGAATGGGAGCTAGGGAACTGGACACTTCATTGTGAGCACCTGACAAGCTCGATTCATCATACGAGCAACGACTTGTTTTACGTACAAATTGCTTTGAATAAAAGAGCTGTTATGCAATCTCCACAGGTCACGGAGTTAAGCAAGCATGCAAGTTCAATTGCTTAATTATGCTATTTTAATAATTAATTATCTTTATTTACTTTGAATTCTTTCTTTCATTTTATTGAACAGATAAGCAGGTTGAAGCACAGAGTGCAAAGGGGGAGGCTTACCTTCAAAGAAGAAAAACAGTTGATCCAGCAGATGAAAGAGCTGAAAGGAGAAAAAAACCAAGTTATTACTCTTGTTTCTAACAACCAAAAGAGACAAGATGAAAAAATCAGTTGTTACATGCAAACAACCAAAAGAGACAAGATGAAAACATCATTTGTAAGATTTGGATCTCTCCTTAATTTGTATCATGTCTGTTCCTAATATATAAATTTATCTTGTTTCTTTCTTTACTTCCATTTCTTATTTATTTAGTTTCTCTTTTGTTAGTCTTTGACTGAAGAGATTGATAACCTGAGGGCAAGCAAGCTTGATGCTATGAAAAAAATGAAGTATTTCAAGCAATATTTGGAAGACATAGACAGCAAGATCTCCTATGTTTTTCAGAAAATGGAAACTGCAATTTCAGAAAGGGATAGGACAAAAAAATTGAGTCGTAAATCAAAAGAATTGGCTGATAAATTGGTACAATCTTTTATTGGAAGTTATATATATAAAAATTTCTCTTTGTGCCTCATATAATTTGGGGCTTTTAATTGTTGTTTGTAATTTAATTCAGAACGCGTGTGATTACAAAAACCTTGCAGTCACAAAGGAGTGAGGTAATTATTTAAATGATTGACAATTTCTCATCTCTGATTTCATTTCATCCATATCTTTATATTCAATGGAATTTATGTTTATTTTTGGCTACTTGATTAGTTAGAGAAATTCTTTTCGCAATGGAATGTCGATAAAACCTTCAGAAATGACTACAACAGAAGGGTACTTTGGTCACTCGACATTCGCGGGCTCAGTAAAGATGGTCGGATAAGAAATGCTGACAAAAAATGTACTGTACAAGAAAATATATATGTTGGAGAAAAAGCTTCAAGCAGTTCATGTTGCTGAAGAATTATAATATTGGAGTGCTTGTGCAAACCTTTTTCACTTATTATGGGATCCAATTGTTGATTTCTTTGAATTTAATCTTGCGTGCTACCGTTTCATTTAGTTTTTCTCTTCTCTTCTCCTCCCTTCTTTGATTTGATAATTAATTCAACTATTTTTTAGACTTTGATAATTAATTCATAATCTTTACTGGTCGCTGTATAAAGAAAAGAATGAGGACATATGGCACAACATGCCCAATTTTATTTTTGTTAGGCCCAAATATGGCCCGTTTTACTGAAAACCTTCCTTTTCATTTTACACGCAACGGATCTTAATATATTATTTATCTATTAAAATATTATACCTTTTTACTGAACATTAAAATATGTCGTTTTAAATTTGTTATCTTCAATTATGTAGAAGGCTAGGCTTTATTAATAGTTATATACTTAGGTCAGTACAGTACGTATTAAAAACAGTAGAATCAAACAAAAGCGCAACTGAAGAAAAGAATATATGATATGATACTGGTAGAGTACCATGCATGTGTATAGACTAATGCTGATTTCCAGTGAAAGATGTAAGCTACTTGCTGCTCTTTTATTATAAGAAAAAAAAAATTAAGTTTCCACCTTGGCCATATTTCATTGATGAACAATTGAATAATATGAAGTTGTTCTTTGTTTAAAAAATCACTACGTCACCATGCATGTTCGCTCCGTATTAGGGGTGTTCATTGGTCCGGTTTAGTCGGTTTTGAACCGAACCAAATTAGTTTGGACTAAACGGTTCGATTTTTTCAGTTTAATGGTTCGGTTTGGTTTGCTTTTTTAAACCAAATTATAATTTCGGTTCGGTTCGGTTTGGTAATTTTCAAAACTGAAATAACGCGAACGACCGAACTTTTTATATATTATTGATTTCGGTCGCGGAACAGCCCCAATTTTTTCTTATCCCCGTTTTTATTTCTTAATCAATTGTTTTAAATACTTCGGTTTATATCTTAATATCTCAGTTTATTTCTTAATATACTTCGGTTTATTATAAATCAATTGCTTTAAATAAAAAATTAATATATTCAGTTTGAACCGAACAAACTGAAATAAATTTTGGTTCGGTTTGGTTCGGTTCTATTTTAGAAACCAAATTATAACTTTAGTTTGTCTAGTTTGATTCGGTTGAAACCGAACCGAACCAATGAACACCCCACTCCGTATATAGGGAATGGAAAGAAAAATTCAAATTTGTTTGTCAGATAAAACAAAGGTTTGGTAGATCTGCACTAAATTCAAGAAAAATAAACAAACATATATACCCCAGGCAATTAATTTAGCACGCACAAAATATAGCTTTGGCCTATATAGGCTAGTATAAAACAAGAATGCCAGCTAATTTCCTCCCCCAAGGAGACTGCTCCAAGATCTGAAGATAAAAATCTGTGGGGCTCAGTACTCATAAAATGCACATGGCATGTCCTCCTATTGCAATTCAAACCATACCTCTATGCCCTTCTCATTAATTGCATTTGCATGTCACCTTTTGGTCCATTTGGTTTAAATTTAAAATTTAAAATTTAAAAGAACACCATTAACATTCATGTCTAAAAGTAGTTTAATTTAAAGATGATACAATACAACCGACAAAGAATAATGAAAGTAACCACACAAATAAATAGTTCAAAACAACCTCATCAAAATGCATGCTCACATAAGCAAATTAACAAAAATCAAAGAAGAAATAATTGCAGCTAAAACTCCCATTGGACCTACTACTGCCGCTGCCGCCTTCACGTCTGCCTTATCAGCTGCTGCCTTTGCCGGAGCATCTGCCGGTGCCTCCGTTGGTGGTGCCGGTGGTGAGTGGTGAAGTCGATGCTTCTTGGTTACTGGTGCTGGAGCAAGTGCTGCTGGTGCTGGTACCGGCACCAGAGCAGCAGGTCCAGGTGCCAGTGCCGGTGTCGGTGCACCACCGAATAATTCAACCGGGAGTAAAAGACTATCAACTGTCATTATTGTATTAGGTGTATCATCTAACACAGTCGATGCAACACGCGATTTTCCAACACCGGTATCCAGTGACACATCATCTCCATTTCCATCAATAGATATTTCATACTTACCTGCAGCACTTGATGCAAGTGTTTGAATTGGACCTGATTCTGCCGACAGTGAAGATTTCGGTGTATATTGAGGCAATGCATGGTATTGTAACAGAGTGACCAGATCAGCACTCGACAGAGAAGATAGATCGGGTGCACCAGGTGCTTGAAAGGCATCATCATTTGGTGCGAAAAGCGTAAGGCCTTTATCCATCTGAGTCTGATAGATCTTTAGAACACCAGACGAGGCAACAAGAGAGGCGAAGGTTTTACACCCGGCTTTCTCCAAAAGAGCAGTGATGTTAGCAGTTGAAGCAGTTGCGTCGAATAAGCCCGGGAAAATAACAGCATCAGAGATTTCGATTATCGACAGGTTGAATGGCATTTCGCGAACTGATTTTACGTATGAAGCATCAAACTTTGATCCCGGTGCAGCAGCAGCAAAGCCAACCTTGCCGCCTCGTAAATTGGTGATGTTAACAAATCCAAGATTGCCGGCGGCATTTCCGGTGGTCTGGTAAAGAGTGGTGGTGAGAGTGGTACCACTTGGCAAGTCATGGAGCTTAGGTGGGTCGAAGTAATCGAGTAGACTAAGTAGACGCAATGCATTTTTAATTCCGGCAAGGGATTGTTTGGCTGCTGTGACGAGGGAGGACATGGCGGCGTCGGAGAGCACAAGGCAAGTAACGGTTTCGTGTGCATTGATCTCGTCACAAACTTTGGTTTTTGAGAGATAGCTGTTGTAGAGGGCATAGTCGGGGAATCCATCGAGAATTGCTGTGATATTGTGAGCTTGTGTTGTGTGGTGCAACAAGGCAGAGAGTAGGATTGGAATGAGAATTGATGCCACCTTGGATGCCATTTGTGTTTATTTTTTTGGGACAAAGAGTACGAGTGTGAAGTGAGAAGTGAAGAGGAGGAATGACTAATGAATGCGGAGACTGGAGAAGAGACGGTGGAAATTGGGTTAAGAGACCAACAACCAACCAGTCAGCCCCACTTCATTTCATCTGCAATGTTTCTCTTAAGCACTTGTTAATTTGAAACAGGTGCAATTATTGGAAAATAGGAGGGACAAGAAGTGAGCAGGAGTGGGTTGGGTTCCTTTTTCTTTTCTCGAGAAAAGAAAAGTTGAGAGAGAGCACAACAGAATAGCAGATAGCACTGAATGTTGTGTCTGTATACACGTGATTCTTCAGGATTAGCGGGACCAGTTCTGTCAAGTGGGACCCGCTATTGTTGGAAGCTTTATTATGTAGTCACTCATGAATCATGATAGCCGTTGGATCGTGGAGAATATAGCAAAAGGCTAAGGGTCCACAGATGAGATGAGATAGCTGTTAAAACTATCGGTGGATCTTTTAATAGTTGAGGACACCTGCTGCTCCCTCCCTGGACCCTGCTAGTTGGATTTAAGATGTTTTTCTTTGAATTTTAGATCAAGGCAAGGTGAGCGTATCGTTTCCAAGGGAATCATGACGGCCCAAGCGGTACTTTGGATTAAATTGAGTCGAACATCAACAAAACAAACTAAGTTAAGAGCCCATAACAAAAAGCCCACAAAACAAATATTCTGCACATGAAATAGAGTTAACTTTTACTACCTCACTTGTTCAAACAACATTCAGCACAAAACAAGGATTTAAGATCATCATTCACAAATCACAACACTAACCCTAATGGAGTTAACGGTCAACAGTATCAACCCTAAGGTTATTTATTTGAGTATACTGGCACTCATATATATATATATATATATATATAGAGCTGGGCTATGGTGAGTTATGAAGTAAGATGTCATTTTTACTTCACGCTCATATTTTCATTTTGAAAATCCAAACAACCGATTTGACCCACTCAACATGTTCTCTATATTGAAATGTGCTTGGAGACTAAATTTTACATTTTTTGAAATTTTTTTACTATTTATTAAGCCACTTTGAAAATCGATGATCCGGTGGTCCAGAAAATTTTACTGTTTTTTACTGTTCACAGTGGATCAGCGATTTCAAAGTGGCTTAATAAATAGTAAAAAATTTTCAAAAAATGTAAAATTTAGTCTCCAAGCACATTTCAATATTTAGAAAAAGTTGAACAGTTCGGATCGGTTGTTTGGATTTTCAAAATGAAAATATGGCGTGAAGTAAAACAACGTTTTACTTCACAACTCACCATAGCCTATCTCTCTCTCTCTCTCTCTCTCTATATATATATATATATGCCTGGTATCTATATATAGTTATCCAAAAGAAACACTACTACTACTAGTTAATTGTTGTACTAACTCATATATATGCCAGTCTCTGAGTCTCCCTTCTAAAACACTAGCATCCATCATTCCATCTGATTGCTGCCTCCTTTACTCTTAGTGTAGTATGAACTGTCCAGTAATAAATCAAGGAGATGATAAATAAAATAATTGACATAGCAGTTTCCAATAGTTGACATACACTAAATAAAGACCAAAAGAAAAGCAGACTTGTCTTCTTTGCTGAATTGAAAAGAGAACTGCAAGCAACAGTTCATCAGTATATAAATCTAATTAAGTAATTTCTATCTCTTATCTTTCAAAACCCATCAAGTCAATTAACAACCGAGTGCATTGCATAAGTTTTGAGTTATAACCAAAACAGACGTGGGCATACAAAAGTTTTGAATTGTGATCAATTGGATCTGCACGTTCACTTATAGGCGAAATTCCAATTTGCAGTATAGACTCAACATATTCACATGTGCAATTAATTAAATATCACCCAGCATTGGGGTACATGACACAATTGCTTCCTGAAGCCTCAAAAAGACGATTTTCCAAATGTCAGGGACTAAATGAAAGATAGAAAGAAAATAGTGGGTTCCATCTATCATATATCACCCCACCAAAGGCCACACCAGCTCTAGTCCAAAAGCCTGATCTGAATCAGTCTAGTACCTGAACCAGCAAGAAAAACCGAAATCAAACCAGAATTTACACACTGCAAAATCAGGATTTAATGAAGTTCGAGACTCCAAACAGGAAGCCAAAACATCACAAAATTGATAAATATGAATTTAGAGACTCCAAGGTTACTCGTGATATTGGATATGTTACCAGTTCAATATGATTGATTTCTTTTACTTTTTTAACTGATTCATCAATTTTATTATAGAAATAGTATGCATTAATTAGCATTAATTCGACATAACCAACATACACCCCGCCCCCCCTCCCCACACACCCAAAGGATGTGTTGCGATTTAATTAATTTTAATTTTTAGTAGATACTAACCTTGAGAAGAGATTGATGATGGACCAAGTTGTGGTTTTGAGGCAGGATCTGCAACAAAGCAGGCAATACAATATTTCAGCCTTCACAGAGACATTTCATTTTCTCAAACACATTCTATACATTGTAGCCTTTTATTTCCGAATTCACTTCTTGGCCTTTTCTTTAAGCCATTCCCCTTCTGAAAAAAACTAGAAATAATAATTACTGAAACAATTAGTGAAATCATTCTATTTTCTCCATTTAACAAGAACTCTTGACAATGCTTAACCCCCATTTTCTCATTTGCTTCTCAGGGTCTGCTGACTTGACTTGATATCTGTTTTAAATACAAGAAAATACCTGCCAGTTACCACCAGTTCAGATCTAGTAATAATAGAAGGCAATTCCCTATTATTAGAATAAAATTGATTAATCCAATTGATCCCCAATTACCTCCGGTTCAGTTACACACATCACTGAACGATCCTCGCAGCATTTCCTGTAAGTTACACACATCACTGAACGATCCTCGCAGCATTTCCTGTAAGTTACACACATCACTGAATGATCCTCGCAGCATTTCCTGTAAGTTTTAGAATCAACATCATCTTTTTTCCCTTTAGATTTTGCACCCTGTTTTAAAGATGCTGATCTTTCCATGCAAGTGGTTTGTTCTTTTTAAGCTCTTGATATACCATCAAACTGGACCTATACAGTGATAAAGTACTTTACATGCACTCCAAGGATGCAACATAGACAACATCAATTAGTTTTATTTGTAAGAAGTAATTGTTTATATATATATTTGTAATTTCCTAAAGTACACATATATGTTCCATCATTTTTCACATGCTAAGTTTTACTCTATTGCAGCCAACCTATTACTTTCACATGCATATCTAGTTTACATGTACCTGATACTAGTCCGCCTATTAGTTTACCTGCTTAAATAATAAATGAACAGGTAAAACCACAAGAACAAAATTAGTATCAATAAAAGCGAAAAAGGAACTTAAAACGATGCTTAAAAGCTTTTAAATAGCAAGAAAAAGTAAACTCAACCATAATAACTAACCGAGTACATTAATCTACACAACAATTAAGAAAATAAATTAAACAAACAAATCATCCACCACAAGGCTGTTCCATCATGATACCAGCGTTCTCTCAATTAATATCACATTTTCTTGCACAGCCCACCTATTCTTAAGATGACATTAGGCTCAAGGAAGGCCTTCAGAATGCTATACGTCACATCATCAGACTGATGCCCTTCAGAAATCATGTCATTTAGAATATCCATTACCTTCTCACATTCACCTTTTTTACCCAAACCATCAATAAGAGTGTTGTAGGTTATGACATCAGGCTCAATCCCTTTAGAAATCATGTCATCTGGAATATTCATTGCCTTCTCAATTTCACCTTTTTTACCCAAACCATCAACAAGAGTGTTATAGGTCACGACATCAGGCTAGGGTGGCAACGAGATGGCTCGGTCCGAGCTAGGCCGTAGCTCAGTTTGTTAATTTTAGACCGAGCTACAGTCGAGCGAGCTGGATCTAGGACATCCGAGCTAAAATCTCAATTTGAAATCGTGACAAGTCAGCTCGAGCTGTCTCGCTGGGTCTGGCTAGATATTGTTTTAAGAAAAAAATAAATTATACAAACTTTTTGGATTGGACTAGACTGAGCTAGACAGTATAAAATGCACATAAATTCATACAAATTCACAAATTGAGCTGGCGAGCAAGTTAGGCTCCAGCTTGAACTCGTTAATTCTGGACCGAGCTAGTGACGAGATGGCTCGTTAACAGCTTGGTCCAGCAACGAGCGAGCTTTTAGCTAACTAGTCAGGTACGAGTCACAATCAAGCCACGAGCTACGAGCTTTTTTGCCACCCCTACATCAGACTGATGCCTTTTAGAAATCATGTCATTTAGAATATTCATCGCCTTCTCAATTTCACCTTTTTAGCCAACCCGTTTATAAGTTTATAAGAGTGTTGTAGATCACCACATTAGGAGCACACCCTTTAGAAGTCGATAGTGAAATCGAAGAGGAGGAGGGGGCAACAGATATCATGGTAGACACCATTTGATTTGAGCTTTGCTTCCAAATAACAAATAACAAATTGTGTTTCTTATTTTCTACTACTGCATCTGCATTAAAAGAAATAAAACATCATATAATTAATTGACAGATGACAAGCAACAATGCAATTCTGAAGGAATATGAATTTAACAAGCAGTTAAAAGGAGCAGCTTTATACAATACAGCCACTAATTAAGATTCATGTACTATGAGACAGCTTTATACAAGGATTTTTTTAAAAACCATAAATAAAATAATTAAATTTACCAAAACGACATGATTACCCGAAGATTTACAAAAACCATCAATACCGAGATGCCAATTCGGTCCGAACGAATTTTTTTTCTCCGGACCGAATTGGCATTTCGGTCTGGCTGTTTTTTCGCTGTTTTCACGGGTTGCGGCACAGAAAATCACAGAAAATAAAAAAAAGGCCAGACCGAACTGGCAATTCGGTCCAGAGGTTTTTTTTAGCCTGGACCGAATTGCCATTTCGGTCCAGGTATTTTTTTTTTTTTTTTTTTTTTAGACGAGCAAAATAAAGAAATCAAAATTTGAATTTTTTTAAATTTATTTGATAGATTACTTATTTTGACATATTTGAGTTACAACAATTATTTTTTTCATTTTCAAAGTCCAAATCGTCGATCCAAACCGTTCAACAAGATCTCCACAATAAAATGTGCTTGCAGATCAAATTTTACATTTTTTTGAATTTTTTTTACTATTTATTAACTATTTTACAAAAAATAGTCATATTCAGACCATTAAATTTTGTACTCATCTTAATAAATAGTAAAAAATTCAAAAAAATGTAAAATTTGATCTGCAATCACATTTTATTTAGATAATCATGTTGAACGGTTTGGATCGACTATTTGGACTTTGAAAATGAAAAAAATGATTGTTGTAACTTTGTTGTAACTCAAATTTGTTGTAACTTGATCCCCCCTCATACTAAAATACGCTAAATTACTTGAAATTATGTTGAATTACACTATAATAGTTAAATTACACTAAATTACATTACATTACGCTAAAATACGATAAATTACGCTAAATTACATATAAATAGGGACGATATCTTCACTAAAAAGGCGCGACAGCGAAACTTCAAACGGTCATAAAATGACGTTCGAGTGTCCGATTTCAGCAAATGACCACTTTTCGGAAAGCTTGCGAAAATGCGCATGCGTCTGTGCCCGCTATGCCAAATTCCGAAATTCAGAATCGCCAAAAAACAAAGGGAAGAGCCTCAAAACTTGAGTTGAAGTTTCTGATTAAGATTTTTATTTTTATTATCAATCCAAGTAGCTCAGTAAATTAGTTACATAATGAACTTGCAGATTACCAATTTTTACTATTTTTGGAATTTTTTTACTATTTTTTATGATTCATGAAAGATGACACATAATCGGTCTACTTTTACATAATTTACCGTATTTCAACATAATTAACGAAGTTATTGTAATTTAGTGTAATTCAATATAATTTATTGTAATATAGTGTAATTCAACATAATTCAACATAATTTATGTAATATAGTGTAATTAAACTTAATTTCAAGTAATTTAGTGTGTTTTAGTATAAATATGCTAATTATAAATCAAAAGAAGTAATCTAACAAAAAATTTAAATTTCAGTATTAGATTTCTTTATTTTGTTCTTCTTAGTATTTCTATTAAAAAAAAAACTGGACCGAATTGCCTGTTCGGTCCAAAGGGGGCCACACGATCGGCCACAAGCTTTAATATTGATTCACACGATCGGCCACAAGCTTTAATATGATTTGTTGTGAAAAAGAGGGGGACCGAAATGCCAATTCGGTCCGGAGAAAAAAAATTCGTTCGGACCGAATTGGCATCTCGGTATTGATGGTTTTTGTAAATCTTCGGGTAATCATGTCGTTTTGGTAAATTTAATTATTTTATTTATGGTTTTTAAAAAAAATCATCTCGGTATTGATGGTTTTGTGTTTCTTATTTTTCTACTACTGCATCTGCATTAAAAGAATAAAACATCATATAATTAATTGACAGATGACAAGCAACAATGCAATTCTGAAGGAATATGAATTTAACAAGCATTTAGAAGGAGCAGCTTTATACAATACAACCACTAATTAAGATTCATGTACTATGAGACAGCTTTATACAACCACTAATTCTAGAGTTGTGCACACCACAGCCTAGCTACCCAATTAGCAAGCGCTAGCATTAAAAGAGAAAAGATGATCCAAACCAGAATAAGAAGATTCTCCTGCGGCGATTCTCTGCTGATCGTGTCGCAGTCCCAATTGAAATTGGGGATAGCCATTATTTAAAGAGAAGGGTCAGGCGATAGGTCAGGGCAAGGGTACGGGCAGCGCTTTCAAAGAAGAGTTTGTCGCTGCAGGTGGGACCAACTCAACAGACAGGTTACCAGCGACTTAACCTGACAACGGGTCCCACAAATCAGGAATAAACACAGGACCATCGCTTCTGAAGAGTTAGTTAGGAGTTGTGAATTTCAAGTGTCGGGATTCAGGACCTGACAGATACGAGTGCTGCAAGAAGGGAGAAATCCAGGAAAAATTTGAAAGAGATGCAATTAATCTATCGGTGGAGGAATTCTAGGCACATAGCACTGAATGTTGCATGATGCTTCAGTTCTGTCAAGTGGGTTCCGTATGTTTGGAAGCTTTATGCAGTCGCTCATTATAGCCGTTGGATCATGGGTCGTCCTACCCAGATGCCTAGTTTGATTTTACCATATCATATCATATCGGGTGGGTGGGTGTTTCCAAGGGAATAATGAATGGAGGCCCAAGGCCCAAAATGTACTGTTAACAATCAACAAAAGAACTCTAGTTAAAAGCCCAGAAATCAAATTAAGTTTTTCGAGTGGCCATGCATATGGAAAAAAAATTGGATGCATTCCGTTTTTTATATATAATTATTGAAAATAGTTGCTTGTGCTTGTGTTTGTACTTTGTACTACTCTAAATATGCTTTGGATGGA
>JAJGRW010000872.1:99480-119097 GCA_025461045.1 Carex parvula | reverse complement strand
CTCTGATTAAAACACTAAATTAAATATACAATTTGTTTGAATCTCAGGGATGTGAGCTATATTGCTATTACAAAATTAATAATTTGTTTAAAACTAACACATTAGATTTTGCAAGTATTAATTATAACAATGCAATATGTTAGCAATTGTAAAATTTCTAATTGTGAAAATTAGTTTGTTAATGTGAATTGAAACTGCAAGAATAAAAAATATTATGACATTGATTTGATGAAAATTACTAAACTATTGATTGGCTAATAAATTTATTTTTATAATTGCAAGAATTAATGAAGATACTTTTATTTTGAATCCTGGAATAATTTCGATCTTAATTAAATACAGCTTAAAGTTGAACCTGCATAATTATGACATAGATAAAATTTGTCATGTGAAATTATCATTAGCAACTGTTCAGCGTCCTTTTGTTAATAATAGCATTTGATACGCAAAAAATAAAAATAAAAATTTGAGGTATTAAGAGGTGAAGAGGTGACATCAGCCCTCTTCATTCCATCTTGTCATGCGCAGTTTATAACTTTATAGGTAGCCTTTCCTTTATGTAATAGTTCATAACTTTATATATACCCTTTACCAATCTCCTCCTCTTCGCTAACCAAGTCCCATAAAATTAAACCTAGCTCATCTTGTTCATCGATCCATTATCTATCTACCAACTGCAAGAATTTAGTGCTCAATTAATCTACCAGATCCCTAGCTACTGATCTCATTTCTGTTGATCATATATATATATGCTTATTATCTTTTACAAGGAGGAGGAGATCAATTGTTTCAGCATTATTTAGGTAAGTTTTCACGGAGTAAATGAAAGATCTTAAATAAGGATCCTCAACTGATTGTCTATGGATATATATATTTACACACACACACACACACACACACACACACACACACATAGGGAATTGAACTTCAATTTTGGTTTGCTCGATCATATAATGAACCACTTATATATGTTGGAATTCACAAGATACTTAGATGCATGGTCTTTAATATATTCACCACAAGATGATATGTCACCAAATATACTGAATACAATTAGAATCTAATGATTGGTCCAGATTATATTTCTGGTTTTTCATACCTGCATCTATTTTTGTTCAAATTCAAGATATATATATATATATATATATATATGGATTGATATTTTGTAGTTCATTGATGGACCATATTGTTGAGATCATGTTAACAATACAGTAGATGCATATATGGTTCTTTTCTATTTCATTATATATATTTTAATTAAATCCACAATTTTTATGTTTAATTTCCTAAGAAAAATAAAATTTTCTCATATACGAGCTCCGATCGATATGTATTAGAGGAAAAACTATTCATGCACTTACAAGTGTTTAATTATTTAAACACAAGCAAAAAAAGAACTCCCCAAATTTATATCCCTAACTCTCAAGTTCCGATGACATTTGTGCTCTATATATATGTGTGTGTGTGTCTGTGTGTTCCCCTTGAGTTGTGTGTGCTTAATTTCACATAAAAATTAATACATGTTTGCCACTTTGATTATGCAACAACCCTTATTCTACATGTATCGCCATCTCTCTCTCTCTGTCCCCCCTACATGCACTCAATTTTGATGAGAATAAATTGAGATGAATGTCTTGTTTGCATGTACTTGAATATTTGAACTCTGACAAATACTATAGTGTGTGTACTAGCTAGAGCTTGTACAGAATGTAAAGTTGGTTATAATTTTGGGAAGCTAGCTATATATATAGATAGATAGATCATAGATAGCTAATTAAAGGTCCACATGATAAGTTGCCATGGAATTAGTAGACAAAGGGACAAGAGTCTCAGAGGTTGTGCATGCAATTAATATACCTCACTTGCTTCCTGTTCCTTGTCTCTTTTCAGGCCTGATCCAAGAAAGCTATCACTTTCTCCCTTCTTCCATTTCTTCTCCTGCTTCTATACAACCTTTCCGTTTTGTTTATATATTCCCTTTTCAATATAACAACCGCGTGCTCTTTCTTTCTCCACTCTCCACACATCATCGATCCCCACTTGTCTCTCTCAGATACCACATATCACAATCAATATTAATTGTAATTAATTATTCTGTATATATATTGTAATTAACTTGTATTATATTTATCTTAATCTTTTCAATTACAGTTGAGCTCAAATTTAATTATACTTGAAGGAAACCTTTACTCATCTGTATATATATTCCCTAACCATATTGACGTAGCTTTACAATAATAAATTCATGACCAAAATAGTCTCATATATAAATAATTTTATGTTTCTGATATTTGAAGACAAAATGGCAATATAAATACTCTTCATAAAGCCTAACTAAAACAAACTAATTAAATTAACATGACTAACAGTAAGTTCATTTAAAAAACATACTACTTGTAAAGGTAAACAAGGAATTCAAGAACACAATCATTTGGTTACTGTTGAGGAAAGAAAATATTATTTTTCTAGGGATGAGGTTATGCAAAAACAATACTGTACACTTTTTACTAGCTAGTAATTCTTTTTTGAAATAAAGGCTCCGCTTCATCACCATCTGTTTTAATTACTTTTAAGCATATCACTAATATTTGTAATTAACTATCCAAATTATTTCTTGTACACCTTTACAAATTATATATGATGTTAACTCTCCAACATTGATTTTTGTTGGTGCAGTAGCATTTTCTAGTTAAATCTCTGAGAAACACAGAGACCGTATATAAAAAGCGATCGAAGCATTAACCAAATTAATTATAGTTACTTAGAAAAAATAAAATTTAATAGGTAATAATTAAGCTAGTAGCTAGAGAGTAGATCAACAGTTTATCAGTACTTTTACTAGTTAAATTAACCCCTACTTTTTGTTTAGATCGACAAGCTAGTAACACGCATTGCAATAAAGTACACATATCCAATTAGTTAGAAATTATTAATCTGAATTTAAAAAATTGGGCCTTTGAAGTTTGAACTTGACTTGTGTATTTGCTACATTTTTTTAGTGTCTGAACCAGAATAACTGTTAAAGTCTGACAATGCATAAGAGAACATCCCATCCATTCTCTACTATATATTGTCCACTACGAGACAGTATAATTACAACTACTGTAACTCAGTCTCTAGTTCATGTTCAGACTTCAGACTTTGCCTCAATATTCCCTTCAGTATGTATTAATTAATCATACACTGAAACCCACATTACCTCCTTCAGTTCCAGTCCTTTTTTAATCCAGGTGCTGGCTCTACCTCCAATAAAGATAAATTTTTTAACTCAAATTAACACATATTGGTCTCCTCTTGCATATATCCATATGCATCTTTGTTATATATACATTAAGTTGTGAGTTAACTAAACGCTAACGCAGGAGAGAGATGGAATCTTGCATTCCTCCTGGTTTCAGATTTCATCCAACAGATGAGGAGCTGGTTGGATATTACCTTAGAAAGAAGGTAGCCTCTCAGAAGATAGATCTTGATGTCATCAGAGACATTGATCTATATAGAATTGAGCCTTGGGATCTCAAAGGTTTGGATCTGCAAACTTAATTAGTTTCTCATTTTGTTTTTTGTTCTTGTGAAATTTCATGTGTACCTCACAAATCTGATCAAGATCGATATCATGTAAATTAAACTTCTAAAAGCAAGAAATACATGAGAAATATATATATCCATGCCAATTCAATCTATTAAAAAAGTATCAAAAGTATTTGATCTAATATTTTCTTGAAATATATATATATATATATATATATATATATATATATATATCCATCCCATATTTTCTTGAAAACCAGCATTAAAAGCTTTTATTAATTGTTGTTCAAGTATTTGATCTAATTTTTTCTTGTAGGATAGAATTCATGATATATTATTCTCTTTTGAGTGGATTTAATTATAAGATAGCTTTAAGGTTTCTCTGTATAGGAGCACATATGAAGATTTTCCTTTTGGTTTGAATTGAAGAGCATTGCAGGATAGGGTATGAGGAGCAAAGTGAGTGGTACTTCTTTAATTACAAGGATAGAAAGTATCCGACAGGTACAAGGACAAACAGAGCAACAATGGTGGGGTTTTGGAAGGCGACGGGTCGGGACAAGGCGGTTCGTGACAAGAATAAGCTGATCGGAATGAGAAAAACTCTCGTCTTTTATAAAGGAAGGGCACCTAATGGGCAGAAGACCGATTGGATCATGCATGAATATAGGCTTGAATGTGAAGATAATGCACCACCCCAGGCAAGTGACTTCACTTTTAATTAGTGTAAACATTCTTTTTTTTTTCTTTTTCTATTTGAGTTCGTAAAAGTATTTGGTGATCATTTATATATACTCAAGTAAAAACTTAATTTGAAGTAACGAGATCGAAATCTATATATCTGCTTTAGAAATTAATATGAGTATTTCATATAGGGTAATGTTTACAATCTGAAAATAGACAAAGTACCATTATATGTCTTATAGGCTTTTCCCTAGTAAAGAGAGGATTATCCTATATATGTTTTATTTGTTCAGTTTTGCTTTTGTGTCATAACAGTTTAAGCCAATTACTTTCAGGTAAAGCTCCACTTTTCTCATTCTAGCTTTTGAGCATGCACATAGCTAGAATGATAGATTTGACTTCCAACATATATTGAGTTGTTTCAACTTTTAGAGTGCTCTTTATCTCTCTCTCAAAAAAAAAAAAAACTTTTAGAGTGCTCTTATCCTTGTTGCTTTTCCTTTGAGGAATGCATGTGTTGGACAAAATTCATGTAGAGTCTTCTAACGGTGCTTTTTATATGTGAAAAGAAGGGGAAAAATGAAGAAAATGCAATGATATATACATAGTCAACCGTTTAGCTTCCTATCTACAACGAAACTTTTTACTTCTTAGCCAAGGGAAAATATATTGACCATGAATTAATTATCACAAATTTAGATATTTCCTTTTAAAATAATGTTTCTTACATGGTTTCCTGCTCTTTTATGATATATCACACAAATTAGACAGATTTAATTTAGATTCCCACTCGGACCATCTGGCTTACATTACATTACATGCACATATATGTTTCTTGTATTCTGAGCACATCATACTAGAAAAAGAAAAAGTAATTAAGAAGAGACCAAAAAACCATTTACATGCATATATATATTTGTTTAATTAGTGCAATCTCTAACTCGCAATGTTTTTAACAGGAAGAAGGTTGGGTTATTTGTCGAGCTTTCAAAAAGCGACCGGCATGTCCCTCAAGAAGCCCCTCAAACATGTGGGATCCCCGGTCTTGTTACGAAACAAACACCGAAAATTCAGTGGTTGTTGATCCATTAGAATACATGCATATGCAAGACAACACAATATCTTTGTGCAAACGAGAGGAAGAAATAGACAGCCTCAACATATTGCACTACTCTATGTCTATTAATCCTTTTGTACAACTTCCCGACCTGGAAAGCCCGTCTTTCCCCGCACCGAAAAGGCCTCGTTTGGTCGACGTCCCTGATCTATCTTCCAAGGATGAACATGAACATGATGAGGAGGAGGAGATGAAGAGAAAAGGGTGCAATATTGATAATAATGTTGGAGAGAATTATAAGGTGATGGATTGGAGAGAGTTGGACAAGTTTGTGGCATCTCAGTTAAGCTCAGAAGAGATGAGTTTAGCGGATGCCCAGGCCCAACACTCAGGAACTATTGGAGCTTCTGCTTCTGCTTTTGATTGAATTAATAATAAATAAGCTTTGGAGTATTATATTGTAGATCAAAACCTTTTTGGCTATTCTCATTTAATTATGCATGTTTTCTTTTTCTGTGTATTCTTAATTGGACTTTGGATTGTGCCTTGATGGAACTTAATTTTGCTGCGCGGTCTTTTAAATCGCGTTCCTTTTTTTGGGTACGGTACGTAATTATTGAGTTGGATATATATATATCCAACTCAATATATAGTTATAGTTATAGTCAAGAAAAATGATTAATCAAGGTCACTTTAACCTCAATTTTTATACAGCTCTTCCCACCCAGATGAACGGATCCAATATTTGAAATTTTGATTATTCTTTTCATGTATTTTTTTTTAAAATAGTAGTCCTACTTTTAAACATATGAATTTTAAAAGAAAATCATATGAAAAATATATGTTAGACTTAACCAAAACTCTTAATTACATAAAAAAACAAAAAAAGAGAGGTATTTAAAAGAAATTAGGAGTGATGGAGAGGTTAGAGAAAAATAAAAAATAAGAAGAGAATATTTTCTATGTGCCATGTAGGAGTGAAAACAAAACGAATACGGAGCCGATAGTGGTAAAACCATATCCATATATATCTCTTTTTAATTTTTCGGATACAGATACGGATACGGATCAGATCGGATATTCATTAAAATAATATTAAAAAAATACCAAAGTTCATAATATTTATCTAATTTTAATAGTGAATAACAATATTTTTTTCATAATATATATTTAAATATATGATATATATATACTATTCGGATACGGATAATTAAAACATAAAACCGTATCAGTATCCATATCCACACGGATATTCGGATATCGGATATCCACATCTAATTTTTCGAATACGGATAGGATATTATCCATACCGTTTTCACCCCTAGCCATGGCCCATGGTCTCTCTCACACGAAATTGAAAAGTTAATTCGTTAAATATAAATCAATTTCATCATAATATTATATTATATAATTATAAATAGAAAAAAATTATCGCATATGATTTTGTTTATAATTATCCTATAAAATAATATATTTCAAATAACTCTTACTCACATCTTTATCTAATAAGTTAAGCATATTTTCTATCTTCTATTTGAATAGGTGCGATACCTGGCGTTGCATATATATATATATATATAGAGTGTGGCTAAATTGCTGCTGGCAGCATTTCAGCCAAGTGCTGCCGGGGCTATATTTCATTATGTGATGTTCAAACAACAAATTCAAATCGTTAGATGTTCAATCTATATTAAAATTTACTTGGAGACCAAATTTTACATTTTTTGGAATTTTTTTACTATTTATTAAGCTGGTTTGAAAACCGCTGTTTTCAGTAAATTTCTGCAGCATTGAAAATAACGGTTTTCAAACCAGCTTAATAAATAGTAAAAAAAATTCAAAAAAATGTAAAATTTGGTCTCCAAGTAGATTTTAATATAGATTGAACATCTAACGGTTTGGATTTGTTGTTTGAACATCACATAATGAAATATAGCCCCGGCAGCACTTGACTGAAATGCTGCCAGCAGCAATTTAGCCACACTCTATATATATATATATATATATAGGGATGAGGTATGGTGAGACGTGGAGTAAAACAAGTTTGTACTCCACGCGATATTTTCATTTTGAAAATCCAAACAACCAATCCGAACCGTTCAACATGTTCTCTATATTAAATGTGCTTGGAAGCCAAATATTATATTTTTTGGAATTTTTTTACTATTTATTAAGCTACTTTGAAAATCGCAGATCCACTGTGAACAGTAAAAAACAGTAAAATTTTCTGGACCACCGGATCAGCGATTTTCAAAGTGGCTTAATAAATAGTAAAAAAATTCCAAAAAATATAAAATTTGGTCTCCAAGCACATTTCAATATAGAGAACATGTTGAACGGTTCGGATCGGTTGTTTGAATTTTCAAAATGAAAATATAGTGTCATGGAGTACAAAATGATTTTACTCCATGTCTCACCATAGCTCATCCCTATATATATATATTCATATTATGACATGTTTTATAATTGGAGATCTAAAATACGAATGTTATGAATTTTATTGTTTTGTGAACTATTAGACTAATAGCCGCACAATATTTTTGAAACCTTAAAATGAACAGAAACATCCATAACAAAACTTTGAAATTAATTTTGGATCCAAGCTCATTCCATCCAAAGCATATTTAGAGTAGTACAAAGTACAAACACAAGCACAAGCAACTATTTTCAATAATTATATATAAAAAACGGAATGCATCCAATTTTTTTTACATATGCATGGCCACTCGAAAAACTTAATTTGATTTCTGGGCTTTTAACTAGAGTTCTTTTGTTGATTGTTAAAAGTACATTTTGGGCCTTGGGCCTCCATTCATTATTCCCTTGGAAACATCCACCCAGCCGATATGATATGATATGGTAAAATCAAACTAGGCATCTGGGTAGGACGACCCATGATCCAACGGCTATAATGAGCGACTGCATAAAGCTTCCAAACATACGGACCCCACTTGACAGGAATTCATATCACCGACGGTACCGTAAAAGGGAATCTTTTACAATTACTTGATCTGGACCGTTCTTTTTAACTTGGCACGAATCTCAAAGCCCAATAATACTGCCCCCTCAGTCAGCCCGAATCCCAAACCGGCTGAGAGTTAATCTCAAACCGTAAATAGCTAACTGTAAAAGGGAATCTTTTACGGTAACGTCGAGGATATGGATTCACTTGACAGAACTGAAGCATCACGCAACATTCAGTGCTATGTGCCTAGAATCCCTAGAATAGATCCACCTAGGGCTGTAAATGAGCCGAGTTTGAGCGAGTTACCCCCAACTCGAACTCAGCTCATTAAATAAATGAGCGAGTCAACTCGAGTTGGGATGGTAATAACGAGTTGTAGAGCCAACTCAAACTCAGCTCGTTATCAACTCGAGTTAGCTCACAACTCGTTTATAAACTCGTTTAACTCCGCTCGTTTCATATAAGGTATTGCTAGTTGCTCATCATCTTAAATTCAGCACACTCCAACTATCTCAAAGAATAAATAAATAAATAAATAAGCAGTTCAAAGTTTTGAAGTACTTCCAGAGGCTTAGCATATTACCCGCCTACTGATTCACACTGGCAAAATACAAAATATTGGATTTAACAAGTACCAATCCTAGCACAAAACTGTGTACCAATATTTTGTAAACTGTGTAAATCCAATATTTTGTGCTGCATGAATCTTAGACAGAGAGAGTGATGTTAAAAAAAAATATGAATATGGTTTTAGGGTTATGGTTTGGGGCTTTGGGCGGGATTAGGTTACAGGATTTCAGATTGGGATTTCAGATTTGGGTTTGGTTTTGGTTATTCTGAGGTTTTTTGTGTCCAAGACTATGTAACTTTATATAACTCGAGTTATAAATGAGCGAGTTGGGGTCAGCTCAAACTCAGCTCATTTATTAAACGAGTCAGCCAACTCGAGTTGGAATTGACTCGAGTTGTAAATAAGCGAGTTAAAACGAGTAGTAAATAAGCGAGTTACGAGTTCGAGCAATTTTGTCCAGCCCTAGATCCACCGATAGATAATTGCATCTCTTTCAAAATTTCCTCGATTTCTCCCTTCTTGCAGCACTCGATCTGTCAGGTCTTGAATCCCGACACTTGAGATTTTGTCTCAAATCTCTTGCAATTCAAACCAATTGTGATAAAATCGATCTCAGCTAACTATAGCTTTGAACTAGAGAGAAAGAGTGAAACTCCAAAATTTGTTTATTTTTTTGATATCTGATTCATTACAGAGTCTGGTCTTACAAAGGCGATGAATTTACAAGAATCCGATCTAAAACCGGTTTAGTGGATCTTGCTAATGACTGTCATAACGACACGTCAGCAATGGATCTGCCCCATTATTAACAACTCCTAACTAACTCTTCAGAAGCGATGCTCCTGTGTTTATTCCTGATTAGTGGGACCCCTTGTCAGGTTAAGTCGCTGGTAACCTGTCTGTTGAGTTGGTCCCACCTGTAGCGACAAGCTCTTCTTTAAAAGCGCTGCCCGTACTCTTGCCCTGACCTATCGCCTGACCCTTCTCTTTAAATCCTCTAACGGCTATCCCCAATTTCAATTGGGACTGCGACACGATCAGCAGAGAATCGCCGCAGGAGAATCTTCTTATTCTGGTTTGGATCATCTTTTCTCTTTTAATGCTAGCGCTTGCTAATTGGGTAGCTAGGCTGTGGTGTGCACAACTCTAGAATTAGTGGTTGTATAAAGCTGTCTCATAGTACATGAATCTTAATTAGTGGCTGTATTGTATAAAGCTGCTCCTTTTAACTGCTTGTTAAATTCATATTCCTTCAGAATTGCATTGTTGCTTGTCATCTGTCAATTAATTATATGATGTTTTATTTCTTTTAATGCAGATGCAGTAGTAGAAAATAAGAAACACAATTTGTTATTTGTTATTTGGAAGCAAAGCTCAAATCAAATGGTGTCTACCATGATATCTGTTGCCCCCTCCTCTTCGATTTCACCATCGACTTCTAAAGGGTGTGCTCCTAATGTGGTGATCTACAACACTCTTATAAACTTATAAACGGGTTGGCTAAAAAAGGTGAAATTGAGAAGGCGATGGATATTGTAAATGACATGATTTCTAAAGGGCATCAGTCTGATGTAGGGGTGGCAAAAAAGCTCATAGTTCGTGGCTTAATTGTGACTTGTTCGCTAATAGCTCGCTCGTTACTGGGCCGAGCTGTTAACTAGCCAGCTCGACACTAGCTCGGTTCAGAATTAACTAGTTCAAGCTAGGGCCTAGCTTGCTCGCCAACTCACGAGCTAGCTCGGCTAGACATCAATTTGTGAATTTGTAGGAATTTGTGTGCATTTTATACTGTCTAGCTCGGTTCAGCTCAATCCAAAAAGTTTGTAGAATTTATTTTTTTCTGAAAACAATATCCAGCCAGACCCAGCGAGACAGCTCGAGCTGGCTTGTCACGATTTCAAACTGAGGTTTGAGCTCGAATGCCCTAGATCCAGCTCGCTCGACTGTAGCTCGGTCTAAAATTAATAAGCTGAGCTACGGCCTAGCTCGGACCGAGCCAACTCGTTGCCACCCTAGCCTGATGTCGTGACCTACAACACTCTTAGGGCTTGTTTGGCTGCTTCCCACAAAATACTGTTCACGTGGGAAAAAAAAAATTCACTCAGACTGAATTTTTTTTTCCCACGTGAACAGTAAAATTCAGTTCAAAAATTTCCTATTCCTATTCCTATTCCCATTCCCACTGTGCAGCCAAACAGACCCTTATTGATGGTCTGGGTAAAAAAGGTGAAATTGAGAAGCAATGAATATTTCAGATGACATGATTTCTAAAGGGCTTGAGCCTGATGTCATAACCTACAAGTCTACAACACTCTTATTGATGGTTTGGGTAAAAAAGGTGAATGTGAGAAGGCAATGGATATTCTAAATGGAGTCCGAATCTGCTGCGATTCCGAGAGAGATCGCAGGATCCTGAAAATTCAAGATTAATGGTTCAAATTTTTCTGTGCGCGGATCTCGAAAATGTTCTCAGAAAAGTAAATTTTCATGCACGTATCTCGAGAAAGACCAACAGTTGAGATTGGATCGCAGGGTCCTGTGATTCTCCGAGAATCACAGCAGATTTATTTTCATTCTAAATGACATGATTTCTGAAGGGCATCAGCCTGATAATGTGACGTATAGCATTCCGAAGGCCTTCCTTGAGCCTGATGTCATCTTAAGAATAGGTGGGCTGTGCAAGAAAATGTGATATTAATTGAGAGAACGCTTTTGGAATGGTATCATGATGGAACAGCCTTGTGGTGGATGATTTGTTTGTTTAATTTATTTTCTTAATTGTTGTGTAGATTAATGTACTCGGTTAGTTATTATGGTTGAGTTTACTTTTTCTTGCTTTTTAAAAGCTTTTAAGCATCGTTTTAAGTTCCTTTTCCGCTTTTATTGATACTAATTTTGTTCTTGTGGTTTTACCTGCTCATTTATTATTTAAACAGGTAAACTAATAGGCGGACTAGTATCAGGTACATGTAAACTAGATATGCATGTGAAAGTAATAGGTTGACTGCAATAGAGTGAAACTTAGCATATGAAAAATGATGGAACATATATGTGTACTTTAGGAAATTACAAATATATATAAACAATTTTTTTTACAAATAAAACTAATTGATGTTGTCCATGTTGCATCCTTGGAGTGCATGTAAAGTACTTTATAAGTATATAGGTCCAGTTTGATGGTATATCAAGAGCTTAAAAAGAACAAACCACTTGCACGGAAAGATCAGCATCTTTAAAACAGGGAGCAAAATCTAAAGGGAAAAAAAAATGATGTTGATTCTAAAACTTACAGGAAATGCTGCGAGGATCGTTCAGTGATGTGTGTAACTGACAGTTAACTGAACCGGAGGTAATTGGGGATCAATTGGATTAATCAATTTTATTTTAATAATAGGGAATTGCCTTCTATTATTACTAGATCTGAACTGGTGGTAACTGGCAGGTATTTTCTTGTATTTAAAACAGAAATCAAGTCAAGTCAGGAGACCCTGAGAAGCAAATGAGAAAATGGGGGTTAAGCATTGTCAAGAGTTCTTGTTAAATGGAGAAAATAGAATGATTTCACTAATTGTTTCAGTAATTATTATTTCTAGTGTTTTTCAGAAGGGGAATGGCTCAAAGAAAAGGCCAAGAAGTGAATTCGGAAATAAAAGGCTACAATGTATAGAATCTGAAATATTGTATTGCCTGCTTTGTTGCAGATCCTGCCTCAAAACCACAACTTGATCCATCATCAATCTCTTCTCAAGGTTAGTATCTACTAAAAATCAATTAAATCGCAACACATCCTTTGGGTGAGGGGGGGGGGGGGGGTGTATGTTGGTTATGTCGAATTAATGCTAATTAATGCATACTATTTCTATAATAAAATTGATGAATCAGTTAAAAAAGTAAAAGAAATCAATCATATTGAACTGGTAACATATCCATCACGAGTAACCTTGGAGTCTCTAAATTCATATTTATCAATTTTGTGATGTTTTGGCTTCCTGTTTGGAGTCTCGAACTTCATTAAATCCTGATTTTGCAGTGTGTAAATTCTGGTTTGATTTCGGTTTTTCTTGCTGGTTCAGGTACTAGACTGATTCAGATCAGGCTTTTGGACTAGAGCTGGTGTGGCCTTTGGTGGGGTGATATATGATAGATGGAACCCACTATTTTCTTTCTATCTTTCATTTAGTCCCTGACATTTGGAAAATCGTCTTTTTGAGGCTTCAGGAAGCAATTGTGTCATGTACCCCAATGCTGGGTGATATTTAATTAATTGCACATGTGAATATGTTGAGTCTATAGACTCTATACTGCAAATTGGAATTTCGCCTATAAGTGAACGTGCAGATCCAATTGATCACAATTCAAAACTTTTGTATGCCCACGTCTGTTTTGGTTATAACTCAAAACTTATGCAATGCACTCGGTTGTTAATTGACTTGATGGGTTTTGAAAGATAAGAGATAGAAATTACTTAATTAGATTTATATACTGATGAACTGTTGCTTGCAGTTCTCTTTTCAATTCAGCAACGAAGACAAGTCTGCTTTTCTTTTGGTCTTTATTTAGTGTATGTCAAAATATTGGAAACTGCTATGTCAATTATTTTATTTATCATCTCCTTGATTTATTACTGGACAGTTCATACTACACTTGTACAACAATTAACTAGTAGTAGTAGTGTTTCTTTTGGATAACTATATATAGATACCAGGCATATATATATATATATAGAATCTGGCTAATATGCTACGCGTATATAAGGGCCCCTCCGTGCTACGGTTCACTTTTTGAGTTTTCAAAATCCTAACGGTCAATCCGAACCGTTCAACATGATCTCCATATGAATATGTACTTGCAAACCAAATTTTACATTTTTTAGAATTTTTTTACTATTTATTAAGCCACTTTGAAAAAACACTAATTTGTACACAACAGTAAACTTTTCTGGACCATTGGATCAGCGATTTTTAAAGTGGCTTAATAAATAGTAAAAAAATTCTAAAAAATGTAAAATTTGGTTTGCAAGTACATATTCATATGGAGATCATGTTGAACGGTTCGGATCGACCGTAGGATTTTGAAAACTCAAAAAGTGAGCCGTAGCACGGAGGGCCCTTATATACGCGTAGCATCGTAGCACTGTCCAATATATATATATATATATATATATATATATATATATATAGAGAGAGAGAGAGAGAGAGAGAGAGTGGCTAATATCAAAACGTTTGTTCCTAGCCCCCGGTGCAACCAAGTTGTTTTTGGGTTTTCAAAGTTCAAATGGTCGATCCGAACCGTTCAACATGTACTCTATATTGAAATGTGCTTGGAAACTAAATTTTACATTTTTTGGAAATTTTTTACTATTTATTAAGTCACTTTGAAAATTGCTGATCCGGGTGAACAGTAAAAACAGTGCAACAAAATTCTGGACCATGTGATCAGCAATTTTCAAAGTGGCTTAATAAATAGTAAAAAAATTCCAAAAAATGTAAAATTTAGTCTCCAAGCACATTTCAATATTTAGAACATGTTGAACGGTTCGGATCGACCGTTTGGACTTTGAAAATTTGAAAATAACTTGGTTGCACCGGAGGCTAGAACAGACGTTTTGATATTAGCCACTATATATATATATATATATATATAGTGCTTGGCTATTATGCTTATATAAGCATATGCCCACATATGCTTAAATGTTCATTTTTGCGTTTCCAATGTTCAAATGGTCGATCCGACCGTTCATCTTGTTCTCCATATTAATATGTGCTTGGAGACAAAATTTTACATTTTTCTGAATTTTTTTACTATTTATTAAGGCACTTTGAAAATTGCTGATCATATGGTCCAGAATTTTGGAAACACTGTTTTTACTGTTCACCCAGATCAGCAATTTTCAAAGTGTCTTAATAAATAGTAAAAAAATTCAGAAAAATATAAAATTTTGTCTCCAAGCACATATTAATATGGAGAACAAGATGAATGGTCGGATCGACTATTTGAACATTGGAAACGCAAAAATGAGTTATAAGCATATGTGGGCATATGCTTATATAAGCATAGTAGCCAGCCCCTATATATATATATATATATATATATATATATATATATATATATATATATATATAGAGTGGCTAAGATCAAAGTGGTATGACCAAGGCCTTTGGTGCTACCAAGTCGTTTTTAGATTTTCAAAGTCCAAACGGTCGATCTAAACCGTTAGATGTGATCTTTATATTGAAATCTGCTTGGAGACCAAATTTTACATTTTTTGGAATTTTTTTACTATTTTTTAAGCCACTTTGAAAATTGCTGATCACATGGTCCAGAATTTGGTTGCACTGTTTTTACTGTTCACCCGAATCTGCCATTTTCAAAGTGGCATAAAAAATAGTAAAAAAATTCCAAAAAATGTAAAATTTGGTCTCCAAGCATATTTTAATATAGATTGAACATCTAACGGTTTGAATCGACTATTTGAACTTTAAAATTGCAAAAACTAATTGGTAGCACCAAGGCCTTGGTCATACCACTTTGACCTTAGCCACTCTCTCTCTCTCTCTCTATATATATATATATATATATATATATACACACAGGACAGTGCTACGGTGCTACGCGTAGCATAGAGCCCTCCGTGTTACGGCTCACTTTTTGAGTTTTCAAAATCCTAACGGTCGATTCGAACCGTTCAACATGATATCCATATGAATATGTACTTGCAAACCAAATTTTACATTTTTTAGAATTTTTTTACTATTTATTAAGCCACTTTGAAAATCGCTGATCCAATGGTCCAGCAGATTTTACTGTTGTGTACAAATTAGTGTTTTTTCAAAGTGGCTTAATAAATAGTAAAAAAATTCTAAAAAATGTAAAATTTGGTTTGCAAATACATATTCATATGGAGATCATGTTGAACGGTTCAGATCGACCGTTAGGATTTTGAAAACTCAAAAAGTGAGCCGTAGCATGGAGAGGCCCTTATATACGCGTAGCATATTAGCCAGATTATATATATATATATATATATATATATATATAGAGAGAGAGAGAGAGAGAGAGAGAGAGAGATGGACTATTATACATTGCAATGTATTGAGCCATCTGTGCATTACAATCTAGACTGTTGGATTTGTTTCAAAAAGCGTGCAGATCAGTGATCAGATCAACTTCAAAATTTCAGAACTGGATATCTCCAGTCCTCTCTCTCTACCCCAACCCAACATTTCTTTTTTTGTTTTTGAAAAATTGGCAGCAGCTGCAACCCAACATTTCTGATATCTAAAGAAAAAAAAACCTAAATCGGCGTGAGACTCCCGCCCACACCTCCATAGCGGCCCACACCTCCATAGCGGCCCCCTCCGCCACCGACCCTCCGAAGCCATCTCTCTCCCCCGACGCCGCTATATCTTGCTCAACGGTGCTCGCTGCCACGTCAGCCTCGCGCCAAGGTTTCAAGGTCATCAGACTTTCTTCCCTCTCACTATTTCTTAAAATTTGAACAAATTTCTGCATATTTTCGAAGAAACAAAAATGCCCAAATAGCACTGATTTTGATTTTTTAGTATAGTAGCATCTGATTAGGATTTAGTAATTCTAGTTTGAAAAGATCTTTTTTTTAAAGCCTGCTGGCACTGGTTAATTATGTAATTCTAGTTACCTGCGTAGGTTAATCTTGAATGGGTCCTTATCAAAGTTTGATAATTCGGGAAGGATGTGAATTGAAATCCAATCAGAATCTGAATGTACATTGAATGTAATTAGATTGCTTTGTTGTTCCTTCTACTTCCTGACAATATATAGGTTAATTAAATGCTGGTGCAATTGCACGTCTGTGAACAACTTAGAAATGTGATAAAGCAGGGTCCCCTAAATTATTAAAGTAATCAGAGTAATCGTACTATTATCATTTTGAATTTTTTTTACGGAGGCTCTTAAGTAATTATTTATCATAAGAAAATAAAGATACTCCACAAGTAATTCATTATCTTATTAGCAAAATATTTTGACTAATACAGGTTAACTTATGGATGGAGATGAAAATACTCAACAATTTATTCCTATGGATGGAGATGATAATTGTCAAAGAATTCAGTTGGAGGTAATTAATTATCATTTTGTTTGTCATCTAATAGTCAGAAAATACTCGACACCTTGTTTGATTGACTTTTGCTTTTGTGGAATAGGAAGATATTATTGATCCCTATACCTACCACATGGAAGCATTAGGAGTTTAGGAGGATCAGCTTAAGGATGTCATTAAGCCACATGTCGGCATGGAGTTCCGTACGCGAGAGGAGGCATTCAAAATGTACAATGATTATGCATGTCGTGTGGGGTTTAGTGTTCGCAAACAAGCACAAACAAAGAATAAGCATGGCGTGTCATCAATGCGATACGTATGCTCTAAAGAAGGATTCTCAATGCAGCAAAAAAAAAAAAAAAGCAATGCCAATCGGAAGTGAGTCCAATCCTCGTACACCTGAGAAATTAAAGGGTATGACAAGGACGGGTTGTAGGGCCTCATTTAGGATGAAGATTGTAAAAGGTGGGATTTGGCAAGTGAGTGTTTTTGTGGAGGATCATAACCATGAGTTGATCTCGAGCCCCTCAAAGAAGAGAAATTTGCGATCCCACAAGTCCATGTCGGTAGATGATAAGGAAATTATTCGTAACATGTGTGCCCAAAACATAGGAACATCACAAATCATGGAATTTTTAGCTCATGAACATGGGGGTAAAGAAAATGTTCGATTCAAAAGGAAAGATAGAAGCAATCTGATAGCGGGGGATAATGGAAAATTGATTGGGATAGATGTTCACACGACTTTGATGTACTTTCAAAAGAAACATGAGGAGGATCCTGAGTTCTTTCATTCTATAGAGGCAGATGAGGATGGTGTTGTGAAAAATATTGTTTGGGTTGATGGTAGAGCGAGACGAATATATCAGGAGTTTGGTGATGTTGTGACATTCGATACCACCTACCAAACAAACAAGTACAATATGCCCTTCGCACCATTTATTGGAGTCAACCACCACCGGCAATCAATCTTATTTGGCATGGCTCTTCCAAAATGCGAGACTGTAGAAAACTTTTGTTGGTTGTTCAAAACATGGCTAGAGGCAATGTATGACAAACACCCTACTGCTATTATTACAGATCAATGTCCCGCGATGAGGAAGGCGATTGAGTTGGTTTTTCCAAGAACTAGCCATAGATATTGTCAGTGGCATGTCATGAGAAAGGCAAGGGAGCACTGTGGTCGGCTTTACAAGGAGATACCAAGGTTTCATGATGAATTGCGTGCTGTAATCAACCGTAGCCTAACGGTTTCTAATTTTGAGAAGCGTTGGACAACTATGGTCAATAAGTACAACTTGATTGATAATAACTACCTAAAAGTTTTCAACTCAGCAGCAGTTTTATACCAGTTTTTTCATTTTTTAGAATCCGAACTTTAAAATGCCATTATAAATTGTAGAAAAATCATAAAAATGCAAGGTTTGTTTCTATGCATTCACGAAATTGTTCTTTATTGGCCTATAAAGCAGTTTGGTTAAATTATATTCCTAAGTACTTTTTTAATTCCTGTTTTTAATTGCCATTTTTTGAATGCAAAAATGGCTCTGAAATTCATCCATTTTTGACTTTCCATAAACAACTGTTAGACTCAGATGCATAGTCGAAACAGGCAAATTAAAAACTAGGCATAGATACCATGTGCATTTATGAAAGAAAGATTATTTATTAATTGAATTTGATTCCAACCTTACACTATGATTACATGGGATATGTATAGATCAATCTCCTAATTAACTATTGCTATTATTACAAATCATGCATGTTCAAACTCCCTCACTTCTGAATTCAACTCTTTTACAACATCACTCATGGCAATGCGCTCTTTTGATAACTCCTTGGAGCACAATAGTCCGCATCGAATCACCGAAACCAAGCATTCTCGAGAGTTCTCTTGTACAAATGTATTCTTAGTCTCCTGATCTGACAGGAACAATTTGGCATCAATAGTGTCCATGACTCGGGCTGCAAATGCTGTCTCGACATGCTTGTGAAGGCTCAAACCATCTCCTAATCTTTCATCGGTGGGGCTAATTCCAGTGAACATTTCTAATAGAAGAATGCTGTAGCTATACACATCTCCTTGCGTTGATGGCTGACCGCCCATTCCATATTCTAAGCAGTGAAAAATATAAAGAGGACAAATTGTTAATTATAACAGTCAATATAGATGAAATGGATGCAATATTGAAATCTGTGATCTTGAAATCATTACCTCAAAATCAAAATTAACCAGAATCTATAATTAACCAGAGGCTTTGAAAAAAACAAATCAGAGGCTTTGGAATCGTTACCAGAATCTATAATTAACTAGAATATATAATTACCTCGAAATCGTTACCTAGAATTACATAATTAACCAGTGGCTTTGAAAAAACAAATCTTTTCAAACAACAGGATCGGACAACCCAAATCAAAATCAAAATCAGTGCTATTTGGGCATTTTTGTTTCTTCGAAAATATGCAGAAATTTGTTCAAATTTTAAGAAATAGTGAGAGGGAAGAAAGTATGATGACCTTGAAACCTTGGCGCGAGGCTGACGTGGCAGCGAGCACCGTTGAGCAAGATATAGCGGCATCGGGGGAGAGAGATGGCTTCTGAGGGTTGGTGGCGGAGGGGGCCGCTGTGGAGGTGTGGGCGGGAGTCTCACGCCGATTTAGGTTTTTTTTCTTTAGATATCAGAAATGTTGGGTTGCAGCTGCTACTAATTTTTCAAAAACAAAAAAAG
>JAJGRW010000872.1:39480-94480 GCA_025461045.1 Carex parvula | reverse complement strand
GCAGATGAAATGAAGTGGGGCTGACTGGTTGGTTGTTGGCCTCTTAACCCAATTTCCACCGTCTCTTCTCCAGTCTCCGCATTCATTAGTCATTCCTCCTCTTCACTTCTCACTTCACACTCTTACTCTTTGTCCCAAAAAAATAAACACAAATGGCATCCAAGGTGGCATCAATTCTCATTCCAATCCTACTCTCTGCCTTGGTGCTCCACACAACACAAGCTCACAATATCACAGCAATTCTCGATGGATTCCCCGACTATGCCCTCTACAACAGCTATCTCTCAAAAACCAAAGTTTGTGACGAGATCAATGCACACGAAACCGTTACTTGCCTTGTGCTCTCCGACGCCGCCATGTCCTCCCTCGTCACAGCAGCCAAACAATCCCTTGCCGGAATTAAAAATGCATTGCGTCTACTTAGTCTACTCGATTACTTCGACCCACCTAAGCTCCATGACTTGCCAAGTGGTACCACTCTCACCACCACTCTTTACCAGACCACCGGAAATGCCGCCGGCAATCTTGGATTTGTTAACATCACCAATTTACGAGGCGGCAAGGTTGGCTTTGCTGCTGCTGCACCGGGATCAAAGTTTGATGCTTCATACGTAAAATCAGTTCGCGAAATGCCATTCAACCTGTCGATAATCGAAATCTCTGATGCTGTTATTTTCCCGGGCTTATTCGACGCAACTGCTTCAACTGCTAACATCACTGCTCTTTTGGAGAAAGCCGGGTGTAAAACCTTCGCCTCTCTTGTTGCCTCGTCTGGTGTTCTAAAGGTCTATCAAACTCAGATGGATAAAGGCCTTACGCTTTTCGCACCAAATGATGATGCCTTTCAAGCACCTGGTGCACCCGATCTATCTTCTCTGTCGAGTGCTGATCTGGTCACTCTGTTACAATACCATGCATTGCCTCAATATACACCGAAATCTTCACTGTCGGCAGAATCAGGTCCAATTCAAACACTTGCATCAAGTGCTGCAGGTAAGTATGAAATATCTATTGATGGAAATGGAGATGATGTGTCACTGGATACCGGTGTTGGAAAATCGCGTGTTGCATCGACTGTGTTAGATGATACACCTAATACAATAATGACAGTTGATAGTCTTTTACTCCCGGTTGAATTATTCGGTGGTGCACCGACACCGGCACTGGCACCTGGACCTGCTGCTCTGGTGCCGGTACCAGCACCAGCAGCACTTGCTCCGGCACCAGTAACCAAGAAGCATCGACTTCACCACTCACCACCGGCACCACCAACGGAGGCACCGGCAGATGCTCCGGCAAAGGCAGCAGCTGATAAGGCAGACGTGAAGGCGGCAGCGGCAGTAGTAGGTCCAATGGGAGTATTAGCTGCAATTAGTTCTTCTTTGATTTTTGTTAATTTGCTTATGTGAGCATGCATTTTGATGAGGTTGTTTTGAACTATTTATTTGTGTGGTTACTTTCATTATTCTTTGTCGGTTGTATTGTATCATCTTTAAATTAAACTACTTTTAGACATGAATGTTAATGATTTTCTTTAAAAATTTTAAATTTAAACCAAATGGACCAAAAGATGACATGCAAATGCAATTAATGAGAAGGGCATAGAGGTATGGTTTGAATTGCAATAGGAGGACATGCCATGTGCATTTTATGAATACTGAGCCCCACAGATTTCTATCTTCAGATCTTGTAGCAGTCTCCTTGGGGGAGGAAATTAGCTGGCATTCTTGTTTTATACTAGCCTAGGCCAAAGCTATATTTTGTGCGTGCTAAATTAATTGCCTGGGGTATATATGTTTGTTTATTTTTCTTGAATTTAGTGCAGATCTACCAAACCTTTGTTTTATCTGACAAACAAATTTGAATTTTTCTTTCCATTCCCTATATACGGGGTAGGGTGTTATAATTCGGTTTCTAAAATTGAACCGAACAGAACCGAACTAAAGTTTTATTTCGGTTTGTTTGGTTTGTTCAGTTTGTTCGTTCAAACCAAAATATATTAATTTTTTTGTTTAAAGCAATTGATTTATAATAAACCGAAGTATATTAAGAAATAAACCGAGATATTAAGAAATAAACCAAAGTTAAAGCAATTGATTAAGAAATAAATCGGGGTATTAAGAAATAAACTGGGGCGGTCCGGACCAAATTCATAATATATAAAAGTGCAGTTGGTTCGGTTAATTTGAAAATTACCAAACCGAACCGAACCGAAATTATAATTCGGTTTTAAAAAGCAAACCAAACCGAACTATTAAACTGAAAAAATCGAATCATTTAGTCCAAACTAATTTGGTTATGTTCAAAACCAACTAAACCGGACAAATGAACACCCCTAATACGGAGCGAACATGCATGGTGACGTAGTGAATTTTTAAACAAAGAACAACTTCATATTATTCAATTGTTCATCAATGAAATATGGCCAAGGTGGAAACTTAACTTTTTTTTTCTTATAATAAAAGAGCAACAAGTAGCTTACATTTTTCACTGGAAATCAGCATTAGTCTATACACATGCATGGTGCTCTAGCAGTATCATATCATATATTCTTTTCTTCAGTTGCGCTTTTGTTTGATTCTACTGTTTTTAATACGTACTGTACTGACCTAAGTATATAACTATTAATAAAGCCTAGCCTTCTACATAATTGAAGATAACAAATTTAAAACGACATATTTTAATGTTCAGTAAAAAGGTAGAATATTTTAATAAATAAATAAATAATATATTAAGATCCGTTGCGTGTAAAATGAAAAGGAAGGTTTTCAGTAAAACGGGCCATATTTGGGCCTAACAAAATTAAAATCGGGCATGTTGTGCCATATGTCCTCATTCTTTTCTTTATACAGCGACCAGTAAAGATTATGAATTAATTATCAAATCAAATAAGAGTGGAGAAGAGAAGAGAAGAGAAAAACTAAATGAAACGGTAGCACGCAAGATTAAATTCAAAGAAATCAACAATTGGATCCCATAATAAGTGAAAAAGGTTTGCACAAGTACTCCAATATTAATTATAATTCTTCAGCAACATGAACTGCTTGAAGCTTTTTCTCCAACATATATATTTTCTTGTACAGTACATTTTTTGTCAGCATTTCTTATCCGACCATCTTTACTGAGCCCGCGAATGTCGAGTGACCAAAGTACCCTTCTATAGTAGTCATTTCTGAAGGTTTTATCGACATTCCATTGCGAAAAGAATTTCTATAACTAATCAAGTAGCCAAAAATAAACATAAATTCCATTGAATATAAAGATATGGATGAAATGAAATCAGAGATGAGAAATTGTCAATCATTTAAATAATTACCTCACTCCTTTGTGACTGCAAGGTTTTTGTAATCACACGCGTTCTGAATTAAATTACAAACAACAATTAAAAGCCCCAAATTATATGAGGCATAAAGAGAAATTTATATATATATAACTTCAAATAAAAGATTGTACCAATTTATCAGCCAATTCTTTTGATTTACGACGCAATTCTTTTGTCCTATCCCTTTCTGAAATTGCAGTTTCCATTTTCTGAAAAACATAGGAGATCTTGCTGTCTATGTCTTCCAAATATTGCTTGAAATACTTCATTTTTTCATAGCATCAAGCTTGCTTGCCCTCAGGTTATCAATCTCTTCAGTCAAAGACTAACAAAAGAGAAACTAAATAAATAAGAAATGGAAGTAAAGAAAGAAACAAGATAAATTTATATATTAGGAACAGACATGATACAAATTAAGGAGAGATCCAAATCTTACAAATGATGTTTTCATCTTGTCTCTTTTGGTTGTTTGCATGTAACAACTGATTTTTTCATCTTGTCTCTTTTGGTTGTTAGAAACAAGAGTAATAACTTGGTTTTTTTCTCCTTTCAGCTCTTTCATCTGCTTGATCAACTGTTTTTCTTCTTTGAAGGTAAGCCTCCCCCTTTGCACTCTGTGTTTCAATCCGCTTATCTGTTCAATAAAATGAAAGAAAGAATTAAAAGTAAATAAAGATAATTAATTATTAAAATAGCATAATTAAGCAATTGAACTTACATGCTTGCTTAACTCCGTGACCTGTGGAGATTGCATAACAGCTCTTTTATTCAAAGCAATTTGTACGTAAAACAAGTCGTTGCTCATATGATGAATCGAGCTTGTCAGGTGCTCACAATGAAGTGTCCAGTTCCCTAGCTCCCATTTAGCATTCTTTTCTTCCTCCTAGTGTTGATGTCATACAAAAAATCAACATAGAAAAAGCAGGTTGATCAGTTTTTTAAAGATAGAAATTAATTAAGTTGAATCATACCCGATACCGCTTCAGATCTTTATAATAATTGTCAATAATTTCATTTCTGGTTTTAATCTCCAAATTGGCCTTTTCGATTTCTATATCGTCGTATCGATGGTGCGTGATGATATTTTTTGTGCTTTTGGCCTCTGCAGTTGTGTCATAAATCGAGTCTATCTGATTCTCAGCTTCCATCTTATCACTGGTACGATTTCCCTTTCCTTGAAGCAGTCTGAGTTTCAATTTTTCTTTCCAGCAGCGAAAGTTCCTATCAATGGAATTAAAGGGAACAAATTACAATACAGAAGAAAATCCAGAAATTGAAAAATCAACAATGCAACTACTAACAATATTCTTAAAAAAATGAATTGAAAAGGTACCTCCTCCCTTTCTTTCGATTCTTCTTTTTAATTAGGAAGCCCACTCTGGCTCTACAGTACTGATAGTAAGTTATCTATATCTTTTCTTCTAATTAATCGCTTCTTAAATGCACTTATTAATGATTGAGCTTTGGAGTAGCTTCGGAGATTTTTAAATCCTCAAGTTGGTTAATATTTTTTAAAAATATTTGGAGCGCGGTAGGTTGAAAATTATTCGAGTAACACATTCTGTTTCTTGGCCCCCAAGTTGTGCTTGATATTCTCCGTGTTTGATTGCATGTTGTCAGATTGATTGGTATCATCAAAACTTCTCGCCCATCTCACTAACCCATTCATTACGAGAATGGAGTAGGTTCGATGGACATCATACCTACTTTTTGGTCCAATGAGCTCCAACGCCGTCCCATCTGCATTAAAATATGTGCGCACGAAAATTAAAGCAGACACACAAATTTTAAAACAGAGCGCACGTATCTTAATATGGATCAGACAGTGATTGAGAGACCATCAAACCAAAGTAGGTCCGATAGCCATCGGACCTACTGTGAACTCATTCATTACACCCCAAGAGCCCAATTAACTACATGTTGGTTATATCAGTTATCTCCCGTTTCCAAAGACTATATTTGGATCTTTAATAAAGAAATCACTGCTACATAATAGGCGACTATACCCTACTAATTAAAAACACTAGTAATTGTATACGGTTTTGCTAACTGTGTACAACCTAATTGGGTATAAAAGTGTCAGCATATTCATATACGGTTGAGAATCGTGTACGTTTTTCTAAAGAATACGTATTTTGGGCAAAATATTCATACACAGGTTTTTAAATTAAAACTACGTATGAAAATATTTTTCAAACACGATTTTAATTTAAAAACAGTGTATGATTTATATTTACAAACAAATACGGTTATCTTAGATCTGAATTCATACCAAAAACCAATGTTATCAGAATCGGACCATACATCGATCCGGTAAAGTTTCGGATTAACGGTTTACTGATCGAACTGATGATTCAACCGGTTCAATTGCTGGTTTATTTAAATACCTATATATATGAGATGTGATAATTATTATAAAATAATCATATCTTTCTATATATTATTTGTAAAAATTCATACATAGATATTAAATAATATAATAATAGTATAATATGATTTAAGAATGAATTTATAAATATATATATCAAAATTTAACATTTAAATAAATTAATAATTCTAATTTTATTAAAAAAAGATTGAATGTTTTTAAGGTGGATAAAGCTTCTATCTTGTTTGATAATTTGTAAAAATAATATATTATATCTTAATAAAAATAGAGCACTTCAAAAAAAATAATGAAAATTAGAATAAAAATAAAATAATGATCATTGTTACTTTGAAGAGAATTTAATATAGTTTGAATTAAGCACAGCCTACCTCCTAAGACGTTTTATCATATACATAATTTATTCTCTTAGAATATCTAATATTTTGAGGTCTTATGTGTAAAATTTATAGAATAAAATAAATTCTAGCATAGCATGCACTTCATTGACTTTACATGTGGAGATGGGTGTAGGTCCGATGCCCATCGGACCTAGTTTGGTTCCGATGGGCAGATCTACCGTAGGAGAACGGAGTGATTTGTGCGCACGAAACTTGAAACATACACACACAGGGTTTAAAGCATTTCGCACGAATCTAAAAGAAAATCGAACCGAGGTAGGTCCGATGCCCATCGGACCTACTCCCAGTTCTTACATGTGATGGTGTACGATAGCAATCTCCTATTTCTCTCTCATATTTAATGCAAGGAAAGAAGTGTACAAAAGTTAACTAGTATAAAACCGGATTTCTTCAAACCGAGTTTCTGGTTTTTTTTTATGAAAAACCAACCCATTAAACTGGTTTCTATTGGTTCAATAGGAGAAATGGTCTTCTAAACGAATCAAACTGGAAAAGGCTCCAATTCCGGTTTTTTCCGGTCCTACCGACCGGTCTGATCCGTTTCTAAAAACTATGAATTTAAACACAATACATACCAAAAATAATATATTTACAAATATAAAAAATATTTACAATTACATTATACAGAAGAAAATAAGATGACCTCTAGTCTATCTAACTATTAGTAAACATTCATGGGACATCGAATCAGGCAGGAGTTGTAATGGTCATTGGCGGATCCATGTACAAATTGGGGTAGACAAGTGTCTACTCCTGGATTTAAATTTTTTATTTTGATCAAGTACTAATTGTTCAATGTGTTTACTCCTGATCTGATATAGTGCCTACCCTTGGTTTGAGTAAGTCTGATTCTTGAACCAATTCCTTCTGAGTTTTAGTCAATTATGTGTATTTCGTTTTTTTTGGATATGCAATACTCTATTTTGTAAAAATAATGAAACAAAATAAGAAAACAAGAAAGATATACGGTAGTACCTATTATTACAATTCAAAGAAATGGCTTGGCCGAACTTTTTGTGCATTTTATTATTCAACACTTATATTTCGGTTAAATTTTTATCTAAACTTTAAATTAAATTTACTAATTGGCTAAGAACAATCCCATTTTGAATTGTGCCAAACGAATTTTTAATTAGCTTACTAAAAATATTTTAATGCTGTGTAAATTGATTTTATGATTATAACAGATTTTATAATAAACAAAGTTACAGGGATTTAGTTGTAATTGTGTATCCGATAAGTGAATGGGTTTGAATTCAATTATCTATTTGAAGCCGATTAGTGCCATACCCAGACAAAATTCCTAAATTTGCCCCTGGTAATGGTGATGTACAATGATTAAGGGAGTTCAACAGATATGCAAAGCAGATACATGTCAATTACACACCCTTTCCACGCAGAAGCCATAGCACTACTCGAAGCAATTTGGTATGTAAAGTCGCTTGGGCTGGTACAGCAACGGGATATATTCATACTGTTCTCTGATTGCAAGTGTTAGTTCGAGCGGTGACAAACAACAATTTTGAAGAGGTACCATGCTGGCAATCACTGGAAACCGTTGTCAGGTCAGTAGCTGAGCTCCAAAATATGGAAGATCGAATCACAGTCAGATTTGCCACAAGAGAAGTACTGACGGCACCACACCAGTTAGCAAACCAGGCAAGAAGAAGGGGACCGAATCAGGGGGGCACTACCGGAGAAAATCCGATAAACCAACGATTAGACCCAGGAGACTTCCTAATTGAGAGATAAACTAACCTCTTAGAAGATCACGGCAGTAGCTGGTAAAAGAATCGAGAGCTTGGCGATGAAACAGGCACAACAGGGCACTTGCTGGTAAGAGGAGAAGGTGTTGTCAGGGAGTTAGAAGGAAAATTGCTTTTAAAACCCTTACTTATTCACTTTTTACAAAAAGGGAAGGGACGGGTAGATAGGTGCCTTTTACCTTTTGAATTAGGAGACTTTGATAATTTAAAGTAGTCCGTTGTCTTTTGCTTGGTAGGTTTTAAAATACTTTGATATAATTTTTAGACCTTTATTAATATATCACGCTTACGGACTTCTCTCAAAAAAAAAAAAAAAAAAAAAAACTAGAGTAAACCTGCTGTTACAAATTGCATGTCCGACTAGAGTGGAAAATACGTGTCGTGCTGTGCCGTGATCAAGTTAATTTTTTACGTGTCCTGCCGTGCCGTGATCAAAATATCAGGGGTGGTCACGGTACTCAAATGGTCACACCACGTGAGTTCCTTCGTGTCCAAACGTGCCGTGACCAAACGTGACTCGCGTGACCAAAATGTCAAGTGTTGTGTCGTGTCAAATTTTCAAAGATGGTCACAGCATGCTAATGGTTACGGTACAGAACACACGAGTCACGGCACGTAACCGACACGGGGCCGTACCGTTCCGTGACGGAGCCGACTCCGCCGTGCCATTTTTCCTACTCATTCTTTTGGAGAAAAGTAGACACACTCATCCATGTATTTGATAAACTGGGTCGGATTTTGAAAATATTACTGAAATTTCGGAAGAAGATCTGCAAAGTGGGGATGATTCTGATCACCTGGAGGGTTGTGTGAAGATGGTCCAGTTGAAACAGCGCAAGAGCACATTCGAACCAGATATGAGAATATGCCGCTTAGTGGCCGGACTGATACGCACCCATTCCCAGACTTCAATGATGTATCTGATTTTAGAGAAACAAATATTGGTTACTATAAGCAACAGATTGAGTACAAATGTGAGCTGGCGTTAGACCAATATTTTAAAAGCAAAGATGATCTAATTAAGAATATTAGATAGCACGAACCATATTACTAAGAATCAGGAGATTAGAATGAAGAAAAATGACAGAAATCGGATTCATGTGGTGTGCAAGGACCCGCGTTGTGATTACGAATTTAGGAGAAAACCAGCGGGATATGGAGATGCATGGGTTACAACGAGGCAAGACAAGCCTCACACATATAGGACTGAGTATACAAGGACTGATAATGAATGTCTGACGGCATCAATCATTGTCGATGTCATTGAGAGAAACATTAAGAAAGACCCCTATATGAGAATCTAGACGGTGGCAAGCTGTGTTTTATCTGTGTATGACAATGTAACCCCGAAATACAACCGACTGTGGAGGGGCTGTGAGTTTGCAATAACCCGACAATTTTGGAGTTGGGAGACTTCATATAGCTTGCTGAGACCACTGATGATAGCAATTTGCGACAAGAATCCCGGCTCAAAGTACTAATTTCTGACCAGTCCGATACGAGATGAAGACGGAGAAATTATGAGACATGCTATTCAATTCAGGACCGACACCTGGGCTTTTGGTCCTTGCATTGCATCATTTCAGTACTTGAAACTAGTGATCAGCATAGATGCCTGCTTCTTGTCTGGACGGTTTGAGAGGAGGCTTTTGATAGCTTGCGGCTATGATGCCGAGAATCAATTGTTGTCGATTGTATTTGCAATTGTGCATAAGGAGGATATCGAGAATTGAGATTTTTTCTTACGGTGGTTGAGGAATGAAGTGCTTGGATATGATAAATTCGTCTGTGTTATATCAGATTAGCACAAGGAAATCAAAGCTGCACTGACAGCAGAATACGGATGGTCTCCAGAGCTTTTTGTGCACAGGTTTTATATACAGCATGTTGCTGACAACCTGGTCCAGAACTGTAGAAAGGAAAAGTGGTATGGCTGGAGGTTCAGATAAGAAGCCAAGAAGGTTGAAAGAGATGTTTGAAGAATTTGCTCAGGTATGTCTAATTTATAACATTTTGTTTAATTATTTTTATAAGACTATTCTGAAAATAAAATAACATCTCTTTGTTTTGTGTAGCTAAATCCAAGGTGTAATATATTTTTAAGGAATGTGGGCAAAATACGTCCTAATGATGCGATGAAGTAGTCTAATTATGATAAGATTTTTCAAACCTGTGATGGAGGATACTGGTTTGGTATCATGATAATAAATGGCTCTGAGTCGCTCAACAATGTCTTTCGGCATAGCCGTAGAATGCCCGTGGCTACCAAAGTGGATGATACGTTCTACAAGTGCAAGAAATGGTTTGTTCAGCGGCGACAGCGAGCAATGGAATTAAAAGACAAGAAGCAGGTTCTTTCCGACCGTGTTTTGCAAAAGATCAGAAAACATTGGGAGAAAGCTGCAGTAATGCGTTTGGTCGCTTATACGCACGGCTTAGATCAGTACCAAGTTTTATCTCCAAATGAGTACGTTCCTTGCACGCACAGCGACTTAGGAAATATGAAACTTAGTTACAGGGAGTTCATGTACATTGTGACTTAGGAAATGTGGAGGGGCCGTGAGCTTGCAATAGCCTGACAATTTGGGAGTTTGGAGACTTCATACAGCTTGCTGAAACCACTGATGATGGCAATTTGCGACAATAATCCTGGCTCGAAGTACCAATTTCTAACCAGTCCGATATGAGATAAAGTCGGAGAAATTATGAAACATGCTGCTCAATTCAGGGCCGTCGCCTGGGCTTTTGGTCCATGCATTGCAGCGTTTTAGTACTTGAGACCAGTGATCAGCATAGATATATGCTCCAATAAATAATTAACTAATACTTAACTGAGGTACTCCCTCAACTAACGAGTTTATTGCATATCTTTCCACAAAAGACATGGAGAGCATGAAATCTAAACCTCGCAATGCAGTTGCAGAAGTTTTTTCCGATTTTTTTATTAATATAAAAAAAAAACAAAATATCAAATCTGCCCTCAACCTCCAATTTTTTTTAAAAATACCCTGACCGCCTCTTAACTGGGCGGTCCACTGTTCATACCAAACCACCCCACTGTGGAGCGGTTTGCTATTTTTTTTTAGAGACAATATGAATATCAAGATGCTGAATATAATTGTAATGCTAAAAATTCGGATTTTTTTTAAATATTTGTTATTTACTTCTTTTGATGTATAATTAGCATATTTATACAAAAATACGCTAAATTACTTGAAATTATGTTAAATTACGTTGAATTACACTAAATTATGTTAAATTACGCTAAGTTATAATAACTTCGCTAATTATGCTGAAATATGGTAAATTATGCTAAACTACGCAAAATTACGCTAAAGTAGACCGATTTTGTGCAATCTTTCGTGAATCATAAAAAATAGTAATTTTTTTTCAAAAATAGTAAAAATTGATATTCTACAAGTTCATTATGTAACTAATTTACTGAGCTACTTAGATTGAATAATAGAAATGAAAATCTTAATCGGAAATTTCAACTCAAGTTTTGCGACTGTTCTCTTTGTTTTTTGGCAATTCTGAATTTTGAAATCTAGTATTGCAAGCACTGACGCATGCGTATTTTCACAAGCTTTCCGAAAAGTGATCATTTGCTAAAATCGGACACTCGAGTACCGTTTTATGGCCGTTTGAAGTTTCGTCATCGTTTTTCGTCTTTTCAGGGAAGATATCGCCCTATTCATATGTAATTTAGCTTAATTTACTGTATTTTAGCGTAATTTAATGTAATTTAGCGTAATGTAACGTAATTTAGTATTATTCAGAGTAATTTAACATAATTTCAAGTAATTTAGCGTATTTTAGTATAAATATGTCAATTATACAAAAGAAGTAATCTAACAAATATTAAAAAAAAAATCTGAATTTTTAGCGTTAGAATTCAGCATCTTGATATTCATATTGTCTCTTAAAAAAAAAAATAGCAAACCGCCCTACACTAAAGCGGTTTGGTATGAACAGTAAAAAATAAAAAATAAAATAATAGCAAACCGTCCCACAGTGGGGCGGTTTGGTATGAACAGTGGATCGCCCAGTGAAGGGGCGGTTAGGGTATTTTTAATAAAAATTTGAGGTGGAGGGCAGATTTGATATTTTGTTTTTTTTTGGGTATTAATTAAAAAAGCGGAAGTTTTTTTGTTGCTTTTGTGTTTTTTACTATTTCATATTGACCGTAGCCCCCTTAATACTTCAGTGCTGTCGTCATGACTTTGAAGGTAAAAAGTGACTATTAGTTAATTGAAATTTTACGAATAATTTTACATTTTTATTAAAGTTAAATACATATACTCATAATTTATTTTCTAAACAACTAAAAATAATTTTTTTTGCAATCCAAAAATAGAAAAACACTAAAAGATAACCTCCTGCAGCCTCTGGCGTGCCGCACACGACGTCCCGTGCGGAAAATGTATATTTTATATTGTTTATATTTGAAAATTATGTTTAAATTAAAGAATTTGCCTTAAATTATATATGTATTTTACGTACTTTTTATAATGAGAAAAATAATAGTTGAAAATATGTTAATTTTATTACAATTCATAGGTATCCGAATTATATTCGACGTTTAATATCCGGTCAACGCTATTAAGCAAGTAAAAAATTAATTTTCTTTGAATTTCCTCCATACCGCCATTATTGAGCACCTCAGTTGGCAGATGCATACCACCACAGGCATTTACCAGAGACAAGTTAGTCAGTATGAAAAGTGCAATTTGTTATACAAAGCCCCTGAACCACTCCAATCAAATTCTTTCAGAGCTATTAATTGCTTCGATTTGTGAAGGGCAGAAACCTGAGTATCTTATTTCTTTTGCACAGGGTAAAAAAGCTAATTAACAAATAAATTGTAACTATCTCTCCGTTGTAATTTCAACTAATCAGAATACCCCTTTCAATTATTACTGAACAATAATGTATTTTTCCACGTGGTGGCTTGAAGCATTCTCGCGTACTCTTCTACCCTCTCCGCACTCGGCATAACAAACTTCACGAAATCCGCAGCGAGGAAGCGTTTTTCCCACTCTACCAGTAATGGCATCTTTGTCTCATCGAGCAGCTTGGCCCCGGATATCTTCTCGACTACCTTGATCCAAGTCAAATCGCAACCTAACGTCACATCAAGGAAACCAATGGTATCTCCACCAAAGAATCCCTTCCCAGCAGAGCATTTCTTGAAAGCTCCTTCCAATTGCTCTAGCGCAGCAACTGTATCGCCAGTCTTTTCTGCCTTTGTCTCCTCTGAAGCAGCTGACAAGATACCAACAATTGATTTTGCAAACTACAAAAGAAAAAAAATGAAATATTAACTTGTTACCTTTGTAATTCGGTCATCTCCAAATCTCATAACTTCTGTTATCATAGAACTTAATTTCATATATATTTTGGTAGATAATGAAGTTAAACAATTAATTAATTCAAGTACCTTATCATCAACATATGCTGCCCAAAAACGAGCTAACGGCACGTTCGTAAGGATCAGTAGGAAGCACAGGAGGTCCGGTACCAGACCACTTCTCATCATAGTACTGCAAAACCACCAACGACTCGCAGATACTTCGATCGCCATGGATAAGTACCGGCACTTTCTTGTGGATCGGATTGTGTTTGAGAAGAAGCTCGCTCTTGTTTTTAAGATCCTCCTCAAGGTACTCATAACTCAGCCCCTTTTGTTCTAGCACCATTCTTACCCTGATTACATATGGGCTAGGCCATTGCCCCAACAGCTTGAGATCACCTTCCGCCATTTTCACTCTGTGTGAGAATTAATGTTTTTGGGAAATTGATTGATTTCTGTCTATGTTGATGTGGGGCTTAAATAAGATAGAACTGTTGACTGCCAATAAGAGATAATCTAAGTGTTGAATTTATTATTGATAATGCCGTCAGCAATGAGGACACCTCCTTCCATTACAGAGTGGGGTTCTTTTGTGGGCTGGTTTTGTGTTTACAAGGATGTAGTGTTGTTCCTTTAAGATTTTGGGTGATGGATCAAGTTATTAGACATAAAGTTTTATTGACTTTATATTTATTTGATAATTAACTATGGCAATCAATTATTTGGTTATTAGACATATAATGTATCCTTTTTTTCTTTCTTTGACAATTTGAATTGCTGGATATATTAAACGTTAAAAAAAATGATGAATCCTATACATTATTAATCAATGTTTGAATATGCCAGCATAAAACATATTATTGTTATTTTAATGTGTTTAAATGCTCAATTAAATAATTAACTGAGGTACTCCCTCAACTAGTGAGTTTATTGCATATCTTTCCACAGAGGCATGGAGAGCATGAAATCTATTCTTTTGGAGAAAAGCAGACACAGTCATCCGTTTATTTAATAAACTGGAGATGTCCAGTTATCCTTTAACAGTGATTTTACCGGTTCAAATTCCATTACCATACATTATTCATAAAATTTTATGGTTAAACCTCTCACACATCTGATCTGCATCCATCCGACAGTTTAGATTTCTTGTTTAATTACTTGACCTCTTCCTCTTCTGATCTGATAGCTAATGTCGTCCGACATAAACTAGAGAAGTGGAAATTTCGACTGCCATTAATTTTGTTAAATTCATTTACACAGGGACAAAAAGCTAATTAACCAATCAATTTGTTAAATTCATATGGGATTAATGGAACTACATTTGTCTTAATATCATGGAACTCCTCTCCTCTGCCTCATGGCTCTCCAGAAGCAACTTTCCATCTTGTAGCTTGAAGCAATATTCTGCCGTACTCTTCTATCCTCTCCACACTCGGCAGAGCCTTCTTCATGAAATCCACAGCCAGAAAGCGTTTTTTCCATTGTTCAAAAAATCGGCCGATTCCGAGTCAAATCGGCCGATTCAACTCGGAATCGGACTGGACCGGGCCGAGTTTTATCCGATTCTGGCGCTTGTGCGAGTTTCTCAGAAAAACTCGGATGAACAGTGCCGAATCGGCCGAGTTTTCGATTTTTCCCGCCGAGTCAGCCGAGTCAAGCCGATTTGAGCCGATTTCATTTCAAAAAATTCCGATTTCCAACTAACCTGGACTGTGCTCTGCCGTTTCTTGCGCGAACGGGAGAGAAGGGAAAAAGAGAAGGAAGAGAAGGGACTGTGCTTCCTGTTTCTTGCGCGAACGGGAGAGAAGGGACTGTGCTTCATGTTTCTTGCGCGAACGGGAGAGAAGGGAAAAAGAGAAGGAAGAGAAGGAAGAGAGGTGCGTGGGGTCCACTGTCGGTGAAACACGGGAAGAGAAAAGGAGATTTTTCAACAAGTTTTGAGATTTGAGATTCGTGCAGAACTTATTTGAACTGTTTTGATTTTTCAACAAGTCATGCAAAATATGAGATATCTCAGAGGATGAGAATTCGGTGCCGGACCCAAAAATTTTATTCAAATGGTTTAAATCCCTTCCTTTCATCAATTGAAAGAGAGGAAGGAATCTTCCGAGGCAGCGACAGGGGAAAAATGGGGTCACTGGGAAAATTTTAGTGAAAGGCCCTCATGTATTAATTTATCACAAAAAAGTCCAAATTTATCACAAAAAAGTCCAAATTATTTTTATCAATTTTTTCCTACTTTTTGGCTACAAAACAAAGCTTCTGCCAAAAAAATCCGAGTTACCGATCCGATTCTTCCGATTCCGGCCGATTCATCCGATTTAGATTCCACGGTCAAAAATCCGATTCCAATTTTTTGAACCATGGTTTTTTCCATTCTACCAGTAATGGCACCTTTGTCTCATCGAACAACTTGACCTCACATATGTTCTCGACTGCTTTGATCCAGGCCAACTTGGAACCTAAAGTCACATAAAAAAAACCAACGGTGTCTCCACCAAAGAATCCCTTCCCAGTCCCACCAGAGCATTTCTTCAAAACTCCTTCCAATTGCTCTAGCATACCGAATGAATCGGCAATTTTTTCTGCCTGTCTCCTCCGTAACAGCTTTCAAGATACCAATAATTGATTGTGCAAACTGCACGAGAAAAAAAATATTAATAAATTTTTTTTACTTTCGTATTTCAGCTCCAAACTCATAACTTTTATTATTAATTATATATAGGACTTATAAATTTCATATATATATGTGTGTGTTGTGGTTGATTGTGTAATTAAACGATTAGTAATTTAAATACCTTATTGTCAACGTAAGTTGCCCAGAAGCGAGCAATGACGCGTTCGTAAGGATCAGCAGGGAGCAGAGGAGGCCCATTATTATCAAACCAATTCTCATCATGTACTGCAAAACCACCAACGACTCACAGATACTTCGATCGCCGTGGATAAGTACCGGCACTTTCATGTGGATGGGATTGTGTTTGAGAAGAAGCTCGCTCTTAATTAAAAGATCCTGCTCAAGGTACTCATAACTCAGCCCATTTTGTTCTAGCACCATTCTGACCCTGATTACGTATGGGCTAGGCCATGCCCCCAACAGCTTGAGATCCCCTTCTGCCATTTTCACTCTGTTTTATGGAAATTGATATAATTTAGAGTGAGGCTACGGTACTATGCATAGCATGGTTGGGTCCGTGCTACGGCTCAATATTTGAGTTTTCAAAATCCTAACGGTCGATCCGAACCTTTCAACATTATTATAAAATGAATATGTACTTGCAAACCAAATTTTATATTTTTTCGATTTTTTTACTATTTTTTTAGATAGGTAGAAAATCACTTGATCTGAAAATTCTGGATTATCCAAAAACAGTGATTTTCTACCTATCTAAAATAATAGTAAAAAAAATAAAAAAAATATAAAATTTGGTTTGCAAGTACATATTCATTTTATAATCATGTTATGCATAGTACCGTAGCCCGGACCTAATCCGTGCTATGCATAGTACCGTAGCCTCACTCTATAATTTATCTCTGTGTTGTATGCGGAGCTTAAATAAGGTACAAGTGTTGACTGCCAACAAAAAGTTAATCCAAGTGGTGGAATTATATATGATATATATATATATATATATATATATATATATATATATATATATATATATATATATATATATATATATACTGTCAGCAATGAAGACACCTTCCTTGCATCCATCACAGAGTCAGGTTCTGTTATGTGATGGTTTTGTGTTTACAAAGATATAGTATTAATTGTTCCTTTAAGATTTTGGGTGATGGATCAAGTTATTAGATATATAGTTTTATTGATAATTATATTATTTGATAACTAACTATAACAATCAATAAATTAATTATGAAATAAAAAGAAAATTTATATTTTTTTTACATAGATCTTATATTAGATATATTGCAATTAAGTATTTATTGAAGCGCTAATTAAGTATTTTGATAGTTGAACGGTTAATATTTTACTTTATGCGTGACAAATTAATTTTTCATTATGCTAAGTTTAATAGACCATATATTAAAAATAGGGATCGACTAACAGTCTCCCCCATTCAGTCCCCTAAACGTCCCCCTAACTGTCAAAGTACAACTGTCAGTCCCCCATTCAACATACATTAATTGACATACAAAAATGGAAAGTATTCATATATAATTCATCAAGTATTCATACCTAAGATATCAAGTATTAATTCACATACAAACTGGGGACTATTACTTTTCGGGGGCAGTAACTGTCAGACTGCATTGGGGACCACAACAAAAAAGTCACGTGGATCACACCACCAGTCCCCCATTCATTGATTAAATTAATTCACATACAAAATGGAAAGTATGAATACCTAAGATATCAAGTATTCATACCTAAGATATCAAGTACATAAAAAAAAACTGGACACAATAGCTACTCATCTTTTACACGTTTTTCAAGGTGGTTTTTTTTTTCTCCGTTCAATCTAACCAATTTTTAGGACGATCTATGAGAAATTTTGCAAATCTAAAATCACGAACGTGTTCTACACAATTTTCTCTTTCAAATGAGATCCATGATGACATACTTTTACACGTTTTTCAAGGTATCAAATATTCAAATATGGAAAGTATTCATACAAAATGGAAAATATTCATACCTAAGATATCAAATATTTATATATAATTCATCAAGTATTCATACTTAAGATATCAAGTATTTAAAGAAAAAAACTGGACTCAAATATGGAAAATATTCATACAAAATGGAAAGTATTCATACCTAAGTTATCAAATATTCATATATAATTCATCAAGTATTCATACTTATGATATCAAGTATTTAAAGAAAAAAAACTGGACTCATCTTTTACACGTTTTTCAAGGTGGTTTAATGATTGACAAAGTTAGTTAGAATTGGAGGGGACGTTTAGGGGACTGGAGTGGGGGGGGGGGGGGACAACATTTTTACTCTTAAAAATATTGGGAATACATCTATAATTATACATTTGTTTTTTTTTTTTTTGAAGGTCAGTGAGCAATGGCTCAACTGACAATTTCATTGATAATAAAAAAGTTATTTACAAGGATAATGAAGTCTTTATAATTACAAAAAGAAAACCTGAATCCACTATATCTATCCAGTGTAGAGCTTTTCTACCCCCGAGTGATTATAGGGATGTCTGCCATTTATTGATTTCCATAGCCGTGGAACCCACGAGTTCCAGTATGGTTTTAGACTTGGCCGTGAATAGCTGTCTGTTGCGCTCTCGCCATAAGGCCCAGCAGCCGGACGCCCACACCATGTCCCATAGTTTGATTGCCGGTTGTATCATGCGATGCCTCGCATCCCACCACATATCCACTACTCCTGCACTCGGCCGTATTGCTAATTGAAAATTAAATCTAAACTGTAGCATTCTCCAGAAGCCCCGTGCATATATGCATGTATGCATCAAGTGGTGCGCGGTCTCAATGCACGGCTCCTAGCAGAGATGGCACCCGAAAGGTACCTGGCAACCCCTGTTTCTGAGAGCCTGCTGGGTGAGGAGGCTATCCTTGGACAGTATCCAAATAAAAGTTTTAACCTTGTGCGGTAATCAGAGTCAAAATAACGATGATTTACGTAGGGTTTTGGCTTAGGTTTTGCATATTTTCTCACACTTATGTTTACTTTATTAGAGAAAAAAGCTACTGTCACCCTTCTTTATGTTTTATTACAGAAAACAAGTTTTGGGACTATTTTACATCAAATGGAGCTAGAATCGGGTGAATCAGATCAGCGACGCTCATCGACTAAGTCTCTGTTACGGTCCGTATTGCCTGATACGGACCAGGCCTAGCACAGACACTGGAAGCATTAAACCCTAACCGTCAAGGTCTTAATAAGACGGACCGTATTGCTTGATACGGTCCGTATCCGAAGGCGTCTCTTGGGGAATAACTGCCGACAGCTGTTTCCAGATCAGTTTCTTAGCCCCTACTCAACCTCTACACGTCCCTCCACTCCTATATAAGGCCCCTGGGCAGAAGGAAAAATCATCTTTGTAATTAGGGTTAGATTTGATTAAAGAGAGAAGAGACGAGTGCTTGTAACAATGCCGTTCCGCGGCTAAGTTCTTTTTCTTAGGGCTAGGCAGTAAACCTTGTTACTCTTGATGTTTTGATATATATATATTTCCGTTGATTATGATTTCTTGTTGTTGAAACAAAATACTTTTGTGATTTACTATCTCTTCATCTAACTTCAATGATCTAGTTTGAGTCCGTTAGGGTAGTGACAGTACTTTAATGGCAAGATAAACTATTTGTATGAATTAGCCTCGTTGAGATTTATTAGGTTTATGTGAAGAAAACCTTAGCGGGGAAACCGTAAACCAGACCAACAAAACGCGTACCAAATTCTATCACTTGCGTAAAGAAATTCGCAGTGATCTATGTAGTAATTTGGGGTATTTGAGAGATCAGACATTTGCGTAAGGTAAATCGCAGTGTCCTATGTAGAATCTCGGTGAAAGATCTGTCATTCTTGCGTAACATAAATCGCAATGACCTATGTGGTGTCTTTCATTAAACAACAACAGGAAATCAGACGCAATAGGAATATATTGTCAAGGCGGATTGAGTGGCAATGGTGTGCCGAAACCCTAGGAATTCTCATCTCTATCTTTAATTTAATTACTTTTAATTGCTTCGTAATTTACATTGATCACAACAACATCCCTCAATTTACAGATTTCATCTAGCCTTTCGAAAGATTGTGATTCGATCGCTCAAAGCATCGAACCAATATTCCCTGTGGATCGACCTCGAATATACTACTCGATAGGATTGTGCGCTTGCAGTCCGAACCGATAGCATTTCCGAGTTTATAAATATTAAAAGAAACATTGCTCTCTTTTGAGTGATCAAGCTTTTTGGCGCCGTTGCCGGGGAATAACGGTTCATTGTGCAAGGCCTCGCAAGACGCCCTTGCTTTGACCATTGAATCCAATTAATTAGAAACGCCTAGATTTCTTTTTATTTTCTGTATTTTTATTTTTTTCTTTTATTTTCAATTTCGTTTTTATTTTTATTTTATTTTTATTTCTAGTTTTTAGTTTAATTTTCAGATTTTCTTTTCTTTTTAGGAAACTGCACGCTGGCCGAATCATCCGTACGAAGATCCGAGAGGATTGCTAATAGGAGAGGACAATTCACTTTCACATCACCGATAAGAACCAATCATAGTTCTTCATCAAGTAATTCTGAAAGCGAAGAGGACTCAGATTCGATCAACATGAATAACGCACCGAACGAACCGATTAACAATGGAAGACAAAACAATGGTGATAATGAAGTTCACGATGCAGCAAGACCCAAACTTCTACGAGACTATTGCGTACCGCGCACGAATGATCCTAATTCTAGTATAAACCCGCCAACTATTACGAACCGTAATTTTGAGATCAAACCTGCTCTCATAAATAAGGTTTCGCAACAGCAATTTGGAGGATTTCCATATGAAGATCCACATCTTCATTTGTCAATTTTCCTAGGGATATGCGAGACGATAAAGATCAACGGAGTTACCGATGAAGCGATCAGGCTAAGGCTATTTCAATTTTCATTAAAAGATAAACCAAGAGCATGGTTGTTTTCCCTACCGGCCAATTCCATTCAAACTTGGGACCAATTGTTTAATGTGTTTATTGCAAAATATTTTCCACCATCCAAAACTTCGAGGTTTAGAAATGCAATTACTAACTTTGAACAAAGGGATGGTGAAACATTGTGTGAGGCATGGGATAGATATAAGGATATGTTAAGGTGTTGTCCACATCATGGTCTAGAAAGATGGCTGATTGTCCAAACTTTTTATAATGGTCTAAACCCTACCGATAGGTTGTCTATTGATGCTTCCGCAGGAGGGGCAATCATGAACAAGGAACCTGACGAGGCTTACAACCTAATTGAAGAGATTGCAATCAACCAACACTACTGGATCCCTGAGCGAAAGAAGCCAAGTCCAACACCTGGCATGCACCGAGTAGATAATATATCCATGCTGAGCGCAAAGATTGATGCTTTGCAACTGGCACTCAACAAGCAAACCAAGCAGCAAACGGTAGCAGCAGTCAATGCCGCAACAGCATGTGGCTATTGTGGAGGAGCGCATGAGATGACCGAATGTATGAATGTGACGGAAACTGAGGAAGAAGTAGAGCAAGCAAACACAATCGATAACAGCTTTCGACCTCAGCCCGCCTACAACACATACCATCCGAACAACTGAAACCATCCAAATCTCTCATATGCAAACAATCAAAGGCCTGCTGCACCCCAACAGAACTACCAACCACAACCCAATTATCAACAGAGATACAACAATCCCCAATCGAATTACCAACCAAGGCAATACAATCAACCACAGCAACCCGATATCACATCTTTAATGGAGAGATTCCTAGAGAAGCAAGACAAGGCTAACGCCGAAATCACGCAAAAAATCGAATCCTTAACAAACCGCAACAAAGACTTAGAAGACAATGTCTCTAAGATGGCAAAAGAACTCTCAAGTATCACATGTGGAAAAGGCAAATATCCGGGCCAACCGGAAGAAAATCCGAGAGAGACTTGCAAATGCATAACATTAAGGAGCGGTACAGCTTACAAGGGACCTTCTATGCCCGATCAAACTTCCGATGAGATGCATGCAGAACCATCGCATTCCGAAGAATACGAGTCGCAACAACCGGAGCCGCCTGTATTCGAACTGCAGACAGACCTTATTGAGGAGCAGAATGACACCGTAGGTGGAGACAAGCGACAATCCGAACCTGAATACATTTCACCACCACCCTACAAGCCACCTCTGCCATTCCCTCCAAGGCCAGCCAAACAGAAAATGGAGCAGCAATTTGCGAGATTCATGGAGACACTCAAGCAATTACAAGTCACAATCCCCTTCACTGAAGCAATTGCAAGCATACCCTCGTATGCTAAATTTCTGAAGGAGATTCTCTCAAACCGAAGTAGACTCCAAGAATTCTCAACAGTTCCGCTCAATCTGGAATGCAGTGCGCTCATGCAAAGCAAATTACCAACAAAGTTGAAAGATCCGGGAAGCTTCTCGATACCATGTACCATTGGCACAACCGATTTTAAGAGAGTTTTATGTGATCTGGGAGCAAGTGTGAGTTTGATGCCTAAGGTAGTATTTGATAAACTGGAATGTGGAGACCTATCACCAATAAGGATCTCATTGCAACTAGCTGACCGATCAATTCGATATCCTAAAGGAATGTTGCTTGATATCCCAATCAAAGTCGGTAAATTCTAGATACCAGCAGATTTTGTGGTAGTTCATATGGAAGAAGATGAGCAGATTCCGATCATCCTTGGAAGGCCATTCCTCGCCACATGTGGGGCAATGATTGATGTTAGGAATGGGAAGATTTCACTCAATGTTGGCGAGAACAAGATGATCTTCAACATGAATGAAACCAAAGTCCCACCTGACATAAATCTTGCTTACAATTTGGAAACAGTGGATGAGTATGGCAATGATGAATTGCGAATGGATGAATTTGAAGACATCGAGGAAATGGTGCACGAAGCAGAAGTGGAGAGATTGTTCATTGTACAAGATGACGGTCAGATCCATCCAACCTCCGTGACAACACAAACCGATGATCTGAACAAGAGCCCCAATATCGCAAACAACAGGAATTATTCTCTCTTAGCCCTTGCACTAATCAAAAACCTACGCCAATAACTCGATGCAATTTCTCAAAGACTGGACGAGGTAGAAGTAGTGCTTGGTGTGAGCCTGGCATTCAACCCCGGACCTCAAACACCAACCGACTTCTTCGAGAAGGGCAATAATGACAAGACCACAGATGACGCTCAAGGTGAACCACCCGACAAGCAACCCGCTTGCATTGACGGGAGGATACCTGGAAGAAACTGATGCGACACAAAGTCAAGCTAACGACTTAAAACAAGCGCTTCTTGGGAGGCAACCCAAGGCCACTTTTATATTTTCTTGCAAATTTTTATTTTTAGGATAATTAGGACTTTAATTGGGGAACGAATCACATCCACTCATTTTTTATGACCAGGTGAACATGCTATAGGAGGGGCTCGGTTAAAAACATTAGAAAAGTCAAGAAAATATTCTCTGTTACTGACCGTATCAGCCAATACGGACTAGGACAGTGAATACGGAGTAAGAAGTCGAATGAACAAGACAGTAGAGAATACGGCCCGTATCAGCCAATGCGGACCATATTCAGAGGAATAATTGAAGAAACAGTTATCGCATTCAAAAATTTTAGATCGGATACGGACCGTATCAGCCAATACGGTCCGTAATCAAAACCGATCTGTGAAACTTGAACCCGTTAACGAAGATGCACGAAGTTGAGTAACCGTTCAAATTAGAGGTTTTTCTATTCTTTGAACCCCCTCTTCCCCGTTTCTCTTCTCCTCTCCTCTTCCTTCTCTACTTCTCTTCCTCCTTCTCCCCTTTCTTGCAAAAACCCGAGCCAACCTCGCAATACACCGCCGGCCACCAAGGAAATCGCCTCAACCACCTCTCGCACTACCACTAACCTCCAATACGAGCCGCATCCGACCCGTATCCACCAAGGCACCGACCTTCGCCATTTCGGTTCTTCCCTTATTTCTCTCTTATTTTTCAATTTTGTTTCAATTTCTTTAAAATTAGTCTTTTATTTTCCTTTGCAACTTAGTTTTAGTGTGTTTTCCGTTTTAAGATCTAGTTTAAAAACCAAAAATCACGAAAAACAACAAAAAAAATTAGGTTTTCTCGGTTTTTACCAGAACAGTATCAGTCCGATACGGTCCGTATCTGTAAATACGGTCCGTATTAAGTCCTGTACTTAACTAAATTTCTCCAGCACACGGGTCCGTAACAGAACCGTATCAACCCAATACGGCCCGTAACAGTGACCAATAAATTTCTAAAATGGCCCCGAAAACACGAGGTCTTCTTAAGGCTTTGACAGGTTTAGGCAAGAAGAAGAGGGGGGAGTCTTCTTCTCAAAATCCGCCGCCCGAATCACCCGAACGGAGCCCCGAGCGAGAAGAATTGCCGGAATGTCCTCCTCAAAACGAACCACAACCAATGGAGGGGCAACAACACAACCCTTTTGACATAAAATTCTCCTACAGAGCACATGCCAATGTCTTCGCAAAACTGGAAGACAACAAAATCGTCAACCACAAGGCCATCCACATCGAAACCCTGCAAGAGCTCGGCCTCCTCGCCCAGTTCAAAATCCTAGCTAAGAGGGTTCACATCTGGGACTTTCTCAACAAGCTGGTAGATGTCCCGACCTATGACGACCTCACCCGCGAGTTCATTGCCACCTTCTCCTCCGAAAATGACGTAATCAAGTTTCAATTGATGAATATGGAGCAGGAGATGTCCATGTGCGACTTCTGTGACATCTTTGGCTTCAAAGATGAAGGCGTACAGGCATACAATGACGACCGAAATTTCTGGAAGTTGATCACCAATGACCGCATCAGTGATCCGAGAGTCGCCAGCCACATTGTCCATCCGGTGCTCCATTACATGCAGGCAGCCCTCAGCAACTCTCTCTTTGCTCGAGGAGAGACCTGTGCAAAAATCACCTTCCCCGAGCTTTACATTCTCAAGTGCATGCTCATCACACCGGAAGAGCCTCCGCACATCGGCCACTTCCTTTGCAACCACATCCACTCAATTGGAACCAACAAAAGGGGCAGAGGAAATATCTCCATCGGTGCCATTGCAACAATCCTTGCCCGCCAACTTAGAATTGAGGTAGACTTCCTGAAAGAAGGCACCGGCATGAAATTCCTGGATTTCGAGTGCCTCACTGCAATGAGAATGATTAGCGGCAGACCTCCCGAGCCATACCTATATCACATCGAAAGCAGGAGGGTTCAAATGCCATGCAAACCGCTACCTCTCAAAAACCAGCAAAGATGGAGGCAAGTGGCACCTATTGGCAGACAGGCCACCGAGGAGAGCGATGATGAGGTCGATTTCGATGCCTTAATGGCTGAGGCTGAGGAAGAGGATAGGGCAGAAACCGCAGCAGCCGCCGCATACATGCAAGAAATGGCGGCAAATGAGCAAAGGGCTCGACAAGAGGCGCTCGCAGCAGAAGCAGCGCGACAAGGGGCGGGAACATCTGATGCCCCTCAGAGTGGGTACAACCAGGTTCTCCAAGCCGTCCAAAGGGTCAATGCAAACATGAAGAGATTTTCCATCGACACTAGGACTACTTATGCCCTGCTTGACCAGCAGTATGACGCAGCACGTCATTCTGTAGGCCAGGTTCGTCAGGGCATGGACGAGCTACGAGGGTATGCTGCCAACAACAGGCGGGAAGCACAGCAGGCCCACTACATGTCTCAGCAGTAGTACCAGCATGCCCTCACCACCGGTTTGCCATACCAGCCACCACCATACGGACTCTTCGACCCGTCATTTTACGAGGAGATCCAGCGACCGCCACCACCTCCACCACCTCAGGATTGAAATGCAGTGAGTTGTATCTTTTCCCGGTCTTTTTACTCTATTACTTCCTTTATTTTTTTTTCTCTCGAGCATTGGGGACAATGCTCAATTTTATTCGGGGGGTAGGAGGTAAATTGACCATGTATCTTTAAAATTTTTGCATTTTTAATTCTTAGGTGCTAGTAGTTTTACTCAATTTTTGACTAGGGTTAGAGGCTTTACCGAAAATCCTAGAATGATTAGATTGAGCTTTTTAGCTAGCTTGTATTTTTATTTTTCCTTAGGAATAGGTTAATCAAATAGGAATTGTTTTAAATCGAATTAGGCTAAGGTTTAGACAATTGGCCATGATATCAAAAATTCAGAATTTTTAAAATAATTAGTGATCTCAAAGTGAACAATTAATTGCTAACCATGAGAGTTGATAAAAAATCGCAAACCCTAGAATTTTTATTTATTGAGTAATTTATTTTTGCAAAGTCTTTTAAATTTGATAGTGTTTTAAAATACCCATTTATTATAGATAGACCCCTAGCGAAACTATGCAATAATTCCTTGTATGAATGAATACTTGGAATTGTGTGTAATCATGGTGCTTGTGACACAAAAATATTTTATTTTATTTTTCAGAAAAATAGAAAAATACAAAAAAAATCAGAAACGAGAAAAATCCAAAAAAATAGAAAAATCCAGAAAAAAAGAAAAAAATAGAATAAAAGATGGAGGATAAAAAGAGTACGGGTGCCTACGAAAGACTGGTTACCAATAGGCTCGAGAAAACCTCCCAAAATTTAAATTTTTGTACATATTTAATTTTTCAAAAATAGTCACAAGCACCAACACACTTAGTTGTCATACTTTGCTCCAATCAATTGGGAAGGAAAATCAAAATTTATATCATTAGAATTCCTTTTGATTGGAAGGGATCCATTTATAATCGAAGAGGAAATTAATACTCTCAATTTTAAGGATATTTGTGAAATAAATTGTTCAAATATAATTTTTCTAGGGCAAGCATAATGAGGTCAATCATGGGGTGAATAAATTGTTCAAGGGAGAGATCATGGATATTTTATAATTCTAAATTTTTATTATCATGTCAATTGTATCAAACCTAAGCCCTAATTTAATTTTTAAACAAGTCCTTGAGACTGTATGGTTTAACCTAGTCCGGATCTATGACTAGCTGGGATGTCATTGCTTGAGGACAAGCAACAATTCAAGTTGGGAGGCGTGATCAGAGTCAAAATAACGATGATTTACGTAGGGTTTTGGCTTAGGTTTTGCATATTTTCTCACACTTATGTTTACTTTATTAGAGAAAAAAGGCTACTGTCACCCTTCTTTATGTTTTATTGCAGAAAACAGGTTTTGGGACTATTTTACATCAAATGGAGCTAGAATCGGGTGAATCGGATCAGCGACTCTCATCGACTAAGTCTCTGTTACGGTCCGTATTGCCTGATATGGGCCAGGCCTAGCATAGACCAGAAGATAGCGCTGGAAGCATTAAATTCTAACCGTCAAGGTCTTAATACGGACCGTATTGCCTGATACGATCCGTATCCGAAGGCGTCTCTTGGGGAATAACTGCCGACAGCTGTTTCCAGATCAGTTTCTTAGCCCCTACTCAACCTCTACACGTCCCTCCACTCCTATATAAGGCCCCTGGGCAGAAGGAAAAATCATCTTTGTAATTAGGGTTAGATTTGATTAAAGAGAGAAGAGACGAGTGCTTGTAACAATGCCGTTCCGCGGCTAAGTTCTTTTTCTTAGGGCTAGGCAGTAAACCTTGTTACTCTTGATGTTTTGATATATATATTTCCGTTGATTATGATTTCTTGTTGTTGAAACAAAATACTTTTGTGATTTACTATCTCTTCATCTAACTTCAATGATCTAGTTTGAGTCCGTTAGGGTAGTGACAGTACTTTAATGGCAAGATAAACTATTTGTATGAATTAGCCTCGTTGAGATTTATTATGTTTATGTGAAGAAAACCTTAGCAGGGAAACCATAAACCAGACCAACAAAATGCGTACCAAATTCTATCACATGCGTAAAGAAATTCGCAGTGATCTACGTAGTAATTTGGGGTATTTGAGAGATCAGACATTTGCGTAAGGTAAATCGCAGTGTCCTATGTAGAATCTCGGTGAAAGATCTGTCATTCTTGCGTAACATAAATCGCAATGACCTATGTGATGTCTTTCATTAAATAACAACAGGAAATCAGACGCAATAGGATATATATTGTCAAGGCGGATTGAGTGGCAATGGTGTGCCGAAACCCTATGAATTCTCATCTCTATCTTTATTTTAATTACTTTTAATTGCTTCCTAATTTATATTGATCACAACAACATCCCTCAATTTACAGATTTCATCTAGCCTTTCGAAAGATTGTGATTCGATCGCTCAAAGAATCGAACCAATATTTCCTGTGGATCGACCTCGAATATACTACTCGATAGGATTATGTGCTTGCAGTCCGAACCGATAGCATTTCTGAGTTTATAAATATTAAAAGAAACATTGCTCTCTTTTGAGTGATCATGCGGTACCTTTAATTTCCATATGGTATTATTCTGTAGGCAGCGAACTCCTCTGTAAAATACCGTGTGTTGCCCATTTCCAATGCATGATAGGCAGCAAGTCATTTGGCTCGATTGACACCCTATAGAATGGCAATAAGGTGAGTAGCGATTTGACAAACCCCGATAGGGTGGGGTTGTCGTGGAGCTGTGTAGTGGTCGTGATACCATACAATGACGATAATGCTTGTGCCCAAAGACCTCTGGAATCCCTGTCGATCTTCCATAGCCATTTGGTTAGGAGCGCATCATTCTGTACTTGTAGGTCGAGTATTCCCATACCGCCATTTGCCTTTAACGTACACACTGTCTGCCAATCGACTAGGCAATTAATCCCTCTGCATGTTTCATTGCCTCTCCATAAGAATGCCCTTTGTGCTCTATCAATCTGATCGATGACTCCCTTTGGAAGCTTCATGGCCTGCATATAGTGGAGGGGGAGTCCCGTCAAAACAGATTTTACAAGAGTAATTAATGCGGCCACCATACATAGCATGGCCGAAGACCAGCTAGCCATCCGGGATCGTACCGAGCTAACCATTGGTTGAAAATCAGAGATGAGTAGCCGTTTATATGTTAGGGGTAGGCCTAAGTATGTTAGCGGCAGGCTCGTGGGAGAGCAGGCAATGATGCCCTGAATGACCGTTGCAAGATGTGCCGGGACCGCGATAGGTACGAAAGTACTCTTACGCCTGTTTATTCGAAGACCGGCCAAGCTCTCGTATATGCACAAAATGCGTGCAATAACTCTTAGTGTTAACGGGTGTGCATATGCCACAATAATGGTGTCATCCGCATATTGAATCGGCCTTGGTGCAACCAACATCAGTGTATGCATTTGTTGGGATGGCATTCTGTATCAAACTAGTTTAGCGAATTCGTGACCAATATGAAAAGTAACGGTGATAGGGGGTCTCCCTGATGGAGGCCTCGCCTATGTGTAAAGAAGGATGTTATCGAACCGTTGACCTTAACTATCGAGGCCGAAGTGGTCAGGACATTAAGAGTAGCAGCTAGCCATCTTGGCGGGAATCCTCTTTCGATGAGTAGATTTGTCAGAAAGCACCAATCCACCGTGTCAAAAGCTTTTGCAAAATCAACCTTGAAAAGGATTGAGGGAATCTTCATTTTTTGACAGTAATTTAGGTACTCTCTGGCAACTAGGAATGACTCCATGATTGATCGGCCCTTAATGAATGCTGTCTGCGTATTACTAACTAAAATTTGAAGCAACGGCTGGAGTCTATTTGCCAAAATTTTAGTAATAATTTTTGCTGATGTGTTGATGACACTAATCGGTCGAAAATCTGAAATATCCACCGTGCCTTCTTTTTTGGGGATCAAGGTGATTGCCGCCTTGTTGATTGCCGTTAGGTGACCCCCACTGTAAAAGAACCTAATGAGCCTTATCAAATCGAATCCGATCACATTCCAAAAGTGTTGATAAAACTCAACCGGCAAGCAATCAGGGCCGCTTGCTTTGCCCTTGGGCATGGCAAACACCGCCGCTTTGATCTCTGCATCCGAGATGTAATCATACATTTGTTCTTTTGAAAATCATTCGTTTAATCACTACTACAAAAATGGTCATTGTACACTGCACATTGTACACGGATTTGACAATTTTATATAAAAACCGTGGCGAAATATCTGTGGGATCTCTACACGGGATCTCTACACGGATATTTATTAAAGAATCAGTGTAGAAAGCCTTGAGAAAGCTACACGGATGTTTATTAGGAATTGTACACGGATTATTGTTTAAATAACAGTGTAGAAAGCCTTGAGAGAGCTACACGGACCTTTATATAAAGAACTGTGTAGAAAGGTAGGAATTGTACACGGATTATTGTTTAAATAACAGTGTAGAAAGCTTGAGAGAGCTACACGGACGTTTAATAAAGAGCCGTGTCGAAAGGTAGAAATTGTACACGGTTTTTTGTTTAAATAACAGTGTAGAAAGCCTTGAGAGAGCTACACGGACTTTTAATAAAGAGCCGTGTAGAAAGGTTATTCTAGGGTTTTTGTTATATAAAATGCCTTCTCCTTCCAGCGCCGTTTTGATCAATTAATACTCTCCGTATAGAAAGGTTATTCTAGGGTTTTTTGAAAGTGAGAAGTAAAGAAAACTCCTAAGGTTTCCATCATCAGATCTGAGGAAAATCGTTGAAGATCAGTACTAATGCTTTCGCCTAAAGATGTCTGCACTTCAGAACTGTAAGATTTAAATTACTTTGCCATTTTATTTTGGATTTACGGATTCTGGATTGCTTGCGTTTTTTAATTACAAAAGGCAATATCTATATATGTTGCATGAATTGTAATATCTTAATATTTTCTATAGTTTTTGATGCAATATGGGCCTGCGCACGCTTCAGAAAAAGGGGTGTAACTTTTGATCCGTCCGTCGGATCGGGCTGAAATTTTGACAGGAACTCCACAACCCAAAGTCGGATTCGAAACGATCTATGATCTGTTTCGCCCATTTTTCGGGCTCAGATTCGCGATCCAACCGTCGGATCTGGACTTTTGGACCTTTCTTTATAATTTTTGCATTTTTAGGGTCTTGGATGTATCTTTTATGCATTTTCTGTTTAGGGTTTGTAATGCTAAATATGGATTTGTATAATTTTGTATAATGTAGTGTACATGAATTATTTATACTGTTGTATAGTTTTGGAATTCTAAGTTTAAAAGGCCTCTGTTTAATGTTTCTCTGTTTTGGAATTCTAATTTTAAATGGGTAGCAAAACTGGAGGCTAGTCACAAAAAAAAAAAAAATGGAAAAAAAAACAATTTTACACGGACATAAGGTATTTAAAAAAAAAAAAAAAAAAAGACAATTCTACACGGACATTTAACTAAAGTCCGTGTAGAAAGGTATTTAAACATTAAAAAAAATAAAAAAAAAATAAGAGAGCTACACGGACATTTAGCTAAATGTCCGTGTAGAAAGAGTCAAGCTACACGGTTTTTTAGTTAAAAGTCCGTGTACAAAAAGAATCGTACACGGTTTTTTAGGTAATATCCGTGTAGCTCGGTAAATGGAGCGCGACACATTCTGGTCTTTGTACACGGCTGTTTGTGAAGTTATACGTGTAGAATCTTTAAAATTGCACACGGCCAAAAGTCCGTGTGTAGTTATTGAACTAATCGTACACCCTCGATTTAAACACGGTAGGAAATCCGTGTAGCTCTTCCTTTATTGTCCGTGTATAATCTCTTTTTTTGTAGTAGTGAATTGTCACAGTTTGTTAAATAAATTTCTTATTAACATAATGTATCTTCTCAGCATGATTCTTTTTTTCTATCTTAGACAATTTAAATTGTTGGATATATAATATATTAAACGTTAAATGATGTGTAAAAATTATGAATCCTATACATTATTAATCAATGTTTGAATATGCCACCATAAAACATATTAGTGTTATTTAATGTGTTTAAATGCTCCAATAAATAATTAACTAATACTTAACTGAGGTACTCCCTCAACTAACGAGTTTATTGCATATCTTTCCACAAAGACATGGAGAGCATGAAATCTAAACCTCGCAATGCAGTTGCAGAAGTTTTTTCCGCTTTTTTTATTAATATAAAAAAAAACAAAAATATCAAATCTACCCTCAACCTCCAATTCTTTTTAAAAATACCCTGACCGCCTCTTAATGGGGCGGTTTGCTATTTTTTTTTTACTGTTCATACCAAACCGCCCCACTGTGGGGCGGTTTGCTATTTTTTTTTTACTGTTCATACCAAACCGCCCCACTGTGGGGCGGTTTGGTTTTTTTTTTTTTTTTTTTAGAGACAATATGAATATCAAGATGCTGAATTGTAATGCTAAAAATTCAGATTTTTTTTAAATATTTGTTATATTACTTCTTTTGATGTATAATTAGCATATTTATACTAAAATACACTAAATTACTTGAAATTATGTTAAATTACGTTGAATTACACTAAATTATGTTAAATTACACTAAATTATGTTAAATTACGCTAAATTATAATAACTTCGCTAATTATGCTGAAATACAGTAAATTACGCTAAACTACGCAAAATTACGCTAAAGTAGACCGATTTTGTGCCATATTTCATGAATCATAAAAAATAGTAAATTTTTTTCGAAAATAGTAAAAATTGATATTCTACAAGTTCATTATGTAACTAATTTACTGAGCTACTTAGATTGAATAATAGAAATAAAAATCTTAATCGGAAACTTCAACTCAAGTTTTGAGGCTGTTCCCTTTGTTTTTTGGTAATTCTGAATTTTGAAATCTAGAATTGCAAGCACTGACGCATGCGTATTTTCACAAGCTTTCCGAAAAGTGATCATTTGCTAAAATTGGACACTCGAGCACCGTTTTATGGCCGTTTGAAGTTTCGTCGTCGTTTTTCGTCTTTTCAGTGAAGATATCGCCCTATTCATATGTAATTTAGCTTAATTTACTGTATTTTAGCGTAATTTAATGTAATTTAGCGTAATGTAACGTAATTTAGTATTATTCAGAGTAATTAACATAATTTAAAGTAATTTAGCGTATTTTAGTATAAATATGCCAATTATACAAAAGAAGTAATCTAACAAATATTAAAAAAAGAATCTGAATTTTTAGCGTTAGAATTCAGCATCTTGATATTCATATTGTCTCTTAAAAAAAAAATAGCAAACCGCCCTACACTAGAGCGGTTTGGTATTAATAGTAAAAAATAAAAAATTAAATAATAGCAAACTGCCCCACAGTAGGGCGGTTTGGTATGAACAGTGGACCGCCCAGTGAAGGGGCTGTTAGGGTATTTTTAATAAAAATTTGAGGTGGAGGGCAGATTTGATATTTTGTTTTTTTTTGGGTATTAATTAAAAAAGCGGAAGTTTTTTTGATGCTTTTGTTTTTATTTTTCTATTTCACATTGACCGTAGCCCCCTTAATACTTCAGTGCTGTCGTCATTACTTTGAAGGTAAAAAGTGACTATTAGTTAATTGAAATTTTACGAATAATTTTACATTTTTATTAAAGTTAAATACATATACTCATAATTTATTTTCTAAACAACTAAAAATATTTTTTTTTGCAATCCAAAAATAGAGAAACACTAAAAAATAACCTCCTACAGCCTCTGGTGTGCCGCACACGACGTCCCGTGCGGTAAATGTATATTTTATATTGTTTATATTTGAATTTACAAGTATTTATATTTCATATGTAAAATATACAGTTTGTAATTACAAAATAAATTTAACATTAAAAAAAAATTATGTTTAAATTATGAGGGATGCTTCTATGCACCTAAGGGCCTATTTGTAAAATGAACATATTTTCATTTTCAAAGTTCAAACAGTCGATCCGACCGTTGAACATTATCTCCATATTAAAATGTACTTGGAGGTCAAATTTTACATTTTTTCGAAATTTTTTACTATTTATTAAGTATTTTACAAAACTAGTCAAATTCAGACCATTGAATTTTGTAAAATACTTAATAAATAGTAAAAAAATTCAAAAAAATGTAAAATTTGACCTCCAAGTACATTTTAATATGGAGATAATGTTGAACGGTCGGATCGACTGTTTGAACTTTGAAAATGAAAATATATTCATTTTACAAATAGGTCCTTAGGTGCATAGAAGAATTTGCCTTAAATTATATATGTATTTTACGTACTTTTTCTAATGAGAAAAATAGTAGTTGAAAATATGTTAATTTTATTACAATTCATAGGTATCCGAATTATATTCGACGTTTAATATCCGGTCAACGCTATTAAGCAAGTAAAAAATTAATTTTCTTTGAATTTCCTCCATACCGCCATTATTGAGCACCTCAGTTGGCAGATGCATACCACCACAGGCATTTACCAGAGACAAGTTAGTCAGTATGAAAATATCAATGAGTTATACTGAACCACTCCAATCAAATTCTTTCAGAGCTATTAATTGCTTCGATTTGTGAAGGGCAGAAACCTGAGTGTCTTATTTCTTTTGCACAGGGTAAAAAAGCTAATTAACAAATAAATTGTAACTATCTCTCCGTTGTAATTTCAACTAATCAGAATACCCCTTTCAATTATTACTGAACAATAATGTATTTTTCCACGTGGTGGCTTGAAGCATTCTCGCGTACTCTTCTACCCTCTCCGCACTCGGCATAACAAACTTCACGAAATCCGCAGCGAGGAAGCGTTTTTCCCACTCTACCAGTAATGGCATCTTTGTCTCATCGAGCAGCTTGGCCCCGGATATCTTCTCGACTACCTTGATCCAAGTCAAATCGCAACCTAACGTCACATCAAGGAAACCAATGGTATCTCCACCAAAGAATCCCTTCCCAGCAGAGCATTTCTTGAAAGCTCCTTCCAATTGCTCTAGCGCAGCAACTGTATCGCCAGTCTTTTCTGCCTTTGTCTCCTCTGAAGCAGCTGACAAGATACCAACAATTGATTTTGCAAACTACAAAAGAAAAAAAATGAAATATTAACTTGTTACCTTTGTAATTCGGTCATCTCCAAATCTCATAACTTCTGTTATCATAGAACTTAATTTCATATATATTTTGGTAGATAATGAAGTTAAACAATTAATTAATTCAAGTACCTTATCATCAACATATGCTGCCCAAAAACGAGTAACGGCACGTTCGTAAGGATCAGTAGGAAGCACAGGAGGTCCGGTACCAGACCACTTCTCATCAATGTACTGCAAAACCACCAACGACTCGCAGATACTTCGATCGCCATGGATAAGTACCGGCACTGTCTTGTGGATCGGATTGTGTTTGAGAAGAAGCTCGCTCTTGTTTTTAAGATCCTCCTCAAGGTACTCATAACTCAGCCCCTTTTGTCCTAGCACCATTCTTACCCTGATTACATATGGGCTAGCCCAGAACCCCAACAGCTTGAGATCACCTTCCGCCATTTTCACTCTGTGTGAGAATTAATGTTTTTGGGAAATTGATTGATTTCTGTCTATGTTGATGTGCGGCTTAAATAAGATAGAAGTGTTGACTGCCAATAAAAGATAATCTAAGTGTTGAATTTATTATTGATAATGCCGTCAGCAATGAGGACACCTCCTTCCATTACAGAGTGGGGTTCTTTTGTGGGCTGGTTTTGTGTTTACAAGGATGTAGTGTTGTTCCTTTAAGATTTTGGGTGATGGATCAAGTTATTAGACATATAGTTTTATTGACTTTATATTTATTTGATAATTAACTACGGCAATCAATTATTTGGTTATTAGACATATAATGTATCCTTTTTTTCTTTCTTTGACAATTTGAATTGCTGGATATATTAAACGTTAAAAAAAATGATGAATCCTATACATTATTAATCAATGTTTGAATATGCCAGCATAAAACATATTATTGTTATTTTAATGTGTTTAAATGCTCAATTAAATAATTAACTGAGGTACTCCCTCAACTAGTGAGTTTATTGCATATCTTTCCACAGAGGCATGGAGAGCATGAAATCTATTCTTTTGGAGAAAAGCAGACACAGTCATCCGTTTATTTAATAAACTGGAGATGTCCAGTTATCCTTTAACAGTGATTTTACCGGTTCAAATTCCATTACCATACATTATTCATAAAATTTTATGGTTAAACCTCTCACACATCTGATCTGCATCCATCCGACAGTTTAGATTTCTTGTTTAATTACTTGACCTCTTCCTCTTCTGATCTGATAGCTAATGTCGTCCGACATAAACTAGAGAAGTGGAAATTTCGACTGCCATTAATTTTGTTAAATTCATTTACACAGGGACAACAAGCAAATTAACCAATCAATTTGTTAAATTCATATGGGATTAATGGAACTACATTTGTCTTAATATCATGGAACTCCTCTCCTCTGCCTCAAGGCTCTCCAGAAGCAACTTTCCATCTTGTAGCTTGAAGCAATATTCTGCCGTACTCTTCTACCCTCTCCACACTTGGCAGAGCCTTCTTCACGAAATCCACAGCCAGAAAGCATTTTTTCCATTCTACCAGTAATGGCACCTTTGTCTCGTCGAACAACTTGACCTCACATATGTTCTCGACTGCTTTGATCCAGGCCAACTCGGAACCTAAAGTCACATAAAAAAGACTAACAGTGTCTCCACCAAAGAATCCCTTCCCTGTCCCACCAGAGCATTTCTTCAAAACTCCTTCCAATTGCTCTAGCATACTGAATGAATCGGCAATTTTTTCTGCCTTTGTCTCCTCCGTAATAGCTTTCAAGATACCAATAATTGATAGTTGAACGGTTAATATTTTACTTTATGCGTGACAAATTAGTTTTTCATTATGCTAAGTTTAATAGACCATATATTAAAAATATTGGGTATACAGCTAATCATACATTTGTTATTTTGAAAATCATTCGTTTAATTGTCACAGTTTGTTAAATAAATTTCTTATTAACATAATGCATCTTCTCTGCATGATTCTTTTTTCTTTCTTTGACAATTTAAATTGTTGGATATATAATATTAAACGTGAAATGATGTGTAAAAATTATGAATCCTATACATTATTAATCAATGTTTGAATATGCCACCACAAAACATATTAGTGTTATTTAATGTGTTTAAATGCTCCAATAAAAAATTAACTAATACTTAACTGAGGTACTCCCTCAACTAACGAGTTTATATAGAGAAACACCCAATAATAGCCTCATGCGGCCTTTGGCGTGCTGCACACGGCGTCCCGTGCGGTAAAAAAATATATACAGTTTGTAATGACAAAATAAATTTAACATTAAAAAAATTATGTTTAAATTATATATGTATTTTACGTACTTTTTCTAATGAGAAAAATAATAGTTGAAAATATGTTAATTTTATTACAATATGAATTAAATATCCGAATTATATTCGATCCGTATGCGTATACGTTTAGTATCCGGTCAACGCTATTAAGCAAGTAAAAAATTAATTTTCTTTGAATTTTCTCCATACCGCCATTATCGAGCACCTCAGTTGGCAGATGCATACCACCACAGGCATTTAGAGAGACAAGTTAGTTAGTATGAAAAGAGCAATGAGTTATACAAAGCCCCTGAACCACTCCAATCAAATTCTTTCAGAGCTATTAATTGCTTCGATTTGTGAAGGGCAGCAACCTGAGTGTCTTATTTCTTTTGCACAGGGTAAAAAAGCTAATTAACAAATAAATTGTAACTATCTCTCCGTTGTAATTTCAACTAATCAGAATACCCCTTTCAATTATTACTGAACAATAATGTATTTTTCCACGTGGTGGCTTGAAGCATTCTCGCGTACTCTTCTACCCTCTCCGCACTCGGCATAACAAACTTCACGAAATCCGCAGCGAGAAAGCGTTTTTCCCACTCTACCAGTAATGGCATCTTTGTCTCATCGAGCAGCTTGGCCCCGGATATCTTCTCGACTACCTTGATCCAAGTCAAATCGCAACCTAACGTCACATCAAGGAAACCAATGGTATCTCCACCAAAGAATCCCTTCCCAGCAGAGCATTTCTTGAAAGCTCCTTCCAATTGCTCTAGCGCAGCAACTGTATCGCCAATCTTTTCTGCCTTTGTCTCCTCTGAAGCAGCTGACAAGATACCAACAATTGATTTTGCAAACTACAAAAGAAAAAAAATGAAATATTAACTTGTTACCTTTGTAATTCGGTCATCTCCAAATCTCATAACTTCTGTTATCATAGAACTTAATTTCATATATATTTTGGTAGATAATGAAGTTAAACAATTAATTAATTTAAGTACCTTATCATCAACATATGCTGCCCAAAAACGAGTAACGGCACGTTCGTAAGGATCAGCAGGAAGCACAGGAGGTCCGGTACCAGACCACTTCTCATCAATGTACTGCAAAACCACCAACGACTCGCAGATACTTCGATCGCCATGGATAAGTACCGGCACTGTCTTGTGGATCGGATTGTGTTTGAGAAGAAGCTCGCTCTTGTTTTTAAGATCCTCCTCAAGGTACTCATAACTCAGCCCCTTTTGTTCTAGCACCATTCTTACCCTGATTACATATGGGCTAGCCCAGAACCCCAACAGCTTGAGATCACCTTCCGCCATTTTCACTCTGTGTGAGAATTAATGTTTTTGGGAAATTGATTGATTTCTGTCTATGTTGATGTGCGGCTTAAATAAGATAGAAGTGTTGACTGCCAATAAAAGATAATCTAAGTGTTGAATTTATTATTGATAATGCCGTCAGCAATGAGGAAACCTCTTCAAGTTCAAACAATCTTTACAAGGACACGGAATCGTGTCATCACCCTTTGTCTTCACGTGTTGCTCAGCAAATTTTATGAAACTTTTCACACCGTCTAAATACTCAATGGTATTACGAGCTCCATACATCCAATCTCGATCCATCTGTAATTATAAAAATAATTAGGTAAGAGGTCATGAATGGCTCTTAAAATTACAATTTGGGGCTTACATAGGGCCGGTGCACAATCCTAACCCACTCTTTGAATGCTTTGTCTCAGTAGTGAGCACATGTCAGCGGGATTTGGTATTTAAGAAAAATTCGGCAGCATTTCCCCTTTGTTCCCCAAGTACGCGTAAAAATCACATCCGTTTGGAGATGAAATCCAATACGTACTCGTGGGAACAATTAAGGACAAATGCTACCGAATTTTTCTTAAATACCAAATCCGCTGACATGTGTTCACATCCTAAATGAGACAAAACATTCAAAGAGCAGTCCCAACAGGGAACTATTCAAAATTAATCCCTATTGGATTAATTTTGAACGGGCATCGACCTAAAAGGCATACTAAATGTTCAAGGCAAATTGGATAGATCGCACAATACAATAATACTAAGCTACAAACTATTCCATATATAATTGGGTTGAAATTAGGAAATACCAATCAACATAAAGCCATTAATCTAACCATTAACAAATTTAATTAAATTTACCTTCTCTTTTGAGCTTGGATTCAGAATGTAAGTCACACAGATCTATCTCTCCAACTGGTACTGCCACTGCCTCTGCTACCGTTAGTGACTCTCTACATGAAATCCAAAGAAAGGCATGTAGAGAATTCAGACTTTGTTTAAATGAGAGTATATATCAGTTGTTAGTAACAAAGGAAATACCAGAAGGCTTTCTTGACTTCTTCGTTTATGGGGTTATAACTTTAATGAATTAAAAAAATGCATGACAAAAATACCATCATAATCGTTAGAGAAACAACAACGAAAGTCATTGAAGTAGTCTAACAACAAATTGGAGCCATTAATTGCTGAAAATTTGGTGCTAATTAGGTGACTATTCATTAAGAATTAATTCTTGTATCATTGATACTGTCCAGTGCGGTACTGGCACGTTGTACCAGATATAACAATACCACCTGTGGTACTGTTCAGTATGATACTGGTACACTGTACCAGATGTCACAATATTGCTGGTATCCACCCATTTTTACATTTTTACTGAAATAAAATATCTTTACAACTCAATCAAAGCAAATTTTTTAAAAAGAAACGCAGCAAGTCAAGAAGCTTAGTTCTTTATTATTTCCGAATCAGTCCCAGGTACTCAAGCATACATGGCATCAGCATTAAAATCAAGCAAAATTGTCACTGGTACTGGATTGGTGCTCAAAATGTCCCAAAATGACCCTCTGTGACAAATCAGTCAGTGCAGACTGGTCAGAGACCCAAATGAAAAATCCAAATACATAGGCATATAGAGGACTTAAAAACAAATCAAATGACAAAAATTTCACATTTATTGGATTTTATTTCGATTTTATATCTATTTTTGAAGTTGGCATTTCAAAATCCTGAAAATTGGATAAATAAGGACTAAATACCCCTCTGATTGTCTGCCTTCTTTAAAAATAGAAATAAAATCCTAAAAATTATGAAACTTGACAAGGACATAGTTTACAAACTCCTTAACAAGTCCATGAAAAGAAACAGGAGCATTGTTTGACAAAATCAATCAAAAAAATCATGTTTTAAATGTAATGAAATAAACAAAATAAGTGATGGAATGAACATATAACTCAAAACCTACCCTCAAACCCAACCAACCCCAAGTTGAGATTGAGCATACCCAAACTTGTGTACACATACCAATCTCAGAGCCAAATTACAACAGAAGCAAGTTAAATTGCAAAGAAAAACAAATCACAGTCCCAACCCAAGTTGTCAGAAACCAAAACTTGTTCAAAACCAAATTAAACCCGAAATTGAAGCCTCCTATCTCTCAGGAACCCTAAAAAGAAATCGGCCAGGATGATTCAGTTACTCTTATTATCAGATTATCAGATTATCAGATTATAAAAGTAACAAAGCACCATTTTTAGCTAAACTCACCTATATCATTGATGATTGGGAGCTAAACTCACTATATTTTTTTAAGCTTCTGACTAAAATCAGCAATCAACACAAGAAATTACCCGAGAGGCAGTTCGGCTGAGCGGGACGCGGCTGACCGGGACGAGGCAGGTCGAAAAGGTGGGCCGAGGATGAGCGGAGCGGAGGCAGAGAGACACAACAAGGCGGGAGATAGATTTGCGAGGGTTGACGGCGGGCTAGATGCTGATTTGGAAAGCTTTCTTCTTTCTTTCATTCGTTTTGTTTTTCCTTTCTTTCGTTTCGTTTGTTTCTGACTGCAGCAACCTTCAAATATCTATAACTTAGCAGCCTCTACCAGAACCGACGGTGTTGGAGGATTTACGAGTTAAATGAAACCTCACTGACGGTTCCAAGAAATAACAGCCGGTAAATCATCAAACACCGTCGGTTCAACCATATACCCGACTGTAAACTAGGATTTTATACAACATAGACAAACACCGACTGTTTTTCTTAACAAACCGTCGGTGTAAGATGTCAACCAACACCGACTGTTTTGTTTAAAAACAGTCGGTGTTGAAGAATGCTAAACACTGACTGTTTTTTCTGAAAAACAGTCGGTGTAGACGGTGACCAACACCGACTGTTTTTTTGAAAAAACAGTCGGTGTTGATGAATGCTAAACACTGACTGTTTTTTATGAAAAACAGTCGGTGTAGGTTGTGAGCAACACCGACTGTTTTCTTAAAAAACAGTCGGTGTTGGTTCACTGACGGTTTTTTGTATTGGACCAGTCAGTGTTGAGGTTATTCTTATTTACAATTTTACCAGCAGTCTCTACACCGACTGTTACATATTAAAACAGTCGGTGATTGAGGGTCGGTGAAGGGGTTTTTTGTACTAGTGTGGGGTTCTTTTGTGGGCTGGTTTTGTGTTTACAAGGATGTAGTGTTGTTCCTTTAAGATTTTGGGTGATGGATCAAGTTATTAGACACATAGTTTTATTGACTTTATATTTATTTGATAATTAACTATGGCAATCAATTATTTGGTTATTAGACATATAATGTATCCTTTTTTTTCTTTCTTTGACAATTTGAATTGCTGGATATATTAAAAAATTATGAATCCTATACATTATTAATCAATGTTTGAATATGCCAGCATAAAACATATTATCGTTATTTTAATGTGTTTAACTGCTCAATTAAATAATTACCTGAGGTACTCCCTCAACTAGTGAGTTTATTGCATATCTTTCCACAGAGGTATGGAGAGCATGAAATCTAAATCTCGCAGTGCAGTTACACAAGTTTTTTTTGTTTTCTAGCTATTTCGTATTGACCGTAGATAAAAATCTTACACGTACTCATCTTATTGGATATGGTACGGATCGGATAAACGGATAAAAGGGTGCCATTGACACCCTACTTGAAAATCAACCAGAGAATATTTTAGTGATGTTTGTGCTTGGAGAAGACGGTACAACTGGTGCTCTGCTTCGATGACCGTACCTTGGAGTCCGAATCTGCTGCGATTCCGAGAGGGATCGCAGGATCCTGAAATTCCGAGATTAACGGTTCAAACTTTTTCGTGCTCGGATCTCAAAAACGTTCTCAGAAAAGTAAATTTCATGCACGCATCTCGAGAAAGACCAATTATTGCCTATTGCATTTGCAATTGTGCATAAAGATGATACCAAGAATTGGAGTTTTTTCTTACGGTGGTTGAGGAATGAAGTGCTTGGATATGATAAATTTGTCTGTGTTATATCAGACCAACATAAGGGGATCAAAGAGGCACTGACAGCAGAATACGGATGGTCTCCAGAGCTTTTTGTGCACATGTTTTGTATGCAGCATGTTGCTGACAACCTGGTTCGGAACTGTGGAAAGAAAAAGTGGTACAGATGGAGGTTTAGATAAGAAGCCAAGAAGAAGAAGCCAAGAAGGTTGAAATAGATGTTCGAAGAGTTTGCTCAGGTATGTCTAATTTATAACATTTTGTTTAATTACTTTATAAGACTATTCTGAAAATGAAATAACATCTCTTTGTTTTGTGCAGCTAAATCCAAGGTGTAATGTATTTTTAAGGAAGGTGGGCAAAATACGTCCTAATGATGCGATGGAGCAGTCTAATTATGAGAAGATTTTCCAAACCTGTGATGGAGGATACCAGTTTGGTATCATGATAACAAATGGCTCTGAATCGCTCAACAATGTCTTCCGACATAGCCTTAGAATGCCCGTGGCTGCCATAGTGGATGATACGTTCTACAAGTGTAAGAAATGGTTTGTTCAGCGGCGACAGTGAGCAATGAAATTAAAAGACAAGAAGCAGGTTCTTTTCGACCGGGTTTTGCAAAAGATCAAAAAACATTAGGAGAAAGCTGCAGTAATGCGTTTGGTCGCTTATACGCACGGCCTAGGTAAGTATCAAGTTTTATCCCCAAATGAGTACATTTCTTGCACCCGCAGCGACTTAGGAAATATGGAACTTAGTTACAGGGAGTTCATGTACATTGTGACACGCGGTCCTGGCAACCAAATGTAATGTACTTCTATTTCGTGAGCTAATGTCTTAGCGATTTGTCGTGATCGAAACTGGTATGAGGACCAATTTGTTGCAGACTGGTATACTGTGAACTATCTTGAAAGTACTTCGCGTGGGGTGTTTGTTCCTATTGGCAATATGCCAGAATGACCTGCTAATACTGAAGCAAGAATTCCTCCGAGCAGGGGCTGGATTAGGGTTGGGAGGCGAAAACACATCTGTCATGTAATGATCATGGATGAAATAGAAGGTAGGCGAAGGGGGTATCAGGCTCGCCATTTCACTACCGATAGGCAACGAAGAGATACGTAACATTTATCAAAAATTATATTTCTTTTCAATTTATACTAATTTACTAAGTAACAAATGCAAATGCAGAGGCAAGAAAAGTAGCAAATGCGGTAGAAAATGAGTGAGTTATGGCAAAGACAAGTGGGTCTGGAGGGTCACGGCGTAGCATAGCTACAAGCCGTTTAAATGCATCTGTTAAGTTTGCAGAAGCAATGAGAGAGGCAGTTGTTATAGGAAGAGAGGCGGTTAGAGTGCAAGGAGAGCCATCTGGAAGCCAACCGAGGAGGTCAACTAGTAGGCGTACAACAAGGGCATCTGGAAGCCAAGCAGGACCTTCTAGAATCCATGTAGAGCCATCTGGTAGGCAATCTGGTAGGTTATCTTTCGAAACTGGTTTGTTTCGCAGATTTAGTTTTAGGCATAGAAGTAATAGATGATTTAGATGCATGTTGTGAACTTTGTTTATTTAGATGCTGCTTTCAGAACTTTTTTTATTTGCAATTTGTGTGGACTTTATTTGCAATTTGTGTGGACTACTCTGTTTTGTACGATACGTCTAATGCATGAATAGTTTGTTGATGTGAATCAGATTGCCTCCTTTGCAGAAATTGTTGGAGATAATGCAAGTCTGACTTGGTTGCGAATTTAATTGTGACTCTGAATTCTTTCTCACACCTTCATTTTTAAAAGAAACAACACGTGACTACTAAATAAAAAGTAATTCTAAAAAATGCATACAAATTTTACAACCCTAATTCATCAAACTACAACAATACTACTTCTTAGAACCCATGTCGAATGCATCGGAATTTTAAACCCTACAGTACTACTTAGAATGCACCGATTTTGCCGACGAAGTGGTAGCCTTACCAGTATAAGTACACGAAACAAACTCATCGTCCGATGCTGGAGGCTCTGGATCAACCTTCTTTTTTTCGAAAAATAGCCGTAGGGGTTTTCCACAAAGTCATCGTCCGAAATTTCATAGCTAAGAAAATCTGGCTGTATGAATTATTGATATGTCATTTTATCAGGGCATACTTGACACTTGATCTTTTTTCCCTCATTTTTACCCCGATCACTTCTTGACCCTCCTCTCGCTAGGCCACGATAGAACGACCTACCTCGATTGCTATTGTTTATCCTCTTGGCCCCTTCAAATATCGCCCTTTTCACTTCAAAAATCGCCTTCTCTTTCTCTCTGTCCCTTCCTCCCTTTCTCTGGACGGAGTTGAGGTAATTGTGAGGGGGAGAGAGAAATATGGGTATTATAGGGTCTAAAACAACGAAAATAAATAAATAAATAAGGCTACCGGCCATTTAATAGCCGGTACTGAAATAAATACGGTACCGGCCATTAAATGGCTGGTATTTAAATAAATATGGTACCGGCCATTTAATGGCCGGTATGGACTTTTTATCGAATCTCAGCGGACTGGATATATTTATTAATTTCTAATTAACTTTGGATATTAATAAAGATCTCGGGATATATTGCAATTAAGTATATATTATTGAAGCGCTAATTAGGTGTTAGATAGTTGCACGGTTAATATTTTACTTTATGCGTGACAAATTAGTTTTTCATTATGCTAAGTTTAATAGACCATATATTAAAAATAGGGATCGACTAACAGTCCCCCCCATTCAGTCCCCTAAACGTTCCTCTAACGGTCAAAGTACAACTGTCAGTCCCCATTCAACATACATTAATTCACATACAAAATGGAAAATATTCATACCTAAGATATCAAGTATTCATATATAATTCATCAAGTATTCATACCTAAGATATCAAGTATTAATTCACATACAAACTGGGGACCATTACTTTTCGGAGGCAGTAACTGTCAGACTGCATTGGGGACCACAACCAAAAAGTCACGTGGATCACACCACCAGTGCTACATTCATTGATTAAATTAATTCACATACAAAATTGAAAGTATGAATACCTAAGATATCAAGTATTCATATATAATTCATTAAGTATTCATACCTAAGATATCAAGTATTCGGTCAAAAAACTGGACACAATACCTACTCATCTTTTACACGTTTTTCAAGGTGGTTTTTTTTTCTCCGTTCAATCTAACCAATTTTTGAAACGATCTATGAGAAATTTTGCAAATCTAAAACCACGAACGTGTTCTACACAATTTTCTCTTTCAAATGAGATCCATGATGACATACTTTTACACGTTTTTCAAGGTATCAAATATTCAAATATAGAAAATATTCATACAAAATGGAAAGTATTCATACCTAAGATATCAAATATTTATATATAATTCATCAAGTATTCATACTTAAGATATCAAGTATTTAAAGAAAAAAACTGGACTCAAATATGAAAAGTATTCATACCTAAGTTATTAAATATTCATATATAATTCATCAAGTATTCATACTTAAGATATCAAGTATTTAAAGAAAAAAACTGGACTCATCTTTTACACATTTTACACGTTTTTCAAAGTGATTTAATGATTGACAAAGTTAGTTAGAATGGGGGAACGTTTAGGGGACTGGAATGCGGGAGACAACATCTTTACTCTTAAAAATATTGGGAATACATCTATAATCAAACATTTGTTATTTTGAAAATCATTCGTTTAATTGTCACAGTTTGTTAAATAAATTTCTCTGCATGATTCTTTTTTCTTTCTTTGACAATTTAAATTGTTGGATATATAATATATTAAACGTGAAATGATGTGTAAAAATTATGAATCCTATACATTATTAATCAATGTTTGAATATGCCACCATAAAACATATTAGTGTTATTTAATGAGTTTAAATGCTCCAATAAATAATTAACTAATGCTTAACTGAGGTACTACCTCAACTAACGAGTTTATTGCATCTCTTTCCACTAAGACATGGAGAGCATGAAATCTAAACCTCGCAGTGCAGTAGCAGAAGTTTTTTTGTTGCTTTTGTTTTTTTCTATTTCACATTGACCGTAGCCCTCTTAATACTTCAGCGCTGTCTTCGTGACTTTGAAGGTAAAAAGTGACTATTAGTTAATTGAAATTTTACGAATAATTTTACGTTTTTATTAAAGTTAAATACATATACTCATAATTTATTTTCAAAACAATTAAAAATAAATTTTTCTGCAATCCAAAAATAGAGAAACACCCAAAAATAGTCTCCTGCAGCCTTTGGCGTGCCGCACACGACGTCCCGTGCGGTAAAAAAATATACAGTTTATATTGTTTATATTTGAATTTACAAGTATTTATATTTCATATGTAAAATATACAGTTTGTAATGACAAAATAAATTTAACATTAAAAAATATTATGTTTAAATTATGAGGAGGGTTCAAATGCCATCATTTTTTGTGCCTCCATCATGCCTCCATTCTTTAAAACTTTAATAACTCAAAATTTAAAACTTAAAATTCAAAATAAAACCGTTGGATATGTACTACATCATTTTATCTATGCACGTGTAAAAAATTATGGCATTTCAACTTTGTTTTGGTTGTCATCTTGAGCTTATAAAAATGTATACTAATGTGGATAATTTCTACACGTTGATTTTTCAACTTATTGATTCACATAAAAATAAAATTGAAATGTGATAATTTTTTATGAACACATAGAGAAAATAACATATATCACATCTAACGGTTTTATTTTGACGTTTAAGTTTTAAACTTTGAGTTATTAAAGTTTTTAAAAATGGAGGCATGATGGAGGCACAAATAATGGAGGCATTTGAACCCTCCTCTTAAATTATATATGTATTTTACGTACTTTTCCTAATGAGAAAAATAATAGTTGAAAATATGTTAATTTTATTACAATATGAATTTGGTATCCGAATTATATTCGATCCGTATTCGTATCCGTTTAATATCCGGTCAACGCTATTAAGCAAGTAAATAATTAATTTTCTTTGAATTTCCTCCATACTGCCATTGTCGAGCACCTCAGTTGGCAGATGCATACCACCACAGGCATTTACCAGAGACAAGTTAGTCAGTATGAAAAGAGCAACGAGTTATACAAAGCCCCTGAACCACTCCAATCAAATTCTTTCAGAGCTATTAATTGCTTCGATTTGTGAAGGGCAGCAACCTGAGTGTCTTATTTCTTTTGCACAGGGTAAAAAAGCTAATTAACAAATAAATTGTAACTATCTCTCCGTTGTAATTTCAACTAATCAGAATACCCCTTTCAATTATTACTGAACAATAATGTATTTTTCCACGTGGTGGCTTGAATCATTCTCGCGTACTCTTCTACCCTCTCCGCACTCGGCATAACAAACTTCACGAAATCCGCAGCGAGGAAGCGTTTTTCCCACTCTACCAGTAATGGCATCTTTGTCTCATTGAGCAGCTTGGCCCCGGATATCTTCTCGACTGTCTTGATCCAGATGAAAGTGGAACCTAACGTCACATCAAGGAAACCAATGGTATCTCCACCAAAGAATCCCTTCCCAGCAAAGCATTTCTTGAAAGCTCCTTCCAATTGCTCTAGCGCAGCAACTGTATCGCCAATCTTTTCTGCCTTTGTCTCCTCTGAAGCAGCTGACAAGATACCAACAATTGATTCTCCAAGCTACAAAAGAAAAAAAAAATGAAATATTAACTTGTTACCTTTGTAATTCGGTCATCTCCAAATCTCATAACTTCTGTTATCATAGAACTTAATTTCATATATATTTTGGTAGATCATGAAGTTAAACAATTAATTAATTTAAGTACCTTATCATCAACATATGCTGCCCAAAAACGAGCAACGGCACGTTCGTAAGGATCAGCAGGAAGCACAGGATGTCCGGTACCAGACCACTTATCATCAATGTACTGCAAAACCACCAACGACTCGCAGATACTTTGATCGCCATGGATAAGTACCGGCACTTTCTTGTGGATCGGATTGTGTTTGAGAAGAAGCTCGCTCTTGTTTCTAATATCCTGCTCAAGGTACTCATAACTCAGCCCCTTTTGTTCTAGCACCATTCTTACCCTGATTACAAATGGGCTAGCCCATTGCCCCAACAGCTTGAGATCACCTTCCGCCATTTTCACTCTGTGTGAGAAAAATTGATTGATTTGTGTCTATGTTGATGTGGGGCTTAAATAAGATAAAAGTGTTGACTGCCAACAAAAAGATAATCCAAGTGGTGGAATTATATATGATATATATGCCGTCAGCAATGAGGACACCACCTTGACTCCTTCCATTACAGAGTGGGGTTCTTTTGTGGGCTGGTTTTGTGTTTACAAGGATGTAGTGTTGTTCCTTTAAGATTTTGGGTGATGGATCAAGTTATTAGACATATAGTTTTATTGACTTTATATTTATTTGATAATTAACTATGGCAATCAATTATTTGGTTATTAGACATATATATAATGTATCATTTTTTTTTTCTTTCTTTGACAATTTGAATAGCTGGATATATTAAACGTTAAATGATGTGTAAAAATTATGAATCCTATACATTATTAATCAATGTTTGAATATGCCAGCATAAAACATATTATTGTTTTTGTAATGTGTTTAAATGCTAATGAATTTATTGCATATCTTTCCACAGCGGCATGGAGAGCATGAAATCTAAATCTCGCAGTGCAGTTGAACAAGTTTTTTTGTTTTCTATTTCGTATTGACCTAGGCAAAAATCTTACACGTACTCATCTTATCGGATACGCCATTGACATCCCTACTTGGAAATCAACCAGAGAATATTTTATTGCTGATTGTGCTTGGAGAAGAGGTACAACTGGTGCTCTGCTTCGATGACCGTACCTTGTATAACAAGTTGGAACAATATTTGATGCGTTGTCAATTAATAATGAAATACGATACGCGTTGGAGGCTTATGACTCTTTAATTAATTAAGTCAATTGTTCATCAATTTGAGTTCTTTTGCATTTAAAATTTGGATTAAAATTTTCCCTTTTAATTTGAGGACTTCCCCAGGGTTTGATAATTAATTAATGATGTATTTAAGTGTTAAATTAATTTGTGAAGCTAATGAATCAATGACAAAAACCGATTAAGAGGCAAAAATGCCTTAAATGCATTTGGGTCACCTTTGGTGCCCATTTTAACTTATTTCGGTTTGAGATTCATCAAATCCTAGTTAATAGGGGTTTAAGTCTGCCTCATAAGGAGTTCAACCATGTATGGTTTGTATTTTTAAGAGTTGTTTTTATGTATAATCCTACTGTTAGGGCTAATTAATGGTCAATGAAGCCTAAGTATATTTTCCAGTATTTGTAATGCATATTTATGTGATAATAATGTATTTTAGGGTATTTAGGAAATTGTTATCGATTCCTATGTTGGAATTTTGGAAAATTATTTTAAGGGTTAAAATTAATTTCTAAGCACTTTTGGTTAAGTACCAGTAAATTTGACTAAAAGAAGTATAATATTAATTTTTTTCTCAGCACTACAAGTCTGCAAATATTATTTCACTCACCACAATAACATACGTACACATTCCAATTATTAATAAACAATCATTTATTTCTATACCAAAAAGTCCATCAATTGGCTGAAGCAACATTCCATCTTGTGGCTCGAAGCACTCTCGCGTACTCTTCTAACCTCTCCACACTCGGCAGAGCACTCTTCACAAAATCCACAGTGAGGAACCGTTCTTCCCACTCGACCAGTAATGGCACCTTTGTTGCATCGAGCAACTTGACCCCTGATATCTTCTCTACTGCCCTGATCCAGGCCAACAAAGAACCTAACGTCACATCAAGGAAACCAATGGTATCTCCACCAAAAAAGCTCTTTCCAGCAGAACATTTCTTGAAAGCTCCTTCCAACTGCTCTAGTGCAGCAAGTGTATCGCTAATTTTTTCTGCCTTTGTCTCCTCTGAAACAGCTTTCCCGATACCAATAAATGAAGGTACCAACTGCATGGATAAAAAAAAATGAAACATTTGTTACTTTTGTAATTCGATCAATTATAGAACTTAATTTCATATATATTTTGGTCGATCATAAAGTTAAACGATTAATTAATTAGTAATTTAAGTACCTTATCATCAACGTACGTTGCCCAAAAGCGAGCAACGGCACGTTCGTAAGGATCAGCAGGAAGCACGAGAGGACCGGTACCAGACCAGTTCTCATCAATGTACTGCAAAATTACCAACGACTCGCAGATGCTTCGATCACCATGGATAAGTATGGGCACTTTCTTGTGGATCGGATTGTGTTTGACAAGAAGTTCGCTCTTGTTTAAAAGATCCTGCTCAAGGTACTCGTAACTCAACCCCTTTTGTTCTAGCACCATTCTTACCCTGATTACATATGAGCTAGCCCATGCCCCAACAGCTGAGATCACCTTCTGCCATTTTTACTCTGTTGAGAATTAGTGTTTTTAGGAAATTGATTGATTTCTGTCTATGTTGATGTGGGGATTAAATAAGATAGAAGTGTTGACTGCCAACAAAAAGATAATCCAAGTGGTGGAATTATATATGCGTCAGCAATGAGGACACCTCCTTGCATCCATTACAGAGTGGGGTTCTTTTGTGGGCTGGTTTGGTGTTGACTTTATATTTATTTGATAATTAACTATGGCAATCAATTATTCGTTATTAGACATATATATAATGTATCCTTTTTTTTCTTTCTTTGACAATTTGAATTGCTGGATATATTAATTAAACGTTAAATGATGAGTAAAAATTATGAATCATATACATTATTAATCAATGTTTGAATATGCCAGCATAAAACATATTATTGTTATTTTAATGTGTTTAAATGCTCATTAAATAATTACCTGAGGTACTCCCTCAACTAGTGAGTTTATTGCATATCTTTCCACAGAGGCATGGAGAGCATGAAATCTAAATCTAGCAGTGCAGTTGAACATGTTTTTTTGTTTTCTATTTCGTATTGACCGTAGGCAAAAATCTTACACGTATTGAACGTAGGCAAAAATCTTACACGTACTCATCTTATAGGATACGCTGTTGACCCGAAATTTTTATTAATAAAAAATAAAATAAAAAAATAAAAAATATCAACGTTGAAGAACGTTTTCGCTGAAATTCGAGATGTAGCAAAAACGTGATGGTCCATAATGTCCAGGGCACTGTAGCTGGACGTTATGGTTGATAACGTCCAGTTAATCTAATCGCTAATGATTTCTAATTAACAAAAAACACTCCAACTACAGTATTTTTTGTTTTGCTTGCTTTAGTTTGCAATATTTTTGAAAAAAAAAAAAAACCACTGTAGCTGGACGTTATAGACCATAACGTCCAGCTACAGTATTTTTGTTAATTAGAGATCATTAGCTATCAGATTAATTGGACGTTATGGTTGATAACGTTCAGCTATAGTGCCATGGACGTTATAAACCATCACGTTTTTGCTACATCTCGAATTTCAGCGAAAACGTTCTTCAATGTCGATATTTTTTTATTTTATTTTCTATTAATAAAAATTTCGGCGCCATTGACACCCCTACTTGGAAATCAACCTGAGAATATTTTAGTGCTGTTTGTTCTTGGAGAAGACGGTACAACTGATGCTCTGCTTCGATGACCGTACCTTGTATAACAAGTTGGAACAATATTCGATGCGTTGTCAATTAATAATGAAATACGATACGCCTTGGAGGCTTATGACTCTTTAATTAATTAAGTCAATTGTTCATCAATTTGAATTCTTTTGCATTTAAAATTTGGATTAAATTTTTCCCTTTTTAATTTGGGACTTCCCCAGGGTTGATAATTATTAATGATGTATTAAGTGTTGAATTAATTTGTGAAGCTAAGGAATCAATGACAAAAACGATTAAGAGGCAAAATGCCTTAAATGCATTTGGTCACCTTTGGTGCCCATTTAACTTATTTCGGTTTGAGATTCATCAAATCCTAGTTAATAGGGGTTTAAGTCTGCCTCATAAGGAGTGCACCCAGCATGATCGTTTGTATTTTTAAGAGGTGTTTTTATGTATATCCTATTTTTAGGGCTAATAATGGTCAATGATACTAAGTATATTTCCAGTATTTGTAATGCATATTTTATGTGATAATATCGATTCATGTTGCACCCCTAACTGGGTAGTGCAGAGTACCAATCGGGACCGGGGCCCTTTCAGATATTGAATACCTTTCTTAAGGCCAGATCCCTGACAGTAACTCAGAATTTTGAGTTTAGATCGGGACCGTCTGATTAGAAAGCGAGTCTGACTTAATATTGGTGTGAAAGCACATCTGTATCTTGAATTTCGATTCCTGCATTAATTCAAAAGAGAATCTTTTAAGTTAAGCATCTTGACCATTCTAATTTGTTTAAGAGTCGTGCAGACTAGATCCGCACTAATATTAAAGGACCTCCTAGTTTTAGACAGAATCTGAATCTGACTCCGTTTAAAATCAGACGATCGAGATTCATTAACTCTAACTCAAAAACATTCTCTTTTGAGTTAATGAGAGGATACGCATTCGATCGGACATTTGGTAAAATGAGTTACAGCAACACTGCCTCATTTAAGGAACAGCCGCCGAAGGAATTAGTAAACCTTTTATACTAAACGGGTGACGAGGAAACGCAAGAGACGGCAGAGAGAGATGGGAAAGAAGCAGAGGCAGAATCGAAGTCTTCTATGTGGGCTCTCCAGCGGATCCCTTCTTCTTCGACAGCGTTGAAACTGGACTACGCCTTCGCCTCTCTCGGCAGAGGCCGTCGCCTTGAGCCTCCGGAACCGCCACCCAGAGTATCGCCGCTATAAGCTTCACCCTTTCTCTCGTCAGGTCTAGTGGTCTGCTAAGGGGTACCTCGGGCAGGGCAGGGTAGTGCCCGAGGCGGGCAGCGGGTAGGCGGGTAGGCGGGTAGGGGGGTAGGCGGGTACAACGGGCATGGGTAGGCGGGTTTTTTTTTACAAAACTCCGCCCTGCCCGTCTCAAACCCGTGCCCGTTGCGGGTAGACGGGTACAACGGGCACGGGTACAGCGGGCACGGGCAGGACGGGCACAGGTATTTTTTTTTTTTTTTTTGCTGTTAATCTGGACCGTTATTTTTAACTTGGAACGAATCTCAAAGCCAAATAATACTGCTCCCTGCGTTATGCCGAATCTCAAAGCGGTGAGAGTTAATCCCAAACCGTAAAGTGAAGGGAATCTTTTACACATATTGGACTAATTGGAGAGGATCAGAGGAGCTGAGGAGGCAAATGTTGCCTCGTAAAGTGAAGGGAATCTTTCATTAATGGACGGCACACCCAATAGGCACCCTACACGTCAGGCAGAGAGTTAATGCAGAGGATAGGCACCGTACACGTTAATGCAGAGGCCTATTGCGTATGCTGCAAACGATTTTATGGATATTCGTGTAATGGGTCATTTACTACGGACAAGGGACCCTCTGTAGTCTGTAGTTCTGTACAATAAAATAGCACACAAGAAAAACGGAGTAGAGAATCTGAGATACGGATTTATGAGCGGATTTGAAATGGTTTGAGATCCCGGAATATGTCCAGCCTGCATACAGCTGTATCCCAAGCCAGAGGTTACGCGGGTGCCCCTGCGCTACACCCAATAGGCACCGTGGCATTACTTGATCTGCACCGTTCTTTTTACAAAGTGATGGGAAATCTGTTTACATCCAAACTCCAAAGTGAGGGAATCTTTTACAAATTACTTGATCTGCACCGTTCTTTTTAAATTGGCACGAATCTCAAAGGACCACGGGTTACCGGGTGCGGGCAGACGGGCGCGGGCAGCGGGCTACGGCGGGTAGCGGTACACTCGGGTTTGGCACCAAAAACGCCACCCTGCCCGTTTCAGGACCCGTACCCGTGTACCGTTTACCCCGCAATACCCGGGCACGAGTACGGGTACCCCGGGGCACCGGGGCACGGCGGACCGGGTTCGGGGCAGCCCTACGGTTTTGTCAAACCACTAGTCAGGTCCATCTCTGCTTCTTACGCCGGAGATCAAAAGTTGAAAAAAAAAAAGTAAACATATTTTGCCTTTGTTTGCAGTACCGAAATTTTTTTTTATTTTCCACTCATATTTGAAAAATCTGACCTTTTACCATCTCAATATTTGAAAAAAAAATTAGTTCCTTGGATAATGGATTGAAATATGATACCCACTCAATACAAATAAACGAACCGACTGTGTTAATTGATTTTAAAAATGATACCCACCGACTTCAGAGGGAATTCACAAATATTTAATTGGCAAGGAAAGTACAAGGTCAGAATTCCAGATTTTAATATTTAAAAAGGTAACGAGTTCATAGCTTGTATTCTTAATAGAGTGAGGCTATGGTGCTATGCATAGCACGGATGGGGTCCATGCTACGGCTTAAAATTTGACTTTTCAAATTATACGGTCGATCCAACCGTTCAATGTGATAACCATATGAATGTACTTGCAAATTAATTTTTATTTTTTTGAATTTTTTTACTATTTTTTTAGATAGTGTATTTTGATGGTCCAGAATTTTCAGAAAACACTGATTTTTCTACTTATCTAAAAAAATAGTAAAAAAT
>JAJGRW010000872.1:0-34179 GCA_025461045.1 Carex parvula | reverse complement strand
ATTTTTTTTTGTTGTTTTGCATTTCTCCTGACTTAGAGTATTTGCCTGATCCGAGAGTGGCAGTAAAATTTTGAGCAAATAGTTTGATTGAAATGAAAATACTTATTTAGAATAACAAAATGGTTCGTGCAACTAGCTAGGCACCTGTATTGGATTGGAAATATTTTTGTAATGACTAAACACAACAAAAATAATAATCTTGTGACTTGTTCAGAGGTACCTACCAGAATTTTGAACGGGGCGGAGAAGGCTGAGCGGAGGCGGAGAGAAGGCGGAGAGAGGGCTGAGCGGGGCGGAGAGAAGGCTGAGCGGAGGCGGAGAGGGCGGAGAGAGGGCTGAGCAGGGCGGAGAGAAGGCTGAGCGGAGGGGGAGACCGATGTGTGAGCGGGACTGAGCGGGGCTGAGGAAAGGCTGAGCGGGGAGGAGGTTCTTAGGGTTTGTCTCAAAGAGGAAAAGCGGAGGCGGAGAGAAGGTTGATTTTGATATTTCTGAGCGGAGAGAGAGAGGGTAAGAGGGTTTATCTCAACAACGAATTGAAATTGCGGAGAGGGAAATGAAATTTAGAAGGGATTTGGCGGCTGATCGAAAGAGATAAACGCGTGCAATAAAATTTTTAGAGAACAAAAATACTGTTTGCCTAACACCGACTGTTTTTTGAAAAAACAGTCAGTGTTGGTGGCTTCTCAACACCGACTGTTTTAAAAAAAAAACAGTCGGTGTAGGTTGTGAGAAACACCGACTGTTTTTTAAAAAAACAGTCAGTGTTGGTGACTGTTCAACACCGACTGTTTTTTTTTAAAAACAGTCGGTATAGGGTGTGAGCAACACAGACTGTTTTTGTAAAAAAACAGTCGGTGTTGGTTCACTGACGGTTATTTGTAATTGAACAGCTAGTGTTGAGAACTTCTTATTTACAATTTTACCATGGAGTCTCAACACCGACTATTACATATTAAAACAGTCGGTGGTTGAGGGTCGGTGAAGGGGTTTTTTGTACTAGTATTAGTGTCATTTAAATTGAAATGACACTGATTATAGTAGGGGACTCATTAATGATTATTTATTTAGTTGTAAGCATACTATGCACCAACTAGGGGTGTACAAAAATACTGTCGACCCACCTGACCCGTCTGACCCGTCAGACCTGACCTGTATTTTATCGGGTTGAGATGTTACTGGGTCGAGTATGGGTTGGATTTTGACAAACTCGTTACTCTGGGTCGGGTCATGGGTTTGCTCTTAATAACCCGTTTATACTAGGACCCTGCCTCAAATCTACGTTTCTATATTTTTTACAGAACTTCTCTTTCTATTTACTCCTCCCCTCACGTTTAAAGCACTCTTTATTTCTATCCAATCTGAGATCGTCTCCTCGACGCCTCGATCTCCTTCGCTCGCGACGCCTTGGTCTCCTTTCCGCGCGGCGCACGCTCTCTCTCCCACGATGCCTGGGAAAATGGTTCGAATCCGCCTTCAATCTGCCTTAAACCCGAGACTGACAACCACAAATCGATTGCAAATCCTCCACTATAAATACCGTTTTGCTTGTAGAATCCTCCCGCTCTCTCAATTCAATCCTATTCTATGAATTTTACAGCTTAGAAAATTTTCATTTCAATCTTATTGATGGTGACCTCAGAGAGACCACCACGAAATACACAGCCAAAGGTACCTTTCGATTTTTTTTTTGTGTCTTTCTTGCGTTGAGGTTACCATTCTCTTCATTAATAAAACAATGTGTAAGGTTTGATGGTATGATATTCAATTGTTTATGCTGCCATGTACATTGGAATTTATTTATTCTATATGTTGCACATGAGCTGTTTGCAAAAATGCTTAACTGACTTATGTTATCTTAATTTTCTTTATCAATCTTTGAATAAACTTGCAAGAGTTGCTATTTACTAAATTATTTAAATAATAGGGTTGTTGTTTTCACTGACGTGCTCAAGTAGATTAAAACAATATCATGAGAGTTTCACTTGTAAAATAGAATAAGATATATATTTACCTTTTCTCTGTATGGGCTTTTCCTAGGCATGTGAGAATTTCATCATGTATAGCTGAAAATTAATTCTTTTAACTTGGATTATACTTTGCTTTAATAGGTTCATGGAACAATTGATGAGAATTAGAAAAATCATGACCCCCAACTTCCAGAGAACACTGCAAGTAATCCAACTAAAAGACAGTGCAAAACTTCAAAGAGGGACTATGATATTTGGAACTATTTCAAGCACAATGAAGACAAGATGAACCCCAGGGCTTCTTACGTCTATTGTGAGAAGTCTTATGCCGCTAATAGGAGTCGTCATGGCACAAAATCCTTGTGGAATCATCTGATGTATCTTTATCCCAACTCACCTTATAGAGAGGAAGATCCCAAAACAAAAGAAGCTTTCGTTGGAGCCTCAAGATGGCCAAGTAAGTGCAAAGCTCAAAGCTGTAACTTTTAGTGTAGATGATTGTAGAAAGACTCTTGCAAAAATGGTTATGGTGGATGAGATGGCCTTTAGGGTGGTAGAAGTTAAAAATTTCGTAAAAACTGTCCAACCAATGTTCAACGTACCTTCTCGAGTTACTGTCAGTAGGGACTGTTTGAAGCTTTTTGAGGAAGAAAAAGTAAAACTGAAGAAATTCCTAAAGAACTAGCGTGTGTGCTTAACAATAGATACTTGGACTTTCATTCAGAACATGAATTATATGTGTCTAACAGCACATTGGATTGATCATGATTAGAAATTGAACCAAGAATACTCAACTTTTGTGTAGTTCCAGATCATATAGGGGATACAATTAGACAAACCATTGAGGATTGTTTGATTGAATGGGGCATTGGGTGGTGTATTTACTTTGACAGTAGACAATTCAACCTCTAACAATGGTGCAATTAATTATCTAAAATGAAAAACTAGAGATTGGAAAGGTAACTGTTCTAGATCACAAGTACCTACACTTGCGCTGTTGTGCTCATATTGTTAATCTCATTGTTCTAGATGAGCATTTTGGATCAGTCTAAAGAATTAGAAAGGCAGTTAAGTATGTTAAGTCATCTCCTAAAAGATTAGCCGCATTTAGGGATTGTGTTGAAAAGGAGAAGATAAAGAGTAAAGGTTTGTTGTGTCTTGATGTGGAAACTAGGTGGAATTCAACTTACTTGATGTTAGAGTGTGCAGAGAAATTTGAGAAGGCATTTGAGAGGCTTGGTGATATAGATAGGGACTATCGATCATACTTTGGTGCAGATGAAGAGATTGAGAATAAAGATGATAGAAACAACAAGGGCAAAGAAAAAGGTAAAATTGTTTCACCACCAGTAGAAGAAGATTGGGTCAAAGCTAGATGCTTTGTCAAGTTTTGAAATTATTCTATAGTGGTACAATCTGTCTTTCTGGGTCTTCTTATGTCACATCTAACTGTTTTTTTCATGAACTTCTGTCAATTCAAACATGTTTAACCCAAATGGGCAAGGGTTGTGATCAGGAGTTAAAATCTGTGGTAGAGGATATGAAAGTGAAATTGGAGAAGTATTGGGAAAATCCCGGCAATCTTAACCTATTGCTTTACATAGCTGTTGTTTTAGATGCCCAGTATCAACTGAAATATGTGAAGTTTTGCTTGGGGCAGATGTATCCAACTGATATGGCAAATGATCTAAATCGAAATGTGGAGCATACAATGGAGAGCTTATACATACAATGGAGAGCTTATACACATATTATCTTGAACTCCATGGTGAAATGAACTCGGGTGCTGATGAAGGTGCATCATTGAAAGTGTAGCTAGTAGTTCAAATGAGGGGCTTGGTTTTATGGATGTAGATGATGACTATTCAAAGTTTGTGAAGTCTCAGTTTAAGCGTCATTTAATGGAAGAAGAGTGTGTTGAAAGCAAGTCAGATGTTACAAAATATTTGGCTGAAGCATGCGACAACGGAGATGACAAGTCCTTTGATATACTAGCATGGTGGAAGGTCAATGCCTCGAGGTATCCAATTCTTTCTCTGATAGCCAAGGATGTGTTAGATATGTCGGTTTCAGCAGTCCCATATGAATCCGCCTTTCAGTACAGGTGGGTGGATCCTTGATCCCTTCAGAAGCTCTCTTTCTCCAAAAACTGTAAAGGCACTGGTGTGTGGTCAGAATTGCCTGCGGTCTTCAAAAATCCATTATGATCCTCGTGAGGAGATGGAAGATGCAGAGAAATATGATATAACAACAAAGGGGTGAGTACTTTATATTTTTATTGTGATGGATTTAAATTGTGTTTTAATCTTGCTGGACATACAATTTTACATTCACAATTTTTTTTTCAGAACATGCAGCACCAAAGTCATTTAATGGTAATTAATCCATATATGATCCAGATTCTAGAACTTTATATGATTTTATTATATTTGCTGACAAACTTAACTTTTATTTTTTATCACCTTTATTATTATTTCAGGCACCAGAAAGCTAAAATGTTGGAGCTCTGAAGATATTTAAGAGTTTTAAGTTTAATTTGAATTTGAATTGTTATGTTTTTTTATTTCATGGATTTTATATGTGATTGTTATATGTTGCCTTTTTTTTTAGGATGTTACATTCTGGATATGTTTTTTTTGTTATGGATGTTATATGCTAAATTATTTCTATTTTATTTATATTTGTCACTTTTATTTGTACCTAGTTTTAATAAAAATAGTAAAAAGATATATAATAGATTTTCGATCAAAATTATAATCCGTTTAACCCGTCTAACCCGCATAACCCGTAATAACCCGTATATAAAAAAATAGATGGCTTGAGTTGGGTTATGGGTGGGCCAAATAAAGAATTTTTTAACCCGGTGTAATCGGGTTGGATTCAAATTTTAATAAAATATCATCGACCCGCCCGTTGTACACCCCTGGCACCAACTACGGAATATAATTAATAGATTCTTCTGTTAATTTCAGATAGCCCCATTTCATTTTCTATCTCATTCAAACTTTGTAACACTCAATTAATTTAATTCATAAACCTCAATGCCATAATATTAAAATCTAATAAAGAAATTCCACTATTTGGCAATTAGACTATAATTAAATCGATTAAAGTTTTAAATAACAGCCTGTTATTAAATAATTTTTAATAAACTTAAACTGACTTTTGTTACATGAGGAGAAATTCAGTAATTTTTGCCATGTCAACAACATTGATAACATAATCTTAAGTCATGCCATACATTATAGAAAGGAAATAAATTTATAGACATGTTGTTTTGCTTATAAATTGATTTGCATCAATTTTCATGCAATTTCAATATCATTTTTTTTAATAAAAGGCTAAAATGCCAAAAATTACTAAATTTCCAGTAAAAAAGAGAGTTAAAATTCATTGAAAAAAACTTATCTTGACAACATTGATAACATATTTTTAAGTCAAGCCAATAAATTAGAAAAATGGAAATAAATTTATAGACATTTGTGTTCCTTTTAAATTGATTTGTATCAATTTCATGCAATTTCAATATCATTTGTTCTTCTATAAATGCCATTAAATATGAACCATTGCAAATTTTACGTCTTTTAAACAACGGTGAAATTTGCATTATATTTCAGCATCTGTTCTTGTGTGCAATGTGTATAAAGTATAGATTATGATTCACTTATTGGATTTAAAAAATTATATTTTTTATGGTTGCGAAAAATATCAAACTAATATTCTATTAATTATCAATGGATCCTATCCTTAAAAAATATGCTTCATCTTAAGAAAATTTATATATTTTAATGGATGTAACATATAATGCCGACATTTTTATTAATATCCAAAAAAATTAGATAAAAGAAAGGAAAATAAATGGGAAAGGTTATCTGTTTTAGTGGGGATAAAAAGAAATTTTTAAATTTTGAGGGAGAAATTACTTTTAGTGGGAAATTAATTTCTTCCTTTGGTTTATTTTGATTTGAAGCCAAAAAGGAAAAAATCCTTGGTAATCTTCTTTTCGAGGATTTGTATGAAGAAACATCGTTTTTTAGAGGGCTATTTTGCAAAAGTGGCCCCACTTGTCTGTCTCTGTCTCCCGCTTTTAAACCCAGGCATTGACACGGCGGTCTGGTCGGAACCTTTCTCAAATGGCGGTGGCCTCGGCGCAGGAAAAGGTGGCGTCAAATGGCGGTGGCCTCGGCGAGGAATCCCCGCGAATTCCTAAATGCTTGCGCGTCACCGAAGAAGAGATTCGCGCCGTCGCGCAAAAGTTGGCCGACGAACCCTTACAGATCCCTGGCGTCTGGGGGGTTCTCACCGCCATCTCTTACACTGCTCGCCAGCGGAACCAGGTAATTAAGGTTGCCTTCATTCTCTATTGCTCTATTTCTCTTCCTGCTGCGCTCCTCAAAGGCAAACCATAAACCCTAATTGAGGAGAAAGCAATGTAGCTACCCCATTGTTATCATTCATTGCTATTACTTTGATACTAGGGGATGAATATTCAATTGAGCTGGAATGGACATAGAATTGGGCGTTCTGTGGAGGATTATAGATTCCAAATTAATTGTGCCAAGATCAGTGCAACCCATTGCCATATTTACAAAGCCCCAGGCTCCAAAGTTTATGTCAACGATCGCAGGTTTGCTACATTACTCATCAATTATATTTACTGCTCAAATTACTGTTCCTGATTTCACCACTTCTTTTTACTCCTCTTCTCAATTTGTATCTAATCCAGATATGTTTCTCAGGTTGTGTTATTTGACCATATTATGGTATTGATATCAATTAAATGTATCTTTTGTTTGTTGTTATATGTTGCAGTACAAATGGAACATATCTGAACTGGAGTAAGCTTACAAAAGGTTTGCCTCACAGGCTTTGCCATGGTGACATCCTTTCTTTTGCTGCTCTGCCACATGACGGTATCCTATGTTTTTATGACTTTGCTCAAAATTCCATGAACTGCCTGTCTGATTGAAATCTCTAGCATAGGATATTATTTTTTAATTATAAGAGATTTTGGAAAAGAAAATGTTGAATTTTTTTTGTTTTGTTTCTTAGCTTAAGGTAATATAGAGCATGTGCGCTGATTTTATTGACTTTTCTATTATATTATGATTAATAAATATGCTTGTAATTTAGGACAATCCTATGCATATGTATACCGTGAAGTATGCGGAGTCAGGCTGTTAGAAAATGACACTGCTACTTTGAAAAGACAACGAGGTAATGTATCTAGTACTGTAGCACTGCATACTGCAAAATAATTATTTCTTGTATTCAGGTCCATCAAGAAACATTAGTTTTACTATTCTGACAAATGGGCTTTCTTTGGTTATGTTTCCAACATTAAGTTTTGCACTGTGTTCAACAGAAGAAGTAATTTCTGAATGCAAAAGGCAGAAAGGAATTGGAATTGGTTCTGCTGATGGACCTGTTTCTCTTGATGATGTCAGAAGCCTTCAAAGATCTAACTCGGTATCTTTTTGTTTACCTTGATGAAAATTTGCTAGTCAAAATCCAAATTTCTTTCTTCTGTCTTATAAATCTCAATTTCAATATGGGCAGGATCTCAGGCAGCAACTCGAGTCACATGTCCGAACAATTGAAAACTTGAGAAATGGAAATCGTGAATCTTTAGCTCGTCATGAAAATGTAAGTGTCATCATGATTTAGATTTTATATTTTAGTTATTATTGATGGTTAGTATTTTAATAAGGTCCAAAATCAAATTTGATGTTGTAGGAAGTTAAGGAATTGAAAGAAACTATATCTAGCTCTTTTGATAAAAATATAAAAGAGCTGAAACATGCACTCGACGAGAAACATAAAGAGCTGGATTTACTAAACACTGTAAAGGTGGAGTTAGAAAGCTCCACAAAAGATCTGAATGAAAGACTTAGTGCATTGAAGCAATCATGTGCAGATGCTGATGAAATTATTCTTAGGTAACAACTTTATTTTAGCAGCATACCCCTTTATATAGAATAGATAATGCTTTGGCACATCAGATTTGAAGTTATATTTCATATTCAGTCAGAAAGCTACAATATCTGAGCTTGAAAAACAATTAGAGGAAGAACGGAAACTGAGAAGAGAGGAAAGGGAAAAGGCCACAGAAGATCTGAAATTTGCATTAGAGAAGGTGCAAGCTGAGGCTAAGGAAGAAACTAAGCGGCAAGCAAATATATACCAGAGACAACACAAGGAGCAGCAAGAAGTTATTAATAAGCTTCAGGTTGTTTCCTTTCTCCTTTTTTTTTTCTTTTCTTTCTTCTCTGCATAAGAAGTTTCGACATAAAAAAAAGGCATTGAAAGATACTAAGGTGCCATCACTTATCTATTTGTTTTGGTGCTCTCTTCAGGAGTGTGAAAAGGAAAGCCGTTTGCTTGTAGAAACACTGCGATCCAAATTGGTACAGCTCTTGATCTTATATAATTTTACTAATTTTATATTCTGAAACAAATTTTGCATCTTATGCTTTCCCTTTTTTGTCATGCAGGAGGATGCTAGGGAGAGCCTAATAACATCTGAAAAGAAAGCTAGGCAATTGGAATCCCAGGTCCAAGAAGAACAGCTCCTTTCTACTAACAGCAAAAAGGTTTGTATGGTTTGTTGTTTGCTGCTATTTAGTTTAAATAACATATTGATGATTCTTATACAACTTATGGTTTAAACATACAAAATAAGTTACTTTCTTAGATTAATTAGGATAACATTATTTTGTACTGCAATTTGCAGAGATGTGAAGCTTTGGAGTCTGAACTGAGATCCTTGAAGGATGAGCTTGAAAATGAAAAGGTAGACATTCTTTACTTCACTACATTTAAAAAGGCATGTCAAGGTGCAACTTCCGGCTAATAAGTACTTGTGTTTTGGGGACGTCTGATAAATTGCTATTCTAAATACCTAATTGCTAGCTAGGTAAATCGTGTGACAATTTATTTGTTATAGCCCTTCTTCTTCTTTTGTCAAGCATGTTATGGTACTGTATATTTCCTCTTCTTGCATTCATAAGAGCATTGTAGTCAATATTTGGCAATTGGCAACTCATACGGTCTTTTGCTTGAACGGGTTACTTAGGCATTTTTTTATTGCAAGCCAACAATTCTATGCACATTTGTTAGCAGGTGGCCCGGAAAGAAGCATGGGCCAAGGTCTCTGCTCTTGAGCTTGAGATAGCTGCTGCAATTCAAGATTTATCAATGGAGAAACAGAGGTTTCAAGGTGCTAGGGAACGGTTAATTTTAAGGTAAAGAACTTATATACTCTTTTCTTTTTGTCCTTTAAATAATGTTGTAATGTGGCCTCGTCTTTTACAAGTGTCCTTTGGTATGCTGCAGAGAGACTCAATTGCGTGCTTTCTATTCAACAACAGAGGAAATTTCTTCACTATTTGCAAAACAACAAGAGCAACTGAAGGCCATGCAGAGGACTTTGGAGGACGAAGAGCACTATGAGAACACACTCACTAATATGGACCTAAGCCAGACACCTCGAAGAATAGTAAATAATACTAGGAATGAAGAAGATACATGCCCAACTGCTGGTAGTAGGGAAGTTTCTCAGGAGTGTGTTGCAGATTCTAGCAACACTGGTTCAGCTGATGAAGACACAAACACCACCGAGAAGAATGGTGATGGCAATGACACACAAGACCTGGAGTTCACCAGCATCGATCGAGTGCTAATTGCAAATGTTGATGGTGTTGTTGCTGTGACTGATACAGAGCGGATCCTTGAGACTGAGAGCGTTGCCGGTGATAAATGCTGCAATATGGTAGTAGGGGAGACAATGCAGCTTGATGAGGAGACCCATCCTGTAGAGAACTTGCTGCCTGAAGAAGTACAAGTAGAAGCAAGGCTGGAGGAGAATACTGAGCAGTGTCAGGTACAAACTGCCGATCTTATCACTTCAGAGCGGATCCTTGAGACTGAGAGCGAAGCGGGTGATAAATGCTGCAATATAGTAGTAGGGGAGACGATGCAGCTTGATGAGGAGGAGACCCATCCTGTAGAAAACTTGCTGCCTGAAGAAGTACAGGTACAAGTAGAAGCAAGGCTGGAGGAGGAAACTGTGCAGTGTCAGGTACAAACTGCCGATCTTATCACTTCAGAAGCTGTTGGTAGTTGGGCAATTAGCACAGCCCCGTCAGTAAATGGGGAAAATGAGTCTCGGAGAAAGGCACAGGATGCTGAGGCTGTTGTGGCCAATGCATTGATCTGCTTAGGCAGCCAGAGCAGTAAAGGGAAGTTAACCAAGGAGCAGAAAAGACTGAATGCAATGATTGAAATTGTTGATCCTGAGTTTCGGCACAAGTTCTCAGCTGCTGGTGGGGTCGGCAAAGGGAGTGACATCTCTGACGCAGAGACTGAGGAAGGTGACAATGATGAAGATGATGATACGATGAAAGATTCCGTTGGGTGAGTATAAATGTTGTTTATTATTTGTAAATATGGGGCGGGTACTACCCGAATCTTTAGTTTTTCTTTTTTCTTTTTGTAAAGTATCAGCTTTTATTCTTCATTCTTAATCGTCTGAGTGAAGTTTGCTAGTCGGCTTGATTTGCACCTCGTTGTTATGCGGTTATATAGAAGTAAAACACTTGTTATTAGTCGTCATTATTTAGAACAGGTAGGAACTTGTGTTTTTACTCGCGGAACTTTGGTCTCTAATCTTAACTGAAATTATTGAGCGTTTTTTATAGAACTGTGTTGTAGCCCTGTACACTACGTCCTTGCAAGGTTTCTGTTTGCAGTGAAATGCTAATTGACAATTAAACAGTAAGTTTCTGAGAGAAGCTATCCACAATATATTGTATGGAAATTAGTCTAATGCTGAAAGGATTACAATTAATTAACCAATCTGAACAACAAAAATAGTTCTTAAAATACAAGTTAAGAAAATTGCAAAACAAATGCCCTCTCATACACTTACAAGAAAGAACTTAATTTGAAAGGAATAAGGAATACAAAAGAATTAATGAGTTAAAAATTCGATTTGATCGACATGATATATATAAACTTAAATATTTTCCATATATTAGTTACTTCTTTGAGTCGTCATTATTTGTTGGCGTGCCATTCTGATTCTGTTGTGGCTGCTGTAGCTGATAGAATGGAATCAATGCCGGCTGCTCTTGTTGCTGCAGTTCAAATATTCGATTATGCACTTGCTGAGACAAGTTATTTACAGAGCACGATTCTCCCATTTGATCTGTAGATGTTACTTTCATTCTCTGAACTTCACCGCTCAACGCCTCATTTAGTGCTACATTATATATAATTTTCAAAGCTAATTATTAACATTTGTTAATATATATGTTCAAGCTCAAAAGAATATATTGTCACAATCACAATATCAAGATTTGCCACGTTTACAATATAATTAAAAAATGCGCTTATATATTTGATCACTTTGTCAACGCATATATATACATATATATATAGAGGAGGGATCCACTTACAACAAATTTGAGTTACAACAAAGTTACAACATTTATTTTTTGCATTTTCAAAGTCCAAATCGTCGATCCAACCGTTCAACATGATCTCCACAATAAAATGTACTTGCAGATCAAATTTTACATTTTTTTGAATTTTTTTACTATTTCTTAAGTGTTTTACAAAAAAACAGCCATACTTGACTATTGAATTTTGTACCGATCTTAATAAATAGTAAAAAAATTCAAAAATGTAAAATTTGATCTACAAGTACATTTTATTTAGATAATCATGTGACGGTTTGGATCGACGATTTAGACTTTGAAAATGAAAAAAATGGATGTGGTAAAAGAGATGTCACCAAAAAAGAGGTGTCATCCGATCCTCCCTATATATATATATAGGAAATTGCTAATATGCTATGCATAGCATAGAGGGCTCGTGCTACGGCCTCAATTTTGAGTTTTCAAATCCTAACGGTCGATCCGAACAGTTCAACATGATCTCCATATGAATATGTACTTGCAACCAAATTTTAATTTTTTAGAATTTTTTTACTATTTTTTTAGATAGGTAGAAAAGTTGTACCATTCAGATCAAGTTTTCTACCTATCTAAAAAATAGTATAAAAAATTCTAAAAAATGTAAAATTTGGTTTGCAAGTACATTTCTCATGGGATCATGTTGAACGGTTCGGATCGACCGTTAGGAATTTTGAAAACTCAAATATTGAGCCGTAGCACGGAGGCCCTCTATGCTATGCATAGCACCGTAGCCAACTCCTATATATATATATATATATATATATATATATATAGGATTCGGCTAATTTGCTGCCGGCAGCATTCTGGCCAGCTGCTGCCGGGGGCATTTCGGCCATTTCTGGTGTTCAAATAACAAATCCGAACTGTTCAACGTGTTCTAAATATTAAAATCTACTTGGAGACTAAATTTTACATTTTTTGGAATTTTTTTACTATTTATTAAGCCACTTTGAAAATTCCAGATCACATGGTCCAGAATTTTGTTGCACTGTTCACCCGGATCAGCAATTTTCAAAGTGGCTTAATAAATAGTAAAAAAATTCCAAAAAATGTAAAATTTGGTCTCCAAGTAGATTATAATATAGATTGAACATCTATATAAAAAAATTTGTTGTTTGAACACCAGAAATGGCCGAAATGCCCCCGGCAGCAGCTGGCCAGAATGCTGCCGGCAGCAAATTAGCCGGACCCTATATATATATATATATATATATATATAGTGGGTCCTATTGAGGGAAGTTGTTACTTGCTTAATAAACTTAATTGACTTGGTCTGGGTTATAAAATGTTATACAAAGTTGAAATGCAGTCAACTAACAATTCAACAGCATCAGCAGATACTTATTTTTTGATAATTAAATCACTGTCAAGATTATTTCCTCAATAATATAAAGAGAGTATATTATTACAAGTAGCATACGTGGTAACAAACAACAATATATATACAGTTGCAACTGGTTGAAATCTGGTTTTCAGTTTTGATACCTGTTAAGTTAATTAATGGGTACGTGCAAATGATAAGACATGTGCAGCACTATAGTTTAGTATTACGGATGACTGAGATGATCAACTAATTTTAGAAAGGAATTAATAGAGGAACAATTAATTAATGCAACTTAATTACCGTCACGGAGTTGTGCCTGTTGCTCCATTGCTTGAAGCCGGAATTTCAACTCGTTGTTTTGGTTCACAAGTCCAGCTGAGTCTCTCTGCAAACCAATTCATTAAAACCATAAAGCATGAATATATGTTTTTAACTTCATATATGACAGCATTAATTGGTTAATGAAAACAAGGACTAGATCCTGGTTCTTACTCAAAAAAAAAAAAAGCATTAATTAAGGTATGGTCTCTTCCAAATTAAGATAAACTATATATAATCTAGCTTGCTAATTAATATGAAATCAGCTTATAATTACCTGCATAAGAGTGAGTTGTGTAGAGAGTGTTGTAGCCTCCGTCTGCAAGATTTGTACCTTCTGCTCCAGCTCCGCAATGTACCTCATTTTCCGTTCCTTTGAACGAGCAGCCGATTGCCGGTTTGCCTAAAACCCTGCAAGCACCAACCATGCATGCATGCAATTAAGTTGTAGCTCAATCACTTCTAATATTCAACATATATATATATACACACACACACTTAATTACCTCTTGACGCGCTTAGGATCAGCCAACGCCATCTCGGAAAGCTTCTCATCAGCCATGATCTTCTTCATCTCAACAGCTGTAAACTCGGCACTTCCAAACTCCAAGCTGAACTTATTATTACTGCTACCATTGCCATGCAAGCCAGTCCCGTTCCGGTGCCCAGCCTGAGGTGGCATGCTCATCAGCAATGACGGATCTGCAAAGTTTAACTTGCCCATCAAGCTATCCATCGAAAGACTTCTTGCATGACGGGATTTTGCGGCACCAGGAGCTGGTTCTCCAGCTGCATTTCTCTTGAGTCCTTCCTTCTTTTGATCAACATAATTTGGCCATAGCCGATTAATCCCATTGTTAGCACCGCCGCTTTCATTAGCACTGTTCTCTGACTCATTCTCACTGCTCTCAGCACCATTTGTTCTCATGCTGCTACCATGGCTGTCCATATCTTCGTGCTTCTCATCGGAGGAATTTAGTGCATCTAAACCGTCCAAATTTAAGTAGGAGTTGAACAAGTCATCACTGCCTTCTCCTTGATCTGGCTTAGTGCCAGTACCGGTGTCAAACCCAAGTCCCCAGTTAGCCGGAGGAGGCAATGGTGGGGCTCCAGATTGAAAGTAAGCAAAAGGAACGTCACTTCTCGACCGACGGTGTGCTTTACGAGGTGGCAAACCCAAACCGGTTGGGTTTTGTTTTGGGTTTGGTTCATGTTCTTCCATGGAGGTGTCGCCTGAGGCGTCAGAAAGAGCAGGAGAAGGCGCCAATGGGGGAATGGTGTCAAGAGAGAAGAAAGAATTAGGTTGTGAACTAGACCGTGAGTGCAATGGTGCAGATGTGAATGGGTTCGGTGGGGTTGGCGGTAAACCGGGTCTTTTGTTATTGACATTAATGCTGTTACCATTATTCATACCATTCGCTTGCTCAGGAGGAAACGCATTGGCAGTGGAGAAATTGTGAGGATGGTAGTTTCCATTGGCGTGGTGGTTTGATTGCATTTGGTGCATCATGGCGTTTTGGGCCTCACTGATGCCGTTCATGGCTTCCTTCCTTCCTTTAATTAATGTGCTTCCTTCCTTCTCTTGTGATTGTGATTTGTGAAGCAAGGAAGAAGAAGAAGAAGAGAGAGAGAGAGAGAGAGAGAGGTTGGAAAAAGATGGGTATCAAACTTTTTGTCTGGATTAAAAGTGGTGGTGAGATGTGATATGATCGTTGAATGATTAAACTTGAACTAATTAATAGGGAAAACGCGTTATTTGTGAACGACTAATAGGGATTAAATGAAATCTGCGGCGTTTGAGGGGCAATTCTTCTTCTTGGGGAAGGAAGAAGCTAGAAGATCGTGGCGTTCACATTTGTCGACGTGCGATGCTGTTTCCAAAGAGGCAATAAGACAACTTATGAAGGGGCAGTACAAATGTTTTCAAATGTTTTCAACTCAGTCAAATAAACTTCACAGCGTTTAATTATGAGATTTGGATTAAAGAAAAGGAAGTCTTAGTCGGTGTGGTCTTTGCTTTTGAGGTTGAGATGGACACGTGGCAGTATAGGTGCGGCCGTCCTCGTGAATCTTCACGTGGAAGCTCGTTGACATATGATATCATGCGGTGTGTTATCTGATAAAGCGCACCAAAATGAGCCCAAATTGGACTTATTAGGCCTTCATTCTCTAAGTTAATTTTACGTGGGCTTATGTATTAAACCTACGGCCCGAATTATAATTCTACCAAAATGTTCTCCCAAGTCAACTAGTCAACCAACAAATCGGCTGCGACAGGTGTGAAAGCATGACAACGAGACACTTGTTCGGTGTTTGAACTTTGAACTGTGAAACCAAATTGATTAAATACACTGCTATATATTCTTGATCTTGTGGTATTTTGGCTGGAGGGTCGCTCTCAGTTTGGCGGTTGAGTTCCGGATTTTGAGAGCAATAACAGAAAATGTGGCGTCAAAGAAAAGTATTTTTCCTTTTTCTTTTCCTCTGCAGTGGCCTACCGCCTACAGATAGATACGGTGGGTTAATATATTTACCTTTACTCTTCCTTTTTTCTATTTCTTCTTCTTTAACATATAATACAGGAACATGTAAATTATAAAGTTTATAATTTATATAAAACTGTTTAATTTTGTATGTCAGTGAAAATAACTGGTTGGATCTTATTTATTTTTTAAAAAATTATGTATTTGTACATAATTTTTAAAATACTATGGACACTATAAAATTAACTCCATATTCAGCATTCAACATGCATGAAAACTATACAATGCGTTACGGTAGCTTGAAAGTCTGAAATCGTCGATGCTCATGCAATATATAGTTTAGCCTTTTAAAAAAATTCAATATAGAGATCTGCACCGCCCCCTTGGAAATGGAGGGTTGAGATGGAAAAGGGTAGCAATGGTCGGCGGTGATGTGTGGGGCCTTGATTGGATTTGGAATTTTGGATGGATGCCGACCCAATCAGGTGAGGTCATGCCGCCCCACTACACTAGACAGTAGACAGTAGACAGTAGACACTAGTCAATCCAAATTAAGTCGGATCCATCATCCATCCATTGATCCAGAATTTCAGATCCAGGTCGGTTTTTAATGGATTTAGATATTTTCAGTATTAAACCTCTCCTCTGCCAATGTTAAATTACCAATATGCCCCAATATCTTTGAATTCCCTCAACTCAGGATCTTTAAGCACGTCACACTTAGAGTCGATCGGTAAATTAATTGCTGCTGATTTAAATTGCAATACGTATATAATATCTATTATGAGTGTGAAGTAAAAACAAACGTTTGACTTCACGTACAACATTCTTTATTTTAAAATTCAACAACCGATCCAACCGTTCAACATGATTCTAAACTATTGAAATGTGCTTGAGACAAATTTTACATTTTTTGGAATTTTTTTACTATTATTAAGATTTGAAACGCTGATCATTAAACATATAGCACATATTGGACCATGTCAGCATTTTCAACTTAATAAATAGTAAAAAATTCAAAAAATGTAAAATTTGAGTCTCCAAGCACATTCATTATATAGATCATGTTGACGTTGGATCGGTTGTTTGAATTTTCAAAATGAAAATATGAGCGTGAAGTAAAAATGACCTCTTACTTCACAACTCACCATAGCCCAGCTCTATATATATATATATATATATATATATATGGCACAATTACAATTGCATATCTCAATATGAATATAACATGACAACCATGCACGTACATTCTAAGTATTTTCTCTCATGGTACAGAGTAAGTACTAAGTAGGCTTAATTAATTGCCACCGACTTACTTGGTTACATCGTGCAGGGCAGGCATCTTCAATTATATATGTCAATCTCATAAAATATATCTATTATCTATTTCAGAGCATCCGCATTTCATACATGACTTTTATTTAATGTACAAGTTTTCATTATGCAGTAATCTAATTAAACAATAGATAGGAAGTTTATCCCATGTCCATCTTAACTTTAGACAACAAATATAGAATATCTTTTTCATTATTTTCGCATTTATTTTTGTTCAGACCCAACAATTGAGTTCCCATTAATTAAATTGTGATTTTTTTTTTCGAATTTTATGAAAATGACCCTAATTAAAGTAAATAATAAGCTTTTATTTCTTTTCGAAAACAGCCGTTTGTGACATGTAATATATTAAGATTTGAAGCCATATTAAATAGCGGGACAAAGTGTTGATAAATATGCGTCATCTTCATCCTCTTTATGAAACAAATTAAGATTGATTTTATACAAATGAAAAGCTAAAACAAGCTAATTTTTTCTTTTAAAAAATTAACAACCAATTTTTATTTAAAAAAAATTAAGGACAAATTGGATAATAAGTTTTAATAAAAAATGTGAAATTTTTCATGTTAATTTATATTATATTTTATTAGTTATACATACATATACGATCAAACCTAGAAGGTAATCGACAAAAAAAATTAAACATTTTTTACTACTTTCTAGATTAATTGAAAACAACGTTAATTCTTGAACTCTTGCTAATTAATTCAAATTTAACGAGATATTAAGAACCGACAATTGCGGCTTTACCACTCTAATCCGGCCCAGCCCAAATAAATGTTATCGGGCCTGGATTCGCAAACGATTGAGATACTCTTTGAGCTGTGATTCAAATCCAATAGCAGCAAGACCGAGGCAAGAGAGAGCAACCGGTAATGGTAAAGGCAATGAATAATGATGTGTTTAAAAGAGATCAAAATCTTCTGTGGCCATGCTAATGCATAAATTCCTACACTCAACTTTAACACTCCCCGCCTTTGTGATTGTAACTTGTAATTAAGCACAATATTAATTCTTTGTAAAATATATATAATGAATTAACCAAGTAAAAGGTTGCAAAAGTTGCCAATTACATTAAATATTTGAATATGTAGAATTTAGCATGATGGTTATAGGAGAATAGGAGAACCCAAGCTAGCTATATAGGTAGCTATATAAGATGGTTGTGGGTCTGTTGTGTTCTTTGACCTTGAAAAGGCTTTTGATGCCTGTTGCTTAGGCTATTCATTATTTGATCAATGGTCCAACATAATTGAACATGCCAAAACATTCATCACTAATTATCAAACATATATCTACCACACAAATGTCAATATTAGGGCCCTCTCTCTCTCTCTCTCTCACACACACACACACACACACACACACACAACTAATTATCATTGACCCGCTATCAGTTAATTAATGACTTTTTTATTTTGCTAATAAGTATTTTATAGTTTGTGTGGTATCAATATTCAATTGAAATTACAGAGGAACTCACAAAATTGACTAAGATGCATGCTATATAGTCTAATTATAATAAATCACTAATTAAATTAATTAGCCACTATAAAGCTGTATTTTCTACTGAAATATTGCTGATATATCACTAAATTAGCTGCTAGAGTAATAAAACATATAGTGCCCAAATTAATTAGTTCTATAAAGTGCCAAATTGGTCGCTATAGCCACTATTTAAATCCGTATTTGTTATTGTTATTGTCATCGCCATCATACAATATTTTTGAAGTATTAAAAAGTTAATAATTATTATTATTCGATAACAAAATCACCGAAAAATAGCTTCCAATAAAGTCTTTGAAAGTATGATTGATGTACTACACAAATATTAACTACATATTAAAACTCTTCTATCAAAGGAAACAATTTTATTTAATTGTTAATTTTTTTAGATAGGAAACAATTCTGTTATCCTGACTCATGGCATATATTATTAGATAGGACACACTCAAATTAAATTATTATTTTTCCTTGAAATATATGAACTTTAGTGAATTTATTACATTTATTATTCTTTTAGATATATCTTATGATAATTGAACATACTTCTCTCCATAGGATGTAAGGCTCATAATCATCTGTGCTATATACAACTTAGGCACGCTCAATTGTAATTAACTTTGCTTTAATTGCCAAAATAAAAAGAAAATTTATCATTGTATGAATGCACTATATATGTACATTGTTCTAATATGCTCGCATATTATATATCATGATTACTTTTGTTGCACCTTAGGATAAATTTAAAGAAGAAAACACATGCACTAGCCCAGTCGACAGAAGCTAGGTTAATTTTATACTAGGCTTCCATGCATATAGAATTTTATAAGCCGTGCAAAAAAAAAAAATTATATATATATCTGCTTGAAATTAATGTGCTTAAATTAATATATAGTAGGTGTTTTAATTTTAGTTGGGAATAAATTGGGAGATGTGTATGAGCGCAGTTCCACTTATCCGCCTGCTGTTAACATTATAATTGCGCTTATTCATGATAAGATGGCCCAAACTAAAAGTTGCATGAATATCCTACCACCATTCACCAAATATCAAATCTTTATGTGAAAGCTTGCTCGATCTTGCTCTGGAACCAGCTGAGAATTTTATTATCTCCAATTAAAAACTAAACGGAGAGTTTGTTAATATAGTCGAATGATGCAAAATTAATTTTAATATCATTTTACTCTATATATATATATATAGAGGAGGGTTCAAAAGCCTCCATTTTTCATGCCTCCACTATGCCTCTATTTTTAAAAACTTTAATAACTCAAAATTTAAAACTTAAAAGTCAAAATAAAACCGTTAGATATGATCTACATCATTTTATCTATACACGTGTAAAAAATTATGACATTCAATTTTGTTTTGGTTGTCATCAAGAGCTTGTAAAAAACGTACTAATTTTGATAATTTTTAAACGTTGATTTTTCAACTTATTGATTCACATAAAAACAAAATCGAAATGTGATAATTTTTTATGAGCACATAGATAAAATGATGTAGATCATATCCAACGGTTTAATTTTGACTTTTAAGTTCTAAATTTTGAGTTATTAAAGTTTTTAAAAATAGAGGCATGATGGAGGCACAAAAAATGGAGGCATTTGAACCCTCCTCATATATATATATATATATATATATATATATATATATATATATTCTGTGCAGACATTCTGTCTGACATATATGCATTTATATAATTTCAGGATTTCATGCCTTCTTTGGATTAGAAAGCTGCAAGGAATTAGACCAAAATTAACGGGAAAAAAAAACAACATATGAAAAGGTGATTATATTGATGTTAAATAGAAAACCCAAATGAAGAAAAATTGCCAACATTATCCATATATATATATATATATATATATTATATATTACTGGAGGCATCTGACAGACTATATATATTTTAGAAAGGAAACCCAATATAAATAGATATATGGATAATTTTGGCAATTTCGTGAGTGACTATATACATTTTAAGTTAAAAAAGAACTATATATATATTTTTTAGAAAGGAAAAATAATTAACGTAATTAATAAGCTATCTAGGCAAAACATATCTGTGAAAATTGATTAACTCTAGATCATACATACTCAACCAAATTATTCATAATCATCTAATTAATGTGTTGAGAATATATATGAAATAAAAGTACACACGAATAATATCAGTCTTAGGAAATTATAATTAATTAGAAGTTTGGAACAAACAATTCAACGCACTAATTTATTCAGCTTCAAACTTGATCGAAGAGTACTTGGAATACAATGACACTTCAATATTTGGCCTCTGATTAAAACACTAAATTAAATATACAATTTGTTTGATTCGCACGGATGTGAGCTATTGCTATTACAAAATTAATAATTTGTTTAAAACTAATTAACACATTAGATTTTGCAAGTATTAATTATAACAATGCAATATGTTAGCATGCAATTGTAAAATTTCTAATTCTGAAAATTAGTTTGTTAATGTGAACTGAAATTGCAAGAATAAAAAATATTTTGACATTGATTCGATGAAAATTACTAAACTATATATTGATTAGCTAATAAATTTATTTTTATAATTGCAAGAATGAAGATACTTTTATTTTGAATCCTGGAATAATTTAGATCTTAATTAAATACAGCTTAAAGTTGAACCTGCATAATTATGACATAGATAAAATTTGTCATGTGAAATTATCATTAGCAACTGTTCAGCGTCCTTTTGTTAATAATAGCATTTGATACGCAAAAAATAAAAATAAAAATTTGAGGTATTAAGAGGTGAAGAGGTGACATCAGCCCTCTTCATTCCATCTTGTCATGCGCAGTTTATAACTTTATAGGTAGCCTTTCCTTTATGTAATAGTTCATAACTTTATATATACCCTTTACCAATCTCCTCCTCTTCGCTAACCAAGTCCCATAAAATTAAACCTAGGTCATCTTGTTCATTGATCCATTATCTATCTACCGAATTTAGTGCTCAATTAATCCAGCAGATCCCTAGCTACTGATCTCATTTCTGTTGATCATATATATATATGCTTATTATCTTTTACAAGGAGGAGGAGATCAATTGTTTCAGCATTTTTTAGGTAAGTTTTCACGGAGTAAATGAAAGATCTTAAATAATTGGGATCCTCAACTTGTCTATGGACACACACACACACACACACACACACACACACACAGGGAATTGAACTTCAATTTTGGTTTGCTCGATCATATAATGAACCACTTATGTTGGAATTCACAAGATACTTAGATGCATGGTCTTTAATATATTCACCGGCCACAAGATGATATGTCACCAAATATACTGAATACAATTAGAATCTAATGATTGGTCCAGATTATATTTCTGGTTTTTCATACCTGCATGTGTTTTTGTTCAAATTCAAGATATATATATAGATATGGATTGATATTTTGTAGTTCATTGATGGACCATATTGTTGAGATCATGTTAACAAAACAGTAGATGCATATATGGTTCTTTTCTATTTCATTATATATATTTTAATTAAGTCCACAATTTTTATGTTTAATTTCCTAAGAAAAATAAAATTTTCTCATATACGAGCTCCGATCGATATGTATTAGAGGAAAAACTATTCACTTACAAGTGTTTTATTAATTATTTAAACACAAGCAAAAAAACACTCCCCAAATTTATAGCCCTAACTCTCAAGTTCCGATGACATTTGTGCTCTCTCTCTATATATATGTGTGTGTGTGTGTGTGTGTTCCCCTTGAGTTGTGTGTGCTTAATTTCACATAAAAGTTAATACATGTTTGCCACTTTGATTATGCAACAACCCTTATTCTACATGTATCGCCATCTCTCTCTCTTTAATTCTCTCACCCGCTACATGCACTCAATTTTGATGAGAATAAATTGAGATGAATGTCTTGTTTGCATGTACTTGAATATTTGAACTCTGACAAATACTATAGTGTGTACTAGCTAGAGCTTGTACAGAATGTAAAGTTGGTTATAATTTTGGGAAGCTAGCTATATATATAGATAGATAGATCATAGATAGCTAATTAAAGGTCCACATGATAAGTTGCCATGGAATTAGTAGACAAAGGGACAAGAGTCTCAGAGGTTGTGCATGCAATTAATATACCTCACTTGCTTCCTGTTCCTTGTCTCTTTTCAGGCCTGATCCAAGAAAGCTATCACTTTCTCCCTTCTTCCATCTCTTCTCCTGCTTCTATACAACCTTTCCGTTTTGTTTATATATTCCCTTTTCAATAACAACCGCGTGCTCTTTCTTTCTCCACTCTCCACACATCATCCCCACTTGTCTTTCTCAGATACCACATTTAAAATTCACAATCAATATTAATTTTATTAATTAATCTGTATATATATTGTAATTAACTTGCATTATATTTATCTTAATCAGTCCCCCCCCCCAATTAACCATTAAATTGACGTAGCTTTACAATAATAAATTCATGACCAAAATAGTCTCATATATAAAAATTTTTATTATTAATAATTTTATGTTTCTGATATTTGAAGACAAAATGGCAATATAAATACTCTTCATAAAGCCTAATTAAAAACAAACTAATTAAATTAACATGACTAACAGTAAGTTCATTTAAAAAACATACTACTTGTAAAGGTAAACAAGGAATTCAAGAACACAATCATTTGGTTACTGTTGAGGAAAAAAATATTATTTTTCTAGGGATGAGGTTATGCAAAAACAATACTGTACACTTTTTACTAGCTAGTAATTCTTTTTTGAAATAAAGGCTCCGCTTCATCACCATCTGTTTTAATTACTTTTAAGCATATCACTAATATTTGTAATTAACTATCCAAATTATTTCTTGTACACCTTTACAAATTATATATGATGTTAGCTCTCCAACATTGATTTTTGTTGGTGCAGTAGCATTTTCTAGTTAAATCTCTGAGAAACACAGAGACCGTATATAAAAAGCGATCGAAGCATTAACCAAATTAATTATAGTTACTTAGAAAAAATAAAATTTAATAGGTAATAATTAAGCTAGTAGCTAGAGAGTAGATCAACAGTTTATCAGTACTTTTACTAGTTAAATTAACCCCTACTTTTTGTTTAGATCGACAAGCTAGTAACACGCATTGCAATAAAGTACACATATCCAATTAGTTAGAAATTATTAATCTGAATTTAAAAAATTGGGCCTTTGAAGTTTGAACTTGACTTGTGTATTTGCTACATTTTTTTAGTGTCTGAACCAGAATAACTGTTAAAGTCTGACAATGCATAAGAGAACATCCCATCCATTCTCTACTATATATTGTCCACTACGAGACAGTATAATTACAACTACTGTAACTCAGTCTCTAGTTCATGTTCAGACTTCAGACTTTGCCTCAATATTCCCTTCAGTATGTATTAATTAATCATACACTGAAACCCACATTACCTCCTTCAGTTCCAGTCCTTTTTTAATCCAGGTGCTGGCTCTACCTCCTATAAAGATAAATTTTTTTAACTCAAATTAATATAACACATATTGGTCTCCTCTTGCATATATCCATATGCATCTTTGTTATATATACATTAAGTTGTGAGTTAACTAAACGCTAACGCAGGAGAGAGATGGAATCTTGCATTCCTCCTGGTTTCAGATTTCATCCAACAGATGAGGAGCTGGTTGGATATTACCTTAGAAAGAAGGTAGCCTCTCAGAAGATAGATCTTGATGTCATCAGAGACATTGATCTATATAGAATTGAGCCTTGGGATCTCAAAGGTTTGGATCTGCAAACTTAATTAGTTTCTCATTTTGTTTTTTGTTCTTGTGAAATTTCATGTGTACCTCACAAATCTGATCAAGATCGATATCATGTAAATTAAACTTCTAAAAGCAAGAAATACATGAGAAATATATATATCCATGCCAATTCAATCTATTAAAAAAGTATCGAAAGTATTTGATCTAATATTTTCTTGAAATATATATATATATCCATCCCATATTTTCTTGAAAACCAGCAGTAAAAGCTTATATTAATTGTTGTTCAAGTATTTCATCTAATTTTTGCTTGTAGGATAGAATTCATGATATATTATTCTTTTTGAATGGATTTAATTATAAGATAGCTTTAAGGTTTTTCTGTATAGGAGCACATATGAAGATTTTCCTTTTGGTTTGAATTTGAAGAGCATTGCAGGATAGGGTATGAGGAGCAAAGTGAGTGGTACTTCTTTAATTACAAGGATAGAAAGTATCCCACAGGTACAAGGACAAACAGAGCAACAATGGTGGGGTTTTGGAAGGCGACGGGTCGAGACAAGGCGGTTCGTGACAAGAATAAGCTGATCGGAATGAGAAAAACTCTCGTCTTTTATAAAGGAAGGGCACCTAATGGGCAGAAGACCGATTGGATCATGCATGAATATAGGCTTGAATGTGAAGATAATGCACCACCCCAGGCAAGTGACTTCACTTTTAATTAGTGTAAACATTCTTTTTTTTTTTTCTTTTTCTATTTGAGTTCGTAAAAGTATTTGGTGATCATTTATATATACTCAAGTAAAAACTTAATTTGAAGTAACGAGATCGAAATCTATATATCTGCTTTAGAAATTAATATGAGTATTTCATATAGGGTAATGTTTACAATCTGAAAATAGACAAAGTACCATTATATGTCTTATAGGCTTTTCCCTAGTAAAGAGAGGATTATCCTATATATGTTTTATTTGTTCAGTTTTGCTTTTGTGTCATAACAGTTTAAGCCAATTACTTTCAGGTAAAGCTCCACTTTTCTCATTCTAGCTTTTGAGCATGCACATAGCTAGAATGATAGATTTGACTTCCAACATATATTGAGTTGTTTCAACTTTTAGAGTGCTCTTTATCTCTCTCTCAAAAAAAAAAAAAAACTTTTAGAGTGCTCTTATCCTTGTTGCTTTTCCTTTGAGGAATGCATGTGTTGGACAAAATTCATGTAGAGTCTTCTAACGGAGCTTTTTATATGTGAAAAGAAGGGGAAAAATGAAGAAAATGCAATGATATATACATAGTCAACCGTTTAGCTTCCTATCTACAACGAAACTTTTTACTTCTTAGCCAAGGGAAAATATATTGACCATGAATTAATTATCACAAATTTAGATATTTCCTTTTAAAATAATGTTTCTTACATGGTTTCCTGCTCTTTTATGATATATCACACAAATTAGACAGATTTAATTTAGATTCCCACTCGGACCATCTGGCTTACATTACATTACATGCACATATATGTTTCTTGTATTCTGAGCACATCATACTAGAAAAAGAAAAAGTAATTAAGAAGAGACCAAAAAACCATTTACATGCATATATATATTTTGTTTAATTAGTGCAATCTCTAACTCGCAATGTTTTTAACAGGAAGAAGGTTGGGTTATTTGTCGAGCTTTCAAAAAGCGACCGGCATGTCCCTCAAGAAGCCCCTCAAACATGTGGGATCCCCGGTCTTGTTACGAAACAAACACCGAAAATTCAGTGGTTGTTGATCCATTAGAATACATGCATATGCAAGACAACACAATATCTTTGTGCAAACGAGAGGAAGAAATAGACAGCCTCAACATATTGCACTACTCTATGTCTATTAATCCTTTTGTACAACTTCCCGACCTGGAAAGCCCGTCTTTCCCCGCACCGAAAAGGCCTCGTTTGGTCGACGTCCCTGATCTATCTTCCAAGGATGAACATGAACATGATGAGGAGGAGGAGATGAAGAGAAAAGGGTGCAATATTGATAATAATGTTGGAGAGAATTATAAGGTGATGGATTGGAGAGAGTTGGACAAGTTTGTGGCATCTCAGTTAAGCTCAGAAGAGATGAGTTTAGCGGATGCCCAGGCCCAACACTCAGGAACTATTGGAGCTTCTGCTTCTGCTTTTGATTGAATTAATAATAAATAAGCTTTGGAGTATTATATTGTAGATCAAAACCTTTTTTGCTATTCTCATTTAATTATGCATGTTTTCTTTTTCTGTGTATTCTTAATTGGACTTTGGATTGTGCCTTGATGGAACTTAATTTTGCTGCGCGGTCTTTTAAATCGCGTTCCTTTTTTTGGGTACGGTTCGTAATTATTGAGTTGGATATATATATGAGGAGGGTTAAAATGCACTCTCTTTTTGTGCTCCTAACGTGCACCCTCTCCTCATATCTTCATTTTCAAAGTTCAAATAGTCGATTCGAACCTTTCAACGTGTTCTTCATATTAAAATGTGCTTGGAGACCATATTTTACATTTTTTGGAAAATTTTTACTATTTTTTTAGAATTTTTGAAAATCATCACTTTGCTGAATTTTTTATTATTGTTTAGTTTAATTAAAAATTCTGAAAAAATAGTAAAAAATTTCCAAAAATTGTAAAATTTGGTCTCGAAGCACATTTTAATATGAAAAACACGTTGGAATGTTCGAATCAACTATTTGAACTTTGAAAATGAAAATATGAGGGGAGGGTGCACGTTAGGAGCACAAAAGGGAGGGTGCATTTTAACCCTCCTCTCTCTCTCTCTATATATATGTATCCAACTCAATATATAGTTATAGTTATAGTCAAGAAAATTGATTAATCAAGGTCACTTTAACCTCAATTTTTATACAGCTCTTCCCACCCAGATGAACGGAGACCAATATTTGAAATTTTGATTATTCTTTTCATGTATTTTTTTTAAAATAGTAGTCCTACTTTTAAACATATGAATTTTAAAAGAAAATCATATGAAAAATATATGTTAGACTTAACCAAAACTCTTAATTACATAAAAAAACAAAAAAAAGAGAGGTATTTAAAAGAAATTAGGAGTGATGGAGAGGTTAGAGAAAAATAAAAAATAAGAAGAGAATATTTTCTATGTGCCATGTAGGGGTGAAAACAAAACGAATACGGAGCCGATAGTGGTAAAACCATATCCATATATATCTCTTTTTAATTTTTCGGATACAGATACGGATACGGATCAGATCGGATATTCATTAAAATAATATTAAAAAAATACCAAAGTTCATAATATTTATCTAATTTTAATAGTGAATAACAATATTTTTTCATAATATATATTTAAATATATGATATATATCTACTATTCGGATACAGATAATTGAAACATAAAACCATATCAGTATCCATATCCACATGGATCACTACAGCAAACTGTTCCTTCAGCGGCCAGTATCAGCGACCGTGGAAAACGCCGGTCGCTGATTACCCAAAATAACAAAAAAAAAAAGAAATTAAATTTTTTCGGCGACGAAACAGTCAGCGACCGGCGCCAACAGCATTCATGCGACCGCTTTGGCCCGGTCGCTGAAGATCTCGGTAAAAATGTCGCGCGAATCCTTCTCTCCGATTTTTCACTCGCGCGTTTTAGGTTAGATAAAAAAAAAAAGCGACTGTGACCACTGTGACCCGAACTCCGCCGCCTATTACTCGCTGAAGGCCACTGTGACCCGAACTCCGCCGCCTCTGTGACCCCCGACCGACCCCGCCCCCGACCCCCCGACCCTGAACCCCGACTGATTCCGAACGCCGACTCCGACGTCGCTGAGAAGACGCCGATCTGTGGCCGACTCCGACCCCGAACGCCGACTTCTTCGTAAGCTGTTCTATTTGCCTCAGTTCTATCTTGTTTTTGAATCAACAACTTTGTTCGCAAATCTGTGATGAACTGTAAGATTATGGATTTAAAGTGAGATTAGAGCGAAGGAGAGGCTGTAGCGATATTGATTGGAGTATTAGAGATTTTAGAAGAGAATATCAGTAAAATTAGTAGTAGCCTACCCCATTAATCTTTGTTTGTTGTTTAATTTCTCTTTGAGGCTCCTAACACTGAGCTCGGTTGAGGTTTAGACACTAAAATATAGATAACACACGGTAAAAGTGTACTGAAAATCAGTATCACATTGTACCAGTACTATGCCCATATCACATTCCATTAATAAATTGATTGACTCTAAAAATGATTTGTATTTCAGGTTTTAAGTGCATATTTTGTGATTCTACCACTGAGGGGTGAAGGCGCTATATCACTTGGGCTTAGTAATTTGCCCAATTTCAACATTGATAGCTTGTTTGTCGGCTCTCTTGTTCTAACCTTGATAGCAGCCCCAATTTCAACATTGATCTTTTCTCTACCTAATTTGTCCAAATCAAAGGTGAGCTGTGATAAAAGGCCCTTAACTTATTTCAATGTCTCTATTAAGTATTTTTAAATGTATAGAATGCTTGGTAATCTGCCCAGCTTGTTTGTCTCTATTAGGTTTAGAAAGTATTAATTTTCTATCTACTATGTATCAGTTGCTAATTGTACTACTCAGCACATGCAACTGCAGTACTATACTAAATTTTAACTATTTAGTATAGATGCTAAATAGTAGAGTTTTAGGGGCTCAATAGTAGAGTATAGATACTATACCTCAATTAAATTATCTGGCCACTCTATATTTACAATCATGAATCTGGATAGGAAAATAATGTAAGCAAAGTATGAAATAGTTAAAATTTCAAAAAAAATTCAGACATCATTTTCTTTAAGCTGTTTTTTTTTTTCCTTATGATTCATTTTTTATTTAGGTACCCAAACACCTATAGAATTGATATTGGGCAGTCCTCATTATTCATTCTTTTTCCTTATTATTCAACTATTGTGCAGTAACTATTTGCGGTGCTCATCACATGTAGCTAATTTTAAAGATACAACTAGGCACAAATATTAAACCTTATATAATATTGCAAGTAACCAGAGAAATCCGGCTGCATAGACCATCAACCTAAATTTAGGAATTATGTTTTAGTTCTTTAATTATATGAAAAATTGAATAGATATCCAAACTCCTTGCTAATACTATGTATCAGTTTGTCTCATTCTATATACATATTTTGGTTTTAGGTTGTAGAAGAATATAGTTTAAGTTTGTGAGGAAAGAAGGAGAGGGGCAGGGGTCGACCTTCAAGGGAGTAATTGTTTGTAATCAGGCAAGTTTTCTCTCTTTGTTAATTATATTATGAAGGTTAATTATATTATTAATTATGTACTATAGTTTGTTAGTTATTAATTCTATGTTGGTTAATTATATTAGTAAACCGGAACATTTAGTATGCCTTTTAGATTTATACCCGTTCAAAATTAATCTGGTAGAGATTAATTTTGAATAGTCCCCGTTTTGGGACTGCTCTTTGAATGCTTTGTCTCATCTAGGATGTGAAGAAATGTATGTGGTCTAGTATTTAAGAAAATTTGGTATCATTTTTCCTTATTGTTCCTACGAGTACGTATTGAATTACATGTCCAACATGATGTGTTTCTAACGCGTACTCGGGGAACTAAGGGGAAATGCTGCTGAATTTTCTTAAATACTAGATCTACATACATTTCTTCACTACTGAGACGTAGCATTCAAAGAGTGGGATAGGATTGTACACCGGCCCGTGTAAGCCCCAAAGGAGTAATGAGTTTGGACCTATGAATATTTAATGATACTTTAAGTTTATTTTTGACCTCGTGTGCATTTAATTTTGTTTAGAACTAATCAAGGCAAGGCAAGGGACGGGAAGGGAAGCGTCATCTCTCTCTCTCTGGTATGTATGTTTAAATTCATACAATTTGTAGTGTAGATGCCGCTTGTATGGCTGTATACAAGTCCTGTTGCATGGATGATGCAACAATTAATTGTGAATTTCTTCCATGACTTGCTTTAGAGGGTCCGTTATCAATTGATGATATCTGGAAGGTCTAAAGTATAGATTTGGATTTTTTGTTTGTTTGAGTCAAAATTTTCGTTTGAATGCTAAAGTAATATAATTTGTTGTTATAAATTGTATGAACTAAGGTGTAGTTAGGTCATGTTTAGACAATGTTGTTATAAATTGTTGTTGTAAATTGCATTTGGGTCATGTTCGATCATACAATGTCTTAATTATAAATGTTTATGTCATGATTAGGAGAAATGGAGGGTGATCGTAGTTGGATGTACGGTCCTCGTTACGTGAACAAGCGAATGAATCCCACATTTGTTAAGGGTGTTGAGAGTTTTTTTGAATATGCATTCAGTATTTAAGAAAATATAATTAGTGGTGATCGTATTAAGTGTCCATGTGCCAAGTGTGGGTGTACCAGATGGTTGGATAAGGAAACTATCGGAAAACACCTTATGAAATCGGGGTTTCGACTTTTTTACGAGAAGTGGTTCATGCATGGTGAGGAATATAGCCAAGTGGAACAGAGCCAACCCGAACAGAGCCAACCTGAACAAAGCCAACCCGAACAGAGCCAACCCAAGGTGGAGTCGCCAAATGCTATGGTGGACATGCTTCTTGATGCTGCAGGTCCGTCTTTTGAATGGACTGCGGACGAACCCCCGAATCAACAAGCTCAAGAGTTTTATAACATGATGAAAGCGGCAGATGAGCCGTTATGGGATGGTTGTGATAAGGAACATACTGTCCTTGCATGTGTTACCGAACTCCTTAGTATTAAAGCCGACTGCGGCATAACCAAGGAGGGATTCAATCGCATCATATCAGCCGTGAAGAAGTGGCTTCCGAAAGAGAACAGGTTGCCTCCAAATCAATATCAATGCAAGAAATTGGTGAAAGGGTTGGGATTAAGTCACGTGAAGATCCATGCTTGTCCGAATGATTGCATGTTATACTACGGTGATAATATTTCCAAAGAGAAGTGTGATGTCTGTGGACATAATCGTTTCAAACAAGGCAACCAGAAAAACACCACGAAACGGTTACCGTATAAAGAAGTGCGGTATCTTCCAATCGGTCCGAGGTTGCAGATGCTCTTTTTGACTTCTACGACAGCTGAACAAATGCGTTGGCATAAAGAAGGAAAGCGGGAAAAGGAAGGGGTCATGGTGCCACATAATTTTTAGAATTTTTTTACATTTTTTGGAAAATCGCTGATCCAATGGTCCAGAAAAGTTTACTGTTGTGTACAAATTAGTGTTTTTTCAAAGTGGCTTAATAAATAGTAAAAAAATTCTAAAAAATGTAAAATTTGGTTTGCAAGTACATATTCATATGGAGATCATGTTGAACGGTTCGGATCGACCATTAGGATTTTGAAAACTCAAAAAGTGAGCCGTAGCACGGAGGGCCCTTATATACGCGTAGCACCGTAGCACTGTCCTATATATATATATATATATATATATAGAGTATGGCTAATTTGCTTCCGGAAGCATTTCGGCGAGGTGCTTACGGAGGCATATCTTAGTATTTGATGTTTAAACAACAAATCCAAATTTTTAGATGTTCAATCTATATTAAAATGTACTTGGAGACCAAATTTTACATTTTTTGGTATTTTTTTACAATTTATTAAGCTGGTTTGAAACAGTTTTTTTTATTAAATTTTTGCACCATTGAAAACAGCGGTTTTCAAACCAGCTTAATAAATAGTAAAAAAATTCCAAAAAATGTAAAATTTGGTCTTTAAGTACATTTTAATATAGATTGAAACATCTAACGGTTTGGATTTGTTGTTTGAACATTAAATACTAAGATATGACCCTGTAAGCACCTCGTCCGAAATGCTTCCGGAAGCAAATTAGCCATACTCATATATATATATATATATATATAATCTGGCTAATATGCTACGCGTATATAAGGGCCTCTCCGTGCTACAGCTCACTTTTTGAGTTTTCAAAATTCTAACGGTCGATCCGAACCGTTCAACATGATCTCCATATGAATATGTACATGCAAATCAAATTTTACATTTTTTAGAATTTTTTTACTATTTATTAAGCCACATTGAAAAAACACTAATTTGTACACAAACAATAAAATCTGCTGAATCATTGGATCAGCGATTTTCAAAGTGGCTTAATAAATAGTAAAAAATTCTAAAAAATGTAAAATTTGGTTTGCAAGTACATATTCATATGGAGATCATGTTGAACGGTTCGGATCGACCGTTAGGATTTTGAAAACTCAAAAAGTGAGCCGTAGCACGGAGGGCTCTATGCTACGCGTAGCACCGTAGCACTGTCATATATATATATATATATATATATGAGTGCCAGTATACTCAAATAAATAACCTTAGGGTTGATACTGTTGACCGTTAACTCCATTAGGGTTAGTGTTGTGATTTGTGAATGATGATATTAAATCCTTGTTTTGTGCTGAATGTTGTTTGAACAAGTGAGGTAGTAAAAGTAAACTCTATTTCATGTGCTGAATATTGGTTTTGTGGGCTTTTTGTTATGGGCTTTTAACTTGAGTTTCTTGTTGATGTTGGACTCAATTTGGGCCGTCATGATTCCCTTGGAAACGATACGCTCACCTTGCCTTGACCTAAAATTCAAAGAAAAACATCTTAAATCCAACTAGCAGGGTCCAGGGAGGGAGCAGCAGGTGTCCTGAACTATTAAAAGATCCACCGATAGTTTTAACAGCTATCTCATCTCATCTGTGGACCCTTTCCCTTCTGCTATATTCTCCACGATCCAACGGCTATCATGATTCATGAGCGACTGCATAAAGCTTCCAACAATAGCGGGTCCCACTTGACAGAACTGGTCCCGCTAATCCTGAAGAATCACGTGTATACAGACACAACATTCAGTGCTATCTGCTATTCTGTTGTGCTCTCTCTCAACTTTTCTTTTCTCGAGAAAAGAAAAAGGAACGCAACCCACTCCTGCTCACTTCTTGTCCCTCCTATTTTCCAATAATTGCACCTGTTTCAAATTAACAAGTGTAAGAGAAACATTGCAGATGAAATGAAGTGGGGCTGACTGGTTGGTTGTTGGCCTCTTAACCCAAATTTCCACCGTCTCTTCTCTCCAGTCTCCGCATTCATTAGTCATTCCTCCTCTTCACTTCTCACTTCACACTCTTACTCTTTGTCCCAAAAAAAATAAACACAAATGGCATCCAAGGTGGCATCAATTCTCATTCCAATCCTACTCTCTGCCTTGGTGCTCCACACAACACAAGCTCACAATATCACAGCAATTCTCGATGGATTCCCCGACTATGCCCTCTACAACAGCTATCTCTCAAAAACCAAAGTTTGTGACGAGATCAATGCACACGAAACCGTTACTTGCCTTGTGCTCTCTGACGCCGCCATGTCCTCCCTCGTCACAGCAGCCAAACAATCCCTTGCCGGAATTAAAAATGCATTGCGTCTACTTAGTCTACTCGATTACTTCGACCCACCTAAGCTCCATGACTTGCCAAGTGGTACCACTCTCACCACCACTCTTTACCAGACCACTGGAAATGCCGCCGGCAATCTTGGATTTGTTAACATCACCAATTTACGAGGCGGCAAGGTTGGCTTTGCTGCTGCTGCACCGGGATCAAAGTTTGATGCTTCATACGTAAAATCAGTTCGCGAAATGCCATTCAACCTGTCGATAATCGAAATCTCTGATGCTGTATTTCCCGGGCTTATTCGACGCAACTGCTTCAACTGCTAACATCACTGCTCTTTTGGAGAAGCCGGGTGTACAACCTTCGCCTCTCTTGTTGCCTCGTCTGGTGTTCTAAAGATCTATCAAACTCAGATGGATAAAGGCCTTACGCTTTTCGCACCAAATGATGATGCCTTTCAAGCACCTGGTGCACCCGATCTATCTTCTCTGTCGGAGTGCTGATCTGGTCACTCTGTTACAATACCATGCATTGCCTCAATATACACCGAAATCTTCACTGTCGGCAGAATCAGGTCCAATTCAAACACTTGCATCAAGTGCTGCAGGTAAGTATGAAATATCT
>JAJGRW010000871.1:361252-451239 GCA_025461045.1 Carex parvula | reverse complement strand
TTTATTAAGGGCCCGGTATACTCCAAAATTTCTTTGGATGTTATTTTTGAGAAATAAACATGCGTCTCTCCAAAGACAGATGAGGGCTCGTGCCACTGTACTAAGTTCATGGTTCCAATTTTGACCAGTTTAATTAGAGAGAAGCACACACATGTATTATACATATTTTTTATTTAGATAGATTATGTGACAAATTTTTATAATTTAAAACTAAATCGATCTTCCATTTAATTTTGAGTTATGAAGAAGACTAAAAAGTTTATATTCATATTATGAACAAGTGTTTATGTGACTTGTCAGATTTGTTTTTTAGTTTTAGTTGAGGTAACAATTGGGAGATCCAAATTAAGATTCTGAAACCATACAGGCCACTTATATTAAATGGGTGCATTAAATTGTGATGCTGAACCCATAACTGGTATGGGTACAATTCGCTGTACAGATGTTAACAGTACGGACAATGACTGGAAAATAATTAGGGTAGGTTAGACACATAAACAGGTATTACTTAATGTTTGTTTGGTATGATAGACACGTAACTATAAATGTTTAGATTGGTCCTAGGTCACATAAATTATATATAGATCGATAGATAGATGGATATACCAAGTGCAACATTGGACGGCTAATGATTTGCCGCCTAAATTATATATGATGTAGATCAATACGTACGTACCTGTTCGGTTCCAATTGAAACACTGTACCGTTGTTTAAATTGAAGAAACCGGATTGGGCTATATAGTGAAACTATATATGTGAAGTAATTGTGATTAAGTTTTTATAACTTATTTTATAATGGAGTAGGGTTAAAATCATTGGTTTTTTGCTCTAATCATGCTCCACGTCTTTTTCTCCATTTTCAAAGTCCAAACAGTTGACCTGAACCGCTCAACATGATCTTCATATTAAAATGTGTTTGGAGACAAAAGTTTATATTTTTTGAAATTCTTTTACTATTTTTTTAGATAGGTACAAAATCACTGTTTTGAATGGTCCCGAATCTTCTAAAAAAAGTGATTTTGTACTTATCTAAAAGAATAATAAAAAAATTTCAAAAATATAAAATTTGGTCTCCAAACACATTTTAATACAAAGATCATGGTGAATGGTTCGGATTAACTGTTTGGACTTTGAAAATGAAGATATGAATATGGAGCATGATTGGAGCATAGCACAAATTATTAAAATGTTGATAATGAATTAATGTTTTTTTAAACTTTGGCAGCAATTGTCAAGTATAATTTTTCATTAAATAAAAGTAAAATTACATCCATCACCGCAACATCACAACATCATCACAATATCATCCAAACAACACAACAAATATAAAACATATATCAACATCTAAATAACACAACACAACCACTAACAACATAACATCTAACGAATCGGCTTCAACCGATCGTCAATCTCCTCTCTCACCTTCTTGTTCTCCACTGCACCAGCTGGCTAACAACACCAAGGTGGAGGCATCTAGAATTTTTTTTTTTTAAGGGGGGTTGTGGCGGGCCGCGACCTCCCCCACCCCTGCCTAGGGTTCCGGTGTAGAGGTTTTAGAGATAGAGAACAAGGTTAGAGTGACGACTAAGAAAGGTGGCGGTTGGAGGAAGCGGAGGGAAGAGGCGGAGGGACTACGCCTCTTCTCCCTCACTTTCTCTTTCGGATCTAGGCTTTATTGGTGGAAAAGAAGGGAGGCTGGTGGCGGCCGGAGAAGACACCAACGGTGCAAGAAGATTGGAGCTGACAATTCTCACCGAAGAGAAAGAAGAAACGAAGAAAGACGGATAGCTAACCGACGGAATCAAGAAGCAGACTGAGACAGACTGGTTGAGAAAAGACGACGGGAGGAAGGGAGGGGGGTTGGATGGCGGCGCCTAGGTTTTCTCCTCTCTCTCAAGGGAGCCCGTTGATAATGAATTATTAATTCTTAAATAACCTACAAAATTTTCATCAAATGGATCACTTGTTGAATTCTTCAAGTGCAAATATTAATTGGCTGTGATTATTTAATTATCTGATTTTCTAATTAAACACTTAAAAAAAATGCAGGACTTTTACTATATATATTATTTAAAAAATATTTAATATAAGATTTATTCAGAATAATAATTTGCATCATAATTCTTCAGCTTAGTTAATTATATGTTAACCGTACGGTGCAATAAGATATATACTTGTTCACTTGTGCAATAATGAGGCCTGAACCGGGGGACATGACCCAGAAGATTAGTACGGAACCTGGGCTGCTGACTTAATATAATTTAATTATAAGATGCCACCGCCAATACATTACCACAAGTCAAAGGGCACTCGTATCCTCTACATTAACTCAATTTTTTTTTTTTTGAGTTAATGTATTTGAACTGTCCGATCCACTTTAATATTCGTACATGTTAGATCCGCACTAATATTAAAGAACCCCCTACGTTATAGGCGAGAATTGAATTGGCTCAGTTTAAAATCAGATGGCCGAAATGAATTAACTGAAAGATGCTCTTTTGGGTTAATGTAGATGATGCGGACTCAGTCACAAGCAGGGGCGGATTCAGAATTTCGGTCAGGGGTAGGCAAAAATACTAATAAGAGTATAATTTTTTTTCTTCTAACGAATTAGAGCAGTAAAGCAGATAAGGATCTAAAAAACTCATGACGTGACCAGATACATCACGACACGACACGGTTCAGTCACAGCACAACACGGTGTCATCACGGCATGACATGGCACGTGTGCCGGTCACGTGCTGTGACTCGCGTGTCCCGTGCCGTGACCATTGACGCAACGTGCTCATCTTTCGAAAATTTGACATCACACGGCACGTCAGGCAAAATATTTGGTCACGACACGGAACATGGTCACGTGAGTCACATGTAATTAGGGCCGTTAGATCTTGATCGAATAGTGAATCTTGAATAAAATAACCTAAATTATGAAAAAAAAGTTAAACATGATCAAATGTGATCAGTCACATTTAGATACGTCACGTGTGGTCACGGCATGCCTTCATCATGGCATGACTAACGTGTTGTGATCATTCACGTGCCATAACTATCATTTCAAATTTAGTCACATCATGATTAGTTACGACATGATATATATTTAGATCTCTAGTAGCAAATCTCTTTTTTTCTCCTCGCGAATCAGCGATTCTTCTGAGTGGAGTAGCGAATCGGACCTGCTTTTTTTTTCTTTAATTCTTTTCCGCGAATCAGTTTGGACTGACTATCTTTTTTGCGTAATTTTCTTCTACTTGGCCGTGAATTAAATCCAGGGGTAGCATTGTTTCGTCCAAGAGTAGGCACAAGTATAAAATACCACTGGGTCTAAAAAAATTTTCTATTCCAGGAGTAGGCAAGTGCCTACTCCTAATTCACCTTGGGTCTGCCAATGGTCGCAAGTGGGGGTGTACTCATGACATCATTTTAACCATTTACCTTATTCGTATCGTATTCGATAACAAGAGTATATGTAATATATTTTTTTCCGATAGTTTATTGAGTATGGGTATGAGTAATTAGTTTTTTTCATTAGCTAAATATATAGATAAGGATATGGTCAAAGACTTATAATATAAAATATTAAATGCACAATGAACATATCACAATAAATGTTTGATTAGTCTAGGCTATAGTGACAACTTAATGATTCGGGAAAGGTTCAGTAGTGGAGTCAAAAATTTGTTATTCAGGTTATAATTTGGAAATAATTCATGTATAATTCATAAATTCGCAAATAATACGCGGATTGATTCACCAACGGATCAAATCCGAATAATTCATGAATCTTGTTACTATGATCTATGTGTGATTTTACTTCTATGTAATTGCACATCTGATTTAGTTTTTTTTATAAGTCTCTTCATAGCATCAACGGAGACTAGACAAGATATAGATAAGAAATAGGAGAACAAGCAAACGGACGAATTAATCAGATATGTTTTAGCTTTTAAATTTTTGATACCGTATATTTTTCCTTTCTTCTTTATTCTTGTTGCATTTTTCTCAAACGTAAAGATGGATAGTAATTTAATAGTTTATTTGTAAAAATAATATAAAATAACTATATGTATTAGTATGATTTATTATTCGTCTCTATAATTTTAAACAGTAAAAATAAAAAATATTAATTTTTAATAAGTAAGAGTAAAATATGAATAAAACAAAGAGTATTAATATAAAAATGCTTGAATCCAAACCGTATCGTGTCCATTGACATCCATAGTCACAGAACAGCATGGATCCCGTGGGGCGGTTAATTTGTGCCAAATCTCTTTACATTTTCCTTGGTAAATTAAAGATATGAAATGGTTGGTTTTATGCTGTGCCATGCTAATATGCTATAGGAGAATAGGAATTAAAGGTGGTCAAAAGGAGTCCAGTACCCAACCCAACAGTGATGACGTGTCATAATAATATAAAATATGTTGTTACTATTTACTGCTCTAGCCTCTAGCCTCTAGTACTAGAGTCAGGGTTCAGGTTCTGAGATGCGAATCATGACGAGTTCCGATATGTCTCTTTCTTCGTAAAATTTTTAGGATAAATTTTCAGATGGCACATTTGTTTAATCCCTATGTGAATGTGAGTTGTAGAACCAAATAAAAAGTCAGGCCTAACTCAATTGGAAAATATAATATCTTTCACTATATATGCATGTTTAATCCAAACATATATAGTGAAACTCCTTACGTACATTTTAATCTACTATATGATTGATTATATATTATTTGGTAATTAATACCCCCATTGAAAAGAAAGAGAATAATTAAAGAGGGAAATAAAGGCCCACTCCCGCGGCGCACAAATGCAAACATTCCATTATTCTATATTCTATACTGAACAATTAAAAGCGGATATAATTTTAATTTTAAATGCCTTGCTTTTATTTTTCTAGGATCTCCCCTGGCCACTTGTAACTAGTGGTGACTTTACAGCTATTTTAAAAAGCTAGGAGGGGCTTTATGTAACTTTACTCTCCTATAAATAAATAAAAGAAAGGGGTTGTAATTGTAGCTACAAGCTTAGCCTAGCTAGGCACTTTAAATGCCAACCATTGTTGAGTTGATATCATTTCCATTTCATAGGAGCTTGCAATTGCAATTGCAATTGTCAGGTACAATGGCCAAAGACAGTACTCTTCTCTTTTTCTCCTTACCAATCCTCCTCCTCCTCCTGCTATCCATATTTCTTCTCTATACCAACTTTAGTATTAAATGGAGCAAGGAAAGAAAGAAGAGAAGAAAGATGAATCTGCCACCTGGCATGAGCATGAGCTTAGGTTTGCCTTTTCTTGGTGAGACCTTAGCCTATCTCAAGCCCCATCAAGCCACTTCAATAGGTCATTTCATGGATCATCATATCAACAGGTACTAGTACTACTCCATCTCAAATTAATCTCTTTCTTTTATGTTTTATCCTTGCACTACTTACTACTCTTCAATTTTAGTGATTAATTAATTTCTGCGTGCAATAATAAGAAGGTGTGTATAATGTCCTGCTTTACTAATCAATTACTGAAGCACACTGATCAATTCAGCATTCATCCCTTGTCTTAATTTCATACCAACTACTTCCAATTGCACAATATTTTATCTTTCTCCATATTTTACATGACCCAAACAAGTGTGAATTTATGCTTTCCCTCTTCATCTCTATCAGTAATTTATTTTGTTTCCACCTGCCTCTGTTTACAAAATATCCAAAATGATCTTCGACAACATTGAAATTTGGTTTGGGTAGTTTCACAAATGCACCCTTTGGTTTTGACACCGTAATTACAAGGACAGGCATACCCAAATGCAAGTTTCCTTAAATGGCAACATGGAATTTATAGCTTGTAAAGTATAAGGTACATGCACATAAACATAAACATACATTTTATTTTGAATAGATAAACATAAACATACATAAAAACATGCACATCACAATCTACTGGTACCAATGACAGGTACGGAAAGATCTATTCTTCAAACCTCTTTGGGGAGCCAACGATAGTGTCAGCTGATGCCGGTCTAAACCGTTTCGTGCTGCAAAATGAAGGGAGGTGGTTCGAGTGCAGCTATCCGAAGAGCATTGGGGGCATTTTGGGAAAATGGTCGATGTTGGTGCTGGTGGGGGAGATGCATCAGGAGATGCGAATGATTTCCCTCAACTTCCTAAGTGCTGCCCGGCTTAGAACTTGTCTTCTTCCGGAGGTGGAGCGCCAGACGAGACATGTGCTTCAGTCATGGCAAGCGGGGTCGACTTTCTCTGCCCAAGAGGAAGCAAAGAAGGTTAGCTATTTGTTTCTTACTTGGCATACATGGATAATTAATAGTGATTGATAAAATTGGATTGGATGTATATATGATCAAAATGTTGCATGTATATATAGAAGATGCTTATAACTTCTGACCCAATTGTTTAACTTTCTTAATTGTGCTTACAAGAGCAGGCATCAAAATATGAAGGAAATAATTAAGTAGAAAAATAAGTCAAATAATAAATAAACAAAAAGACAAGTTCAAATAAATATTGGGCCTTTTGGGTAAAATGCAATATTTTATATTTTTAATGGGAAAAAACTGAATGTACAAAATTGTGCAACGGTGTACCTTTATAAAATCAAACATTTAATTCCTTCAGTAATAATTAAATGAAAATTGTTCCATTCAACAATATCAAATCAATTCAAAACCTCAAACCGGCTCAAAAAGTTTCATGTATATGTTCATGCAATACAAAAGTTATTTATTTATTTTTAATGTATTACGTAGTTTACTTTCAATCTGATGGCGAAGAATATAATGAGCATGGATCCAGATGAAGCTGAGACAGAGAAGTTGAGGCTGGAGTATATAACCTTCATGAAAGGCGTCGTTTCTGCCCCTCTTAACTTTCCCGGCACTGCATATTGGAAAGCTCTCAAAGTATGTTTTAATTAATGATATTAATTATCATCTTCATTTAATTCATTCATATTTCTTAATATCGTACAATAATTCCCTTAATTAATCTGTCATCTTTTCATCTATTATGTCCCACTTTTTACACAACTACAGTTGGAACTATTAGTTGCTAATTTAAAAAGAGAGTTTTGTTTCTAAATGTAGAAAGTAATTAATTGGATGAATGAGACTTTCCATGATAAGTTGGGTACAGATAACAGCCTCTGGCCAGGTTTGCTTTGTCAAGTCATGCTCCCATGATTCGTTACTCCAACTTAGCTCCCGTGATTTTTGCCCAAATATATTAATAGTAAAATTAAAAGTTAAGGTGATGACCCACCAAAGCAAAAAATTAGATGTAGGCGTGAAGAGAGATTCATCATAACTTAAAGCCAGAACAAACGGCACTATTATGATTTATGAGTGGTGGTTCCAAGTATCATGGTCCATTCTTCTTATGGCCATTTAATTATGGGGGTTGTTATATCCCTCCCAAATTGTCTCTTATGAAATCCCCAAAAGAGCTTGGAGCAATCAATTTATTCCTATTTCAGTAATTTTTTCAATCAACAAGTATTTTGAGGATAGAACAAACACAACTTTTTTAATAAACAACACAGACTGCCTTTGTCAATCATATATTAATAAAATCTAAGAATATACTATATCATATTGTATTTTCTAAATTTTTAATTAATTTTTTTCAAAGAATTCTATTTAGTACATAAGTTTTGAAATTTTACTTGGAAATACATATATCCAAATATTCTACCGTATATGCATTATACAGTGGCCAACCATACGTATGCATCTTGAAAATTGCATTTTAAAATATTGAAAAGGAGATGCTCATGAAAGAGATAAGAGCCAAAATATCATGAGAAATCATGGAGTCAGCCGACCAATTAGGCGAGTTGGTGTTGATTTTTCGTGACATAAATTTTTTGAATCGTATCGGCCCACCCAGAATTAGGTTTTGCCAATAGGATCCACAACCGCTTGGCAATCAAAGCATCTGGAAACCAAGTTTCAACAAACCAGGGACACCATTTTTCTTTTGTCAACATAAAACTTCACCGTAGCCTATCAATGTGTTTGATAGTCAAGAGGGGAGTTTAAACACTTGTACAAAATGCTGCACTAATGACTGATTTGACAGGGATGACTCTACCTTCAAGCAAAACAATCTTACTTTTCTAATCCAATAATTTTATCTGAACAGTCTTGATGGGAGGTTGAAATTGAATTTTCACAGTTTACAGACGGTGAGAAGGAGACCAAGATAGGTCACCAGTAAGGATTTATGAGAGCAACCAAGAATCAATTAATTAATGAATCCAAATAAATTCAAAGGAACAGGGATACCCACAAAACAACTCCTGGATTCAGTTCTTATTAGGTCTGTGGGCGATTAGCAAAAAAAAAAATCAATAAGTAAAGAAATAACCTTAAGATCTGTTGGGTGTACTTATACAAGAAAGACAGTGTCACTCGCAAATTGTAATACTGTAGGGATCAACCACTTCAGAGTGAAAGAAATTGGTGGCATTTTTTTATGAACAACTGGAGAGTGTCGTGCACAAGAATAAAGAGGAGAGGTGAGAGGGGATTACCTTGGCAGACACCTCTTTGATGGTAGAAGGAAGCGGTATCCTTGCCATTAACTCGAATTGTTGAAGAAGAGGATTTGAGCAAATTAAGTATCCAATAGTCAATGATTGGAGGAATCCTTTTTCAACAAGAGCATTTGCAAGGAAGCACCACGAGACAGTAAAAAAACTTTGACAAAATCAACCTTGAGAATCACAGCAGGGATCATTTTTATGATCAAACCAAAGAAACTCCTTAGAAACCACAAAAACTTCTATAATAAACCTTTCACAAATGATTCCAATTTGGTCCTTTTGAGAGATGAGTGTTTTCTTGTATCTTATCATCTTATGCACAATAACTGCGAACCAGGGGTAACATTCCATAGGAGATATTGCACTATTGACTCTAGCTGTCTGTCCTAAACTCCTAAAGAAATGCAATTTATCCAGGAACCCACACAGCAATATTTTAATGAGCACTACATCCTTTCTGAAAATAGCTAGCAGCCATTTCAATCTGGTGCAGTTCATGTAAATTCTTAATTGACACTTGTAAAAGCATTTTTCTATTTTCTAAGTAATTTATACAAGAGCCATTGCTTGAAATTCTAGTTGTTAACACTTCTTATTAATAATTTTGTAAATTAAGAAGATATTGATAAATATTCATTGCAGTCACGATCAGTTATACTCAAAGTTATAGAGAGAAAGATGGATGAGAGACTAAGGAGATCATACTGCAGCAAAGGAATAGAAGAAGATGATCTCCTGGGATGGGCACTGAAGCAATCCAATTTCTCCAAAGAGCAAATCCTTGATCTCTTGCTGAGTTTACTTTTCGCCGGTCATGAGACTTCATCAATGGCCTTGGCTTTAGCAATTTTCTTCTTAGAAGGGTGCCCGAGAGCCGTTGTAGAGTTGCGGGTAATTAAGTTTCATAGATTAATGATATCTGACAGCTTAAACTATATTTTCAATTGCCCGACATCATTTGGAACTTTGAATTTGTTCCTCCAGAAGAAAATCAGAAACCTGATTTGTTGTACAAAAGCAAATCAATTGCTTTTTAGCTACTCTCATAAATTATTTTCTTCATTTTTGAGGTAAGTAGGTTCAAAGCCATTACTATTATCATTTTATTATGATATATTTTATCTTCTTCGTTATTAATTGAATATTAACATTAGCTTATGGCATAGGAGGAGCACCTTCGGATTATTAGGCAGCAGGAGATGAGGGGCGAGTGCAAGTTAAGCTGGGAAGACTACAAGAAAATGGAATTCACTCAATGTGTAATGTCTTCTATGTATCTCTGTATTTACAAAACAAGTTTTGTATTTTAAGTATTCTGAAAATTATTGATTATAGTAAACATAGGGTAAATAACTTTTCTTACCAATATATTTGTTGGCGACAATTGTCGCCAACCTTAAAAGAAAGAAGTATGGATTATATAGATGGCCCTGAACAAATTTAAATCATATAATAGGATATGTCCAGATTTTTGGTGTCACTTTTTGCTATCATTAACTTATATTATTTCTAATTTTAGGTTATAAGCGAGACACTAAGACTAGGAAATGTAGTTAGGTTCCTGCATCGAAAAGTGATCAAAGATGTGCAGTACAAAGGTACCAGATACTGATATTTTCATTGTTATTGGTGTCACATGATGCTCTTTCCAGCTATATACTGTTGATATTCACTTTAAGTGTTTATTTTTTATGGATTACTCCTAAATTTATAAAATGCCATTATTTCATTGTCCTGTTTCAGTTCATTTCTCCTCTCTCTCGGCCTGCCTTGATTTTAAGTTTTTAATTTGTACTCTGTTTTATTAGCTCCTTGGAACAATGCTGAAATTCTGTGATAAGTACTTTTGACTGATGCCATCGGTTTCCCCTTTTTTTATTGTAGGGATTGATATTCCTTCTGGTTGGAAAATTCTTCCTGTATTAGCAGCAGTACACCTGGACCCATCAGTATATGAAGACCCACAACAATTCAATCCATGGAGATGGCAGGTTAGCCACTGTGCAAATACACTATTAATTCAAGTCAGCAGCTACCCTTATATGAGTTTTTCAAAGAAAAAATGACATGAGGTTACAAATCTGAAATTTTATGACAATTCAAGTTTAGCATCTCTATTTCCAACCACAATAGAAACTCCGAAAAGTGAATACTAAGAGTTTCCTATTAACTTGTTGACTTAGACAACATGTTTTTAATTTGTCGCATGAAATTCTTGTAGAGATTTTTAACTTGAGTCAATTAGAGCGATTTAAATTAGAAAAAAAATGTTTCTTAGTTTGAGCTATTTATTATATTGTGACAACTAAAACCATGAATTCATGAAATATTTGTCTACTGAGAAAAAAGAATGATGTTCATAATCACCATGTCAAATAGGTTAACAAAATGAAAACTAACCCATCGCAATAACAAGAAATTGAAAAACTATTTTTTACAAGTAACACCGAAAATAAATTGTCCCATGATTGTGACATGTTATGTCTTTAAACACTTAAAAGCAAAACATCAACAATGATTGAAGACAAAAATTCGAGTTTGAATTCAACCATCCACTAAAGTGAGCAAAAAAAGCATGGGTACTTCCATCAGATATTAACAAACTTGAAATATCAGTAGATTTAGACATGAAAGTGACTCTGAATGGGCAACATTTGTGACTTGTTTTCAATTAGATAAGGCCATACTCTTTTGAACTTTTCTCTCTTTTCTGTCTTTCCTTTTCTTTTGAAATAGACGTACAAAAATATCTTTTGCAAGCTATTTTCCTCATGCTAGTTTGAAAAGAGCTTTGTGGGGTACACAAATCTCCATCTGATAGGACTTGCTCTTATCTAAATAGACGAGTGATTAATTCTGTGGCCTTGCAGGGTCAAATTTGTTAGTAGACTTAAAATTTGGTCTTATTATAATGAAAGCAACAATCTAACAACTTCCTGTCAAACAAACTATGAGCCAAATCATTTGCTCTACATTCATGCAGAGTCAGAGTCGATCACACTTGGCAGCGACCACACCTAATTTCATGCCATATGGAGGCGGGCCTCGACTATGTGCCGGTTTTGAGCTGGCCAAGTTAGAGATAGCTGTATTTCTCCACCATCTTGTGTTAAATTACCGATGGGAACTGGCTGAGCCTGATGAAGCCATTGCGTATCCTTTTGTTGATTTTCGAAAAGGATTACCGATAAAAGTTCATAAAATTACATGACACTGTTCCTGTGTTCATTTTCCCTCTTTTCTTTTTGTTTGCAATTATTGTTTCTGTTGTAATTGTTGTTCAGAGAAAGGTAGAGGGAGGCAAAAGAATATGAATAGTGGAAATGATTTTGTAAGAGATTAAAATAGGTCTTAGTGCTTCATTATCATTGTATTGTAAATATATTGGATATATATGATAGTAATTATGAGTAGTATTTTAAAGAATTGAGTGAGCGCAAACAATCTGTGATCAAATAATGACACAGGTATATATGTGCTATTGCCACAATACAAGCAAAGAGAAGACATATATATTAGATTGTTAGTTTACCTGTTTGCTTCGAAATATGTATTTGTCGAGTTATAAATAAACATTATTAATCAGATGCAGAGGACCTTTCAATTGGGGAATTTAGGGAATTTGGGGGCAAACTATTGAAGATTATGGAAATAATCAAATTAAATCCGATCCAATAACTAACAGCTCCAATTAGCAAAATTATAGCAGATCCCTCAATTTAGGAATAGACAGCTGTATTCAAATATGTATCCAAGCTGTATATATAATCTTGTGTAAATAGGAAATAGCAACGGCTATAATCTTTGTGTAAATAGGAAATAGCAACGGCTATAATATTTGTGTAAATAGGAAAATAGCAACGGTTATATTATACTATAGTTTAGGAAAGAGCAACAGCTCATTAGGCTATATAAGGACATGTAAACCTTGAACGTGTACACATCTTTTCTATCAATAAACAACCATTAATCTTTATTGTTCTTTTTATGATGGTATCAGAGCACTGATTAGGTGTACCTGTATTGGACTCGCTCAGCAATCCAATCCAACCCGCTGCGATGGCCAACAATCAGACCACGGTAAACAGCGAGGGGTTATCTGAGATGTCTGCTAACACCTTAGGAGTTCCGCACGCGGCAGCTGGCCAAAAAACCGACTCGAAACTGGACACCCCCAATTCCGTAATTATTCAACAGATCGGCCAACTGCTGAAGACCCTCGGGAATAAATAGGGGGGTAAGAATGGCCAAAACCTGAGCACCAAGTGTGATCATTGTCATCGGAACGGGCACACGAAGGATGGGTGTTGGTTTGTACATCCTCACCTGCGGCCAGCAAGAGGAAAAAATAAAACTAGAGGTGTCACTCAAGCGGCAACGGGTCAGGCTGAAAGTTCTGCAAGGAACATGTCCAGTGGCGCGTTGTTAGCACAGATCGGGCAGTTGCTTGAAGCCTTTGGTCAGGGAACGGGCAGCGCTGCTACATCCTCATCTCAGTTTAATTTCTCCAGGCCTAGTGGTGAGCCGAGTAGTAAGTTCTCTCCTCAATTTAATTTTTTAGGTGAACCTAACCATAAGTCGTGTTCCCAATTTGACTTCTCCAAATGGTCAGATGATAAACTAGCCTATAAGAACGTTTTCTCTATACCTAGTGGGCTAACCAATATGTCTGTAAATTCGGTAAACCCAGTTGAGTATACTTCTGACCGGGAATTGAACAAAATAAGCACTTATTTAGCAATTAATAAAAACAAATGGATTATAGATTCTGGAGCTACGGATCATATGTCTGGAAATATTGGAAACATACATAACTTACAAAAAAATGAAACTTCACCGCATGTTAATGTTGCCAATGGTTATCAAGTGAAAATTGAAGGAATAGGACAAACAAAATTACTTTCTCACAATATATCTAATGTATTATACATGCCTACTTTTACATCTAACTTACTTTCCGTTAGTAAAATGACAAATGAATTAAATTGCAATGTTATTTTCTCTCCAAACAATGTAATATTTCAAGATAGAAAAACTGGAAAAAAAATTGGTGAAGGAATAGTTGAAAATGGACTTTATATTTTTGAGCAAACTAATCATGCTTTTCTTAGTAATAAAAATAACGAATTGTGGCATCATAGGCTAGGCCACCCTTCTGATGTAACTTTAAAGAAAATAATGCCCTCTTTAAATTTAGATTCTAGTAATTGTGATATTTGCCGATACGCTAAGCAAATTAGAAAACCATTTAATCTTTCAACTAGCAAAACTAAGGAAGCTTTTGAAATTGTTCATTCTGACGTATGGGGACCTGCTCCCATAGACTCTTTTAATGGTTATAAATATTTTGTAACATTTATTGACGATTATTCTCGTACTACATGGTTATATTTACTTAAATCCAAAAGCGAAGTTTTCTCAACTTTTAAAGAGTTTGCAAAGATGATAACAACTCAATTTAATTCAAAAATTAAAACCCTACGATCCGACAATGGTACAGAATACATTAATAAAGATTTTTCAAATTTTCTCAAGGACCATGGAATTTTACACCAAACATCATGTGTTGGTACCCCCCAACAAAATGGAGTTTCTGAAAGAAAAAATAGACATCTCCTTGAAGTTACAAGAGCATTATTATTTCAAACAAATGTACCTAAATTTTTTTGGTCCGAAGCAGTTCTCGCTGCAACATACTTGATTAATAGAACCCCTAGTCATATCTTAAATGATAAATCACCTTTAGAAGTTTTAAATAACAGAAAATTAAACTTGGAACACCTAAAAGTATTTGGTTGTACATGTTTCATACATGTACAAGCAAACTACAGAGACAAATTAGAAAAAAGAGCAATTAAGGGGGTATTTTTAGGATACTCATCTCAAAAGAAAGGATATAAATGTTATGATCTTAGTAAGAAAAAAATGTATATATCTAGAGACATAACATTTTGTGAAGATGAACCATACTTCAAAGAGGGTAACTTAGTACCTAGTGTAGAGGGTCAGTCTGGTCACAACCAAGAAGAACAACCTAGGCCAATACTAATTATTTCAGGTCAAGTTGAAACTCCCGAAAGTTGTCAAGAACAACAAATTGAAGATGAAGATGCATCTCAAAATGATACTCTTCAAGTCTCAGGTGACACAACTCAAAATCATGTCCGCAGGTCAGTACGTTCCATTAAACCTCCTAGCAGGTTAAATGATTTTATTACATATCATACCTCTATATATCCTATTCAAAATCATATTACTTATGACAATGTCACACCAAAATACCGTGCCTTTCTAAGTTCTATATCGAGTCAAACCGAGCCATCAATTTACCAAGAAGCCCAATTAAGTCCTATATGGAAAAAGGCAATGAATGAAGAACTAGAAGCTCTTGAGAAAAATAAAACTTGGACAATTGTAAATCTACCACATGGTAAAAAACCTGTAGGATGTAAATGAATTTATAAGGTCAAGTATAACAGTGATGGTTCAGTTGAACGGTATAAAGCTAGATTGGTAGCTAAAGGTTTTACCCAAACGTATGGTATAGACTACACCGAAACTTTTGCACCTGTAGCCAAAATGAGTACGGTTAGGGTACTATTATCAATAGCTGTAAACAAAGGTTGGAATTTATTCCAAATGGATGTTAAAAATGCATTCCTCCAAGGAAATTTAGAGGAAGAAGTTTATATGAACCTACCACCTGGCCACCCTAGTGAACTTAACAAAAATCTTGATTGTCGATTGCACAAATCAATTTATGGTCTTAAACAATCACCTCGTGCATGGTATTCCAAGTTAAGTTGGGCATTGTCAAAACTTGGTTTTTCTAAAAGTTCTGCAGACTCATCTATGTTCACCAAACACTCAAGGACCTCTACTGTTATTGTTTTAGTGTACATAGATGACATCATCATTACAGGTAACATGAATCATGAAATTAAGATTGTACAAGACCACTTAAAAGAAAAATTTGATATCAAAGACTTAGGCCACTTAAAATACTTCCTTGGCATAGAGTTAGCACACTCCAATAAAGGTCTCTTTCTGTCTCAAAGGAAATATACCCTAGATTTACTTAAGGAAACTGGTAAACTAGGCTCTAAACCAGTTAATACACCCATGGAAATGAATTGCAAATTAAACCCTACAGATGGTGAACTCTTAAAGGACATAGGGCAGTTTCAAAGACTTGTTGGTAAACTAATCTACCTAACTGTTACCAGACCTGACATTGCATATGCAGTTAGTGTAGTAAGTCAATTTATGCATAGTCCAAGAACAAGTCATTTGAATGCCGTCAACCGAATCCTATGTTATTTAAAAGGTTCACCTGGAAAGGGACTTTGCATGAAAAAGAATAATGATAACACAATTCTTGGTTACTCTGATGCAGATTGGGCAGGCAGTGCAGATAGAAGGTCTACAACTGGATATTGCACGTTTGTTGGAGGCAACTTAGTAACCTGGAAAAGCAAGAAACAAAATGTTGTAGCAAGATCCAGCGCAGAAGCCGAATATCGAGCTATGGCATCCACAGCAAGTGAACTCACGTGGTTAAAGCAACTGTTACAAGACATGGGAATTCAAGTTGAGTATCCCATGAAGATGTATTGTGACAACAATGCGGCAAGACACATTGCATCAAACCCAGTATTTCATGAAAGAACAAAACACATAGAAGTCGACTGCCATTTCATACGGGAAAAGGTTCAATCCAAAGAAATCGAAACCCCGTACTTGAATAGCAAAGATCAATTGGCAGATATCTTCACAAAAGCAGTCGATGGAAATACATTTCACCAAATCACTAGCAAGTTGGGCTCTTTCAACTTATATGAACCCAACTTGAGGGGGGATATTGAAAATTATGGAAATAATCAAATTAAATCCGATCCAATAACTAACAGCTCCAATTAGCAAAATTATAGCAGACTGCTCAATTTAGGAGTATCCAAGCTGTATATATAATCTTGTGTAAATAGGAAATAGCAACGGCTATAATCTGTGTAAATAGGAAATAGCAACGGCTATAATCTTTGTGTAAATAGGAAATAGCAACAGCTATATTATACTATAGTTCAGGAAAGAGCAACAGCTCATTAGGCTATATAAGGACATGTAAACCTTGAACGTGTACACATCTTTTCTATCAATAAACAACCATTAATCTTTATTGTTCTTTTTATGATGGTATCAGAGCACTGATTAGGTGTACCTGTATTGGACTCGCTCAGCAATCCAATCCAACTCGCTGCGATGGCTAACAATCAGACCACGATAAACAGCGAGGGGTTATCTGAGATGTCTGCTAACACCTCAGGAGTTCTGCACGCGGCAGCTGTCCAAAAAACCGACTCGAAACTGGACACCCCCAATTCCGTAATTATTCAACAGATCAGCCAACTGCTGAAGACCCTCGGGAATAAATCGGGGGGTGAGAATGGCCAAAACCTGAGCACCAAGTGTGATCATTGTCATCGGAACGGGCACACGAAGGATGGGTGTTGGTTTGTACATCCTCACCTGCGGCCAGCAAGAGGAAAAAATAAACTGGAGGTGTCACTCAAGCGGCCGCAACGGGTCAGGCTGAAAGTTCTGCAAGGAACATGTCCAGTGGCGCGTTGTTAGCACAGATTGGGCAGTTGCTTGAAGCCTTTGGTCAGGGAACGGGCAGCGCTGCTACATCCTCATCTCAGTTTAATTTCTCCAGGCCTAGTGGTGAGCCGAGTAGTAAGTTCTCTCCTCAATTTAATTTTTTAGGTGAACCTAACCATAAGTCGTGTTCCCAATTTGACTTCTCCAAATGGTCAGATGATAAACTAGCCTATAAGAACGTTTTCTCTATACCTAGTGGGCTAACCAATATGTCTGTAAATTCGGTAAACCCAGTTGAGTATACTTCTGACCGGGAATTGAACAAAATAAGCACTTATTTAGCAATTAATAAAAACAAATGGATTATAGATTCTGGAGCTACGGATCATATGTCTGGAAATATTGGAAACATACATAACTTACAAAAAAATGAAACTTCACCGCATGTTAATGTTGCCAATGGTTATCAAGTGAAAATTGAAGGAATAGGACAAACAAAATTACTTTCTCACAATATATCTAATGTATTATACATGCCTACTTTTACATCTAACTTACTTTCCGTTAGTAAAATGACAAATGAATTAAATTGCAATGTTATTTTCTCTCCAAACAATGTAATATTTCAAGATAGAAAAACTGGAAAAAAAATTGGTGAAGGAATAGTTGAAAATGGACTTTATATTTTTGAGCAAACTAATCATGCTTTTCTTAGTAATAAAAATAACGAATTGTGGCATCATAGGCTAGGCCACCCTTCTGATGTAACTTTAAAGAAAATAATGCCCTCTTTAAATTTAGATTCTAGTAATTGTGATATTTGCCGATACGCTAAGCAAATTAGAAAACCATTTAATCTTTCAACTAGCAAAACTAAGGAAGCTTTTGAAATTGTTCATTCTGACGTATGGGGACCTGCTCCCATAGACTCTTTTAATGGTTATAAATATTTTGTAACATTTATTGACGATTATTCTCGTACTACATGGTTATATTTACTTAAATCCAAAAGCGAAGTTTTCTCAACTTTTAAAGAGTTTGCAAAGATGATAACAACTCAATTTAATTCAAAAATTAAAACCCTACGATCCGACAATGGTACAGAATACATTAATAAAGATTTTTCAAATTTTCTCAAGGACCATGGAATTTTACACCAAACATCATGTGTTGGTACCCCCCAACAAAATGGAGTTTCTGAAAGAAAAATAGACATCTCCTTGAAGTTACAAGAGCATTATTATTTCAAACAAATGTATCTAAATTTTTTTGGTCCGAAGCAGTTCTTGCTGCAACATACTTGATTAATAGAACCCCTAGTCATATCTTAAATGATAAATCACCTTTAGAAGTTTTAAATAACAGAAAATTAAACTTGGAACACCTAAAAGTATTTGGTTGTACATGTTTCATACATGTACAAGCAAACTACAGAGATAAATTAGAAAAAAGAGCAATTAAGGGGGTATTTTTAGGATACTCATCTCAAAAGAAAAGATATAAATGTTATGATCTTAGTAAGAAAAAAATGTATATATCTAGAGCGTAACATTTTGTGAAGATGAACCATACTTCAAAGAGGGTAACTTAGTACCTAGTGTAGAGGGTCAGTCTGGTCACAACCAAGAAGAACAACCTAGGCCAATACTAACTATTTCAGGTCAAGTTGAAACTCCCGAAAGTTGTCAAGAACAACAAATTGAAGATGAAGATGCATCTCAAAATGACACTCTTCAAGTCTCAGGTGACACAACTCAAAATCATGTCCGCAGGTCAGTACGTTCCATTAAACCTCCTAGCAGGTTAAATGATTTTATTACATATCATACCTCTATATATCCTATTCAAAATCATATTACTTATGACAATGTCACACCAAAATACCGTGCCTTTCTAAGTTCTATATCGAGTCAAACCGAGCCATCAATTTACCAAGAAGCCCAATTAAGTCCTATATGGAAAAAGGCAATGAATGAAGAACTAGAAGCTCTTGAGAAAAATAAAACTTGGACAATTGTAAATCTACCACATGGTAAAAAACCTGTAGGATGTAAATGGATTTATAAGGTCAAGTATAACAGTGATGGTTCAGTTGAACGGTATAAAGCTAGATTGGTAGCTAAAGGTTTTACCCAAACGTATGGTATAGACTACACCGAAACTTTTGCACCTGTAGCCAAAATGAGTACGGTTAGGGTACTATTATCAATAGCTGTAAACAAAGGTTGAGATTTATTCCAAATGGATGTTAAAAATGCATTCCTCCAAGGAAATTTAGAGGAAGAAGTTTATATGAATCTACCACCTGGCCACCCTAGTGAACTTAACAAAAATCTTGCTTGTCGGTTGCACAAATCAATTTATGGTCTTAAACAATCACCTCGTGCATGGTATTCCAAGTTAAGTTGGGCATTGTCAAAACTTGGTTTTTCTAAAAGTTCTGCAGACTCATCTATGCTCACCAAACACTCAAGGACCTCTACTGTTATTGTTTTAGTGTACGTAGATGACATCATCATTACAGGTAACATGAATCATGAAATTAAGATTGTACAAGACGACTTAAAAGAAAATTTTGATATCAAAGACTTAGGCCACTTAAAATACTTCCTTGGCATAGAGTTAGCACACTCCAATAAAGGGTCTCTTTCTGTCTCAAAGGAAATATACCCTAGATTTACTTGAGGAAACTGGTAAACTAGGCTCTAAACCAGTTAATACACCCATGGAAATGAATTGCAAATTAAACCCTACAGATGGTGAAGCCTTAAAGGACATAGGACAGTTTGAAAGACTTGTTGGTAAACTAATCTATCTAACTGTTACCAGACCTGACATTGCATATGCAGTTAGTGTAGTAAGTCAATTTATGCATAGTCCAAGAACAAGTCATTTGAATGCCGTCAACCGAATCCTATGTTATTTAAAAGGTTCACCTGGAAAGGGACTTTGCATGAAAAAGAATAATGATAACACAATTCTTGGTTACTCTGATGCAGATTGGGCAGGCAGTGCAGATAGAAGGTCTACAACTGGATATTGCACGTTTGTTGGAGGCAACTTAGTAACCTGGAAAAGCAAGAAACAAAATGTTGTAGCAAGATCCAGCGCAGAAGCCGAATATCGAGCTATGGCATCCACAGCAAGTGAACTCACGTGGTTAAAGCAACTGTTACAAGACATGGGAATTCAAGTTGAGTATCCCATGAAGATGTATTGTGACAACAATGCGGCAAGACACATTGCATCAAACCCAGTATTTCATGAAAGAACAAAACACATAGAAGTCGACTGCCATTTCATACGGGAAAAGGTTCAATCCAAAGAAATCGAAACCCCGTACCTGAATAGCAAAGATCAATTGGCAGATATCTTCACAAAAGCAGTCGATGGAAATACATTTCACCAAATCACTAGCAAGTTGGGCTCTTTCAACTTATATGAACCCAACTTGAGGGGGAATATTGAAGATTATGGAAATAATCAAATTAAATCCGATCCAATAACTAACAGCTCCAATTAGCAAAATTATAGCAGACCGCTCAATTTAGGAGTATCCAAGCTGTATATATAATCTTGTGTAAATAGGAAATAGCAACGGCTATAATCTGTGTAAATAGGAAATAGCAACGGCTATATTATACTATAGTTCAGGAAAGAGCAACAGCTCATTAGGCTATATAAGGACATGTAAACCTTGAACGTGTACACATCTTTTCTATCAATAAACAACCATTAATCTTTATTGTTCTTTTTATGACAAACAATGCAGCCCAGTGACCAGCCTGAGCTGAGTAACCCCAAATTTATGAACATAACAAGTAAGCCTGTGGTGCTACCCATAACACAGATAGACTAGTACTTCAAATCTCGACTTTTGATATTCAAACGTTTGGATGCATAGGACAGGTTTTCTAGCTACATTGATAGAGTTTGCACTAAACAATAAAAGATAAATCAGTGATGAAATTCCTTATTAGTGCCCTCCTGATCACTTTTTCGGGAGTCTTTGAGTAACTGCAGTTTCTCTGATTGAGAAACAATGCGGTCTCCGACTCTTTCCGCAGTTTATCAAAATCGCTAGAACTATATATGTTTGCCCCTTCCCCTGGCGTTCACGACATGAGAATCTAAAACTTGAACTGCTGGTATTACTTACAAAAGTGTCTAACTCCATTTTGAAGGCTCTAAGTTGTCAGAAAATGAAAGAATGGTATAATTTTTGCTTAAATTAGAGTCATGCATGATAATCATTAGCATGTGAGGTGGGCATGTAACTTTTGAACCTTTTAAGGGGCATAGATGAAATTCTGATAACAACCATATTTTAGCTGTCTACTGTAGAAATTCAACAATATTAGCCACCTTATGCTGTAATGTTTCATTTTATATGAGTACTTTCATCAGATACCACGCAAGTTGTCCATAATATATTTTATATTTTCAGGAAGAAATGAAAATCGATTATGTGCAACCTCTAATTGTTTGAATTTATGGTTTTCTGATGGTCGATCTGTATGGAATTTAAAACTTGATACCTGTTACTGGTAATGCCGAAATTAGGTTCTTAGCATGGTTTATTGAATGTAAGGCGCTAGAGACCTATAGCTGGACTTGTACAGTTGTACCAGTCTAAGTGTGATACAATTCTATTTATTTTTCTCTACTCCTACTATTCTGCTGTTTATAAGAGTATACAACTGGCTTTCATATTTTAATGAACGGAGTACAGTAAGCGCTTGAACTCATATCATCCAAGCTTACTAATTATTCTTTCCATCGTCTTGTTCTCTTCAGGAATACAGCACTGAATGGCAGCGCCTTCTGGTTCAGCACTGAATACACATGGACCTGACTGAAGTACTGTTCTTCAGTCGGCGCCATCTCTGGCAGCTGTTGCTTCCGAAGAGAGAGAGAGAGTAGTTGTAGTAATTGCTACTTACAAAACTTGTACATTTTCAGCCGGGAAAGGGGAACAGAGGAAATAAGAAGATACACCTAGAACCTTAATACAAGTATACAACAACACATATACAAGAAAAATAATGCTAAATAAAAATTTACTGGCCCGTATAAATTGATATACTTTTTATCTCCACATTGACCTTTCCAGATCGACAATACCTATTCTTTTTGATGCAAGTTGAACCCGTCTGGGAGTAAGCCCTGATGAAGTAAAATTTGATTCCCGTGGTGACCGGTGCTCCTGTTATGATTGACAAGGAAAAAGACAAGTTGCTGAAATAGAGAAGGCTTAAAGTCATACATTAATAGATTAACATTGGAAAAACAAACTTAACAATCTACAAGTAATGACAGTGATCAAGATATTGACCAACAGAACAATGCTATGCATTTTTCTTTATTAATCTCTTTTCAACTAATATATGGTGTGAATTTTTCATTCTAAATATAATTTTTTAAGATGATATCTCAGAGGTAAATAAAAAAATAAATTGGACAATTCATCTCAGATATCACTTGGCGTTTGTGAAAGGAGGAATTTGTCCTGTTTCTTCATGTCTCTACAAGAACAGAGCAAAGAAACACAGAAAAGGTGCCCTAAAAAACATGAGAAACATCACATACACTGCCGACATTTTTATTAATATCCAAAGTTTATTACAAATTAATTAATATAACCAGGTTCGCTGGGAATTAATAAAAATGTCCCTACAGGCCAGAAAATAGCCGGTACTCTATTTATTTAAATACCGGCTATTTTTCAGCCGGTACCTTATTTATCTAATTACCGTCCATTTTCTAGCCGGTACCCTATTTTTTTTTTTTTTGTTTTACACCCTATAAAATACCCATCTTTCTCTCTCTCCCTCCTCACAACTCACTCAACTCACTCCCGAATTCTCCTCTTCCTTGAGGTAAATTTATTATTTTATTTAATTTAAATTATTATTTTTTAATAATTAATTTAATTATTAAAAAAATAATTAATTAATTATTTGAAATAATTAATTTAAATTATTAAATACAATTAATTTAAATTAATTACCATTATTAATTTAATTATTAAAAATAATTAATTTACACTCATTTAATTTTTTAGAATTTAGTGGACTGACCATTACATGTATACGTACCATATTTAATTTTTTATTTATTTGTAATTATTTTTCAGTACCCTATACATATAGATAAGTAACCTGTCAATTTTTTATCATTTTTCAAAATGTAGTTTGTTTGCCATGACCTTGATTTCATTACACTATGGTGGGAAGGTTCTTAGTAATGCATCCAACTACAATAATACTACTTATAACCAAGCTCAAATGCATTCAAATTTTAAACCCCACTAATACTACTTCTTAGAACCAGCCAATTTTGCCAGATCTGGATCAGTCATAGCAGACGAAGTGGTAGCCTTACAGTATAAGTACACTGAACAAACTCATCGTCCGATGTTGGTGGCTCCGGATTAACCTTCTTTTTTTCAACCCATAGTCGTAGGGTTTTTCCACAAAGTCATCGGCTGAAATTTTAACCTCCGGATTGACATTCCTTTTTATCACGACATACTGGACACTTGTTCTTTTTTCCCTTTTTTTTCCCTTGATCACTAATTGACCCTCCTCTCGCTAGGCCACGATTGAACGACCTACCTTAATTGTTATTGTTCATCCTTTTGACCCCTTCAAATATCGGCCTTTTCGTCTCTGTCCTTTCCTTTCTCTTTTGTGAGTTGAATGAGTTGTGAGGGGGAGAGAGAAAAAGGTGGGTATAAAACAGAAAAAAAAATAGGGTACCGGCCAGAAAATAGCCGGTAATTAGATTAATAAGATACCGGTTAGAAAATAGCCGGTATTTAAATAAATAGAGTACCGGTTATTTTCTGGCCGGTAGAGATATTTTTATTAATTCCCAGCGAACCTGAGTATATTAATTAATTTGTAATAAACTTTGGATATTAATAAAAATGTCGGCATACACCGGCTACATAAGGTAAATATGTAGTTCACTCTATCACCAATTTTACCCACCGTTACTTTAAATAATTCTACAAGTAGTTCACTCTATCACTCCTATTTTGTGTACTTCAAATTTAAATTAGGATTTTTTTTGTCTCGTTCAGAAAAAAATTGAAGAAACTTATGGGGTACAGTACAGTTGGTATTACCATGTTTTGTGTACAGGCAAGCAGCTTTATGTCACAAATATATCATACTGCTTTATTGCATATAAATGGTGTAAAGATAATTAATAATAAACAAGAGGGAGGATGTATACCATGCGGAAAGGAAACTCGTCCCCTTCGAGCATGTGCACGACTTGGCTCATTTTAGGACGTTTCTGGGCATCCGAATCGATGCACCTTAGGCACACCAAAAGAACCCTTTTTAATTCTCTTGGAGAGGGTTGCACTGGTACTGATGGGTCGAGCACCTCTTCTAGACGTCTACTTCCTACCATGCCTTTAAACCACTCTACCAGATTTACCTTCATTTGTGAAAAAAAAAAAGATCAACCAACACTTCCTAATGGACAATAACTAGCAGATTGTTCATATTCACTAGTTATGTTTATATTTATACTGGCAAGAATGATACCCGTGCCAGAATGAATGAACAGATTCAAGTTTCCTTTTGTTTTCATTCACTCACTTTTCCTGGTTTATGTGTTGTTTAACTACATAAATGAGGTCAACTTTGGCACAATATAACTTATGAAATTGAGGGTCAAAGTAACGCAGAGTTGCACAAGTGCAGCTTAAGCCGATTAAATTTGAACTTTGTGTTCAGAATTTGGCATCCCAATACATACAAATCAATGTCACCTTAAACAGAAATTACCTTTCTGTAAAAAAAACATTTCTAAAGAATTACCTCTCCATGTGGTCTGTTGTAGTCAACTGGACTTCTCCCGGAAATTAGTTCCATTAATAAAACCCCAAAACTATAAATGTCACTGCCTTCACTGAGAATACCAGTTGATGCATAATCTGGTGCCACATACCTACACAAATAATTCACTAATTCAAAGAAGTACAATTATTTTTTTTGCAATTGCGCTACTTAGATATTTTTTCGGTATTCAATTGAAAAAATAGTAAAAGCGAGTTATGCCAATAATAGTTGAGATCTCAATTACACCAATTGTATTGAATTGATGTTCAATTGATCATACTAAAAAAGAGATGTCGGTCAGTTGCACAAATCGGATTCCATCGATGCAAAATTGGATTAATTTAAGGCTAATCGATCTAAGTTCAGACTTTGGACTCAGTTGACTAATTCAGAATATGGTTATTGACAAAATGTACCTGATATAACTAAAGTAAAAAATATAAATAGCTCGGTATTCTGAATGAAAGTAAAGCGATGAATTACCCAAAGGTACCCATGACACGAGTGGTGACATAGCTGGAGCCAGAGCCTAAGAGCTTGGCCATGCCAAAATCAGAGACTTTGGGGTTCCATTGTTTATCCAACAGTATATTGCTCGATTTTATATCCCTATGGACCACTTTTGGCTCCAATCCTTCATGTAAATAAGCTATCCTGTCAACATGTCATGTATGAATTATAATAAGCACTTCATGTGCTACATTATTAAAACAAGCCAACAAGGTCTTAATTGGGTAATTAGGCAAACTAACCCTTTAGCTGTGCCGATTGCAATTTTCATCCTTAAATCCCAAGTTAGAGGATTGGTACGGCCCATTTCTCCATGTAACCACTGTTCCAAACTCCCGTTATCAACATATTCATACACCAGCATCCTGTTGTTGCCATGAAAATTACTTAAATTGTGACCACCTTTTTAAATAAATGAAAACAACTTCTTGTCTGCCCTGCTAAATGCTAAGGTGAAAATATCAGGTATAGCTACTTAGCCAGTAATAAACATGGGCAGTTACTCCCAAGCATTAAATAAATATAATGTCACCTTTTGGGGCCTTGAGCACAATAGCCAATTAGTCCTGCTAAATTTTTGTGTCTCACTTTTCCAATTGCTTCCACCTCAACTTTAAATTCCCTCTCTGCTTGGCCCCTACAAAGCAATTTATAGTGTCAATAGTTACCCTTCAACAATAAAAATCAAGTAATGTGATTATCTATAACTATATATATCTCGAGGAAACCTACACACAAATTAATGCAACTACTTATTTCAAGCCAATGGGCCTAGCTAATTAACTATTAGATCATTTTTTACTGTTTTTTTGTTTTCTTTTGAACGTGATATATCATGGGATTGTCTGAAACAACATCCCATGTCGTGGTCTTATAGCTATTAATTATGACAACATATGATGTTGAAAAGACACAAAATGGATGAAATATGAATGTGCTATTATTGTTTTTTAATAGTCATAAGCATAACAAAGAAAATAATGTTAGAAGAAAAAAATGGATACTAAGTCTGCAATGTCTCTATCCTGGAATGAGAAATGTGTCATTGTGAAAAGTAAGTAAACAAATATTAATGAATTTATTTTGTTTCCTAAAGAGAAGGAAAGAAAAGACAAGCACGTCAATTGTGATATGGATACTTTAGCTTTTAATTTGGAGCATCAATAATTGAAATACAATGGAGTGAGGAAAGAAAAGAAAAGAAAAGAAAGAAAATGAAACAATTAATGAAACACTGACTTATTATCGAGCAAATTTTTGACGGCAACGACGGAGAAATCAGGTAGGACCCCTCTGTAAACAATTCCATATCCCCCCTTGCCAATCACACTATTCTCGCAGAAGCCATCAGTCGCCATTTCCAATTCCTCGATGGAGTACCACCTCCCCCAACCCTCACTCGTTTTTACACAAAAGGAACTCGAAGATGAACCTCCTGTAGTAGTAGTTGGGGTGAAGGTGGTGGTGGAAGGAGCAACAGAAACAGCGCACCCTTCGTCAATTTTCTTCATAGGCTCCACCTCAGCAAGAGGAGGACGAGGATCGGCTGCCTCTGCCTGGATGGGCGTGACATGCCTACCACGTCCACGTGCGGTGGCGCGGTTTCGCCGGAGTAGGAGAAAGAGGAGGAGGATGGAGATGGAGAGGAGGATGAGGAAGACGAGAGATAATAGGGCGAGGAGGTAGGAGAGTCTGAGGCCCAAGAGAGGCTTGGAGAGAAAGATGGAGGGAGGCGACGGAGGTGGTGCTCCTCCTGCATCCATCTTAATTCTTCTTTTTTTTTTTCCCTCCCTCTGTGTATGTAAGTTGTAATTGTGTGTTTGGAGAAAAGGACTTCCTTTTCCTTTTGTTTTGTTGTTGGATGATATGATATATCGATATGGAGGTGAAACCTGAACATGTGAAGAGTGACTCGGTGGAGTAATTAAATTAACAAGGAAACCATGAGGATGGATGCCTGCATGGTGTATATATTGCTGTTTATGCACCGCGCGCGCTGGCTACTAATTACTAAATAAATAATTAATTATCATCATTAATGCACTCCCTAACATCAACATTAATTTCATCTTTTCAATTTGTAATGTAGTAACTATATACTATTATAATTTGATATCTCTCTTCCAAAATAACGCAACTTAATTCAATTTTCAAGAATAGCATCTAAAAAATATTAGAATGTACCGAAATCCTTTAATAAAAAAAAGTATACCATTATAACAATAATCCTGCAGCAGATCTAAAGGTTAGCTAGATGCTTAGTTACTCTTGTAATTTTAAAATCTTTAATAATATATGTAGAAATTTAATTGAATTTTAGTTAAGGTTTTATATAGTTTAGTATTTCTCATAAAATGTCAAATTTGTGTTTATAGTCTAGTAGCTTGAAATTTAAATTCTAGTTTATAGTTGGTGGAGACTTGAGTTCAAATTCCAGTCGCAACATATTTATATTATTCATTTTATTTTTAATGAAAAAAATATATTTGAAAATCTTCACAATATTTTAAAATAACAAAGTGCGAAAATGAAAAATAAATCTTTTATTATGCTGTTAGTTAGTTAATTAGTTAGATCGTGTAATGATCAAATTTCATGCTAAATATGTTTTTTAATCTATTGCAGGTTATTAAATTAAATTATAGTAAATATTAAGACAATTACTTAACAAATCAACCGCGCATCAAATTTTATCATTTTTATATTTATAATCATTATATAGATCCATAATGTTGGTATTTTACAATTTTTTCATATTGTCAAGATTATTAAGTTACGGTATTGAGAAAAGTCGATTGGCACTAAGCCAAAAAAACTCTCCAATGTATTATATATTCACTGGACAGAATTCTCGCCAATTTCTATGAAAAATAGACGTACTGAACAGGACCCTGGTAAAAAAGGAAAAAATATTGTCATGCATTATAATAGTTCTCTTAAACAAGTTACATATATTTTTATTTTTATTTTAATAAAGAATAAAATAATACTTTATATATTAAAAATGAGTTTTAATAGAAAAGTTAATAAAAATAAATTTGTGAGTTTTTAAATTTTAGAAGGGTAAATATGATATTATGGATTTTAGAGGGGGCATGTAATTTCAAGGTTTCTGAGAGGGACGTGCATGATATTCCCCCTAAAATTATATTACCAACTTAATTAAAAAATTTAGGCGTGATTATCAAGTACACCAACTTGCATATCATTTTCTGTTAAGATTTGTAACTTGTTGGTACATTGTTAGTCTTATAGATGATATTAGTTGTTGATAGCTGACAGATAGATTTTAGAGAGAATCGGTTATATACCTATCAAAACTTTTGAATTTGGATATTTGCCCATATCCTATTCAAAATTTACCTCAAATTTGAATAGGATATGGGCAAATATCCAAATTCAAAAGTTTTGATGGGTATATAACCGATTCCCCCTAGATTTTAAACCGACAAATATATCACGTAATTAAATATTATATTGTTAATCTTATGAATACAAATAATATGTGTATGTTATTTTTTATAAAAAAATAATGAATTCATTTGAATATCCGAATTTATATATCTGCTATAAATCATTTTCGTATAAATTTTCTCATATTTAACATTTGATCTATACACGCGTATTCATATTGAGTCTATCCGTATTTGTATATGTACTGGAGAATAAAAGAAAATAGATATGAATAGATTTATCTATGAGTGAGGTTATGGTACTACACATAACACATATTGGTATGTACTATTAATCAAAATATTTGTTTAAAGTTCAAATAGTAGATCCGAATAATTCAATATGATCTCTATATGATAATTTATTTGCAGATTTAAAATTTGATCTCCACATATATTTTCATATAAAAATTATGTTGAAATTTTTTGATTGATTATTTGAATTTTGAAAATTAAAATATTAATTCATAGTACGAATCAATATACCCTATTATAATTTATATAATGTAACCTCACTCTTATCAGTTAGGCCGTGCTCCACATAGAGGAGGTGAAACGTCATTAATAGAAAGTGAAGGGAAGAGAAGGGGGGTTAAGGAGGCAGCAATTTCACCTCGCCTACATTCTAATTCGGAGGTGAAAGGATCGCTAATTTTTTTTTAGATTTTGAACCTATTTCACCTCTGTTCCCTTCTCTCCTATCCGTTCATCTCCAAATTTCAAGGCTCTAGAGCAAGTAATCTGCCACTGACAGATCCAATCACACCCCCCTTCCCCTCCCTCCGCGTACCTCTAACTGGAACATGCCCTTAGTATCTAATGCGTTTACGCCCTATATTACATACTTTCTTAAGAAAAGGAAAATAGTAAAATTAATGTTAGGTGCACATGAACCAAGCATATATAGGAAGCAATGAGTTGGCCTTTCTGGCATAACTACCAGTTTGGAGCGGAGGTGTTTGTTTTAATTTGAAAGGCTTGAATAGCAAGCCTCGCAAAAGCAAAAATTAAAGAACGGAACCTCTCTTTTTCATAAATTAATTAATTAACTAATTGTTCAAGAAAGAAATGGTCGAGTTTTCTTTCTTTTAACAGGATTAGGATTCAGGCAGGCTACCTTTAGCTGGGTAAGGGGGAACTTTATCTTTTATTTCCTTTTAGTACTTCTTTAGTTAATTAACTAATTTCGTTTATAAACTATAGGTTTTTTTTTTTTTTTGGTGAATTGAGAATGGCGCTGTATTAATTGTCGGTTGAAATCTTTAGGGTATGAAAAGGAAAAGAAAAAAATGTTGTTGGACCTATATCTATATATGCAAAAGTGGAGGGATTAATGAGTCTAGCTAGTATGATATTAGTGTTATTCTAGCTTACTATATAATATCAATTTCAAAATTTATCAAATCGACTTCAAACGATAAATTCAAACTAATTTACTTAAGTAGTTGTGCTTACATGCAAAATTTATAATTTTTGAATTTTATTTTGTATCAAGTTAAGCAGTCAAATGTGGGAGTTTTTAAGTTAATTTTAATGTATTTATTTTTCAACATGTTTGACTGCTTGACTTAATACTAAAATAACTCGAAAAAAATATAAATTTTGTGTGTACACGCATTACCCATAACGTAAATCGGTTTAAACGGTTTGAATTCATTGTTTGAAGTCTGTCTAATATATTCTGGAGTTGCCGAACTCGGAATTAATTCCAATAGATAGATGAAGGGAGCGTTGTTGTACCTGTATTTATAATTGAAATAGTTAACGGGCAGTGCATTAATGGCAGATTTACATTGTTCGTGAAGTAGGCCACCCATCAAAATGCGGCCAAGTGTCAACGTCTATTACATCACCAGGTGCGTTTGGAGCGTTTCAAGTTTGAACCCGCATTTGCAATTTTTTTAAAATTAGACCGTTGATTTAAATAATAATTAAGTTCATACACCATGGTGTAATCATGCTCAGCGGCGGATCCATGATTTTGATCTGGCTAGGCACAAAATATTAATAAGAGTATAATTTTTTTCTCTTGATGAATCGGATCTAAAAAAATCACAGAACAACCGGATACGTCATGGTACGACACAGTTTATCATGGCACGTGTGCCGGTTACGTGCCGTGGACCATCCAAGTGACGTGATCATCTTTTGAAAATTTGGCACGACAAGACACGTCAAGCAAAAGATTTGATCACGGCACGGCACATGGTCACATGTAATTAAGACCATTAGATTAATGGTGAATCTCAAATAAACTAACCTAAATTATGAAAAAAAAAATAGTTAAACGTGACCGGTCACGTTTGGACACGTCATGGCGTGATTAACATGTTGTGACCATTCACGTGCCATGACCATTCTTCCAAATTTGGTCACAGCACGACACAACACGTGATCCAAGTTACGGCGTGACTAGTCATGGCACGGTACATATTTATATCCTTGATAGCGGACCTCTTTTTCTAACAAATCAACGATTCTTCTAAGTAGAGTAGCAAATCAGACAATTTTTCTTTCTTTTTTTACGCGAATCAGTCTGGGCTGACTTTCTTTTCTGCATAATTTTCTTCTATTGGACCGTGAATTAAATCCAGAAGTATGCATTATATCCATTCAAGGTAGACACAAGTATGAAATATCACTGGATCTAAAAGAAAATTTAAATCCAGAAGTAAGCATTTGCCTACCTCTGACCATATTGCGTGTCTTGTTCAACTCATTCATATTATAGGTATTTATATTTTCTTAGTTCTTACTATTTAATTAACTGCCCCAGAAACTTTTCCCAATATTATGAGGATATTTTTTTAAGACAAAAATGACAATAGTTTATGTGACAAAACGATTACACTTTGTCGCCTCAATTATCTGAATTACTAAATTTTAAATGAAAGATCAAAGCACTTAATACTGTTTTATTTTATACATAATACTTTCTCACAGGTGCGGATCCAGTGAGGGCTAGCGGATAACTGTTCACTCATAGATTTTGAATTTTTATAGAGAGATCTATAGGTCCGGATCAACTTTGTCACCTTCTTTGGAAATTTTATTTTTCTCTTAAATTCTAATTTGTAATTAGACTTCAATTTAGAATTAAAATTAGAATTAAATTAGTTGAATTCCGATTAGTAATTAGAATTAGAAGTTAGAATATTAGAAATAGAAGTATGAGCATTTGAAATAATTATAAGTATTGTTTTTCTTTTTATCTAGTATCTAATTATCTAATGAGTTTGAACCCAATTAGCTATTGAAACTCAATTCGCTATTTTTTTTATCACTTCCTGACGAAAATCCTGGATCCACTGCTGCTTTCTCATAAATAGTTTTTATTGGACCCTGCATTAGGAGTTTAAGAAAAGAACAACACACATAATTATAATAACAGATGATTAAAAATTGAACTTCTTGAACTTGTACTAAGAAACTTGGAATCTTTTTAATTCATGACATAAGAACAAGGTAAAATTAAAATTTAACTATGAATATAATAAGCAATTAATATTACCACAATGTATTACCAACAATATTGTAACTAATCTTCTATAATTTTTTTTTTCTAATTTCGACACTCTATACAGGGGCGGACCCAGAGTATTTCAGGGGGGGGCAGTTGCCCCCTCTGGATTTTGAGTTTTAGTGGAGATTTATCGGTTCCGATCAACTTTGCCCCCCACCCTGGAATTTTTTTTTCCCCCCTCTGGATGTTTAATTTGTAATTCGAGTTAAATTTAGGGTTAAAATTGAAATAAATCTGTTGAATTTTTATTGGTAATTAGAATTATAAGTCAGAGCATCAGAAATTACAAGTCAAAGCATCGGAAAGTATAAGTTAAATCATTATTTTTGTCGAGTACCCAATTGGTTAATGGATTTAAATCCGATTAGATATTTAAACCATATTCGATATTTTTTTGCTCCTCTCTGATGAAAATTCTGGATCCATCCCTGCCTCTATAGGTAATATGTTGATTGTCAGCTTTGAAATTCTTTTTCCTTTTCTTGAAAATATCCAACAAAATTTGGCAGAACGGAAGGTAAATAAGGTGGGGCCAACGGAGTGTAGAATACACGTCGAAAGACCCATGGATAGTTGGGTACTGACATCCTGTTAGCATGTCACTTCAACACAGGAATTGGTTGGATCAACCTCATGCTTGCATTGTATTTCAAATATATTACAAAGAAATATACGAAAAATGTGCATCAAGTTCTTTGATAAAGAAAATATGAGATGTAATTAATGTAGTACAAGCTTGATGTAGGATAATGACAACAAATCTCATAATTAAAAAAAAATATAAACAGTTAACTAACTAACTAACCACTATCTGATAACTGTGGACTTAGTGCAGTACGTGGCCCGAGTCCTCTTCTTATTTTAGAGAGAGAAACATATTTAATTTTTGAGAATAATATGTAAAAATTAATTAAGTGTACCGAAAACCTTTAATAATACATACAACAACATATGCACTGCGGAGTTCTACAAACCAGCATATTAAAGTAGCATATCTATATCACCAAGAAGATTTAAGTTTAAAAAAATCACATTTCATATCCATTCAATTTTATTCTCTGCCTTTATTTATTTTATTTATCATGACAATATAACTCAATACTATTTTTTCATGTTTCCTCTCTTTATTTAAAAGAGATAATAGTTTTTATTAGGAAATTATCATGTGATTAATCATATTATTTTTATTATCTATTTTAGTTTTGAATATAAAGTTTGTTTATGTCAAAATTTTATTTGACTGCAAGATTTTTTATAGAAATTATTATTATTAAATTTTAATTTATTCTAAAATATTTTTTTCTAATCGAAGCTCAAAATAAATTCTAATCGTAAAAATTACAAAGAAAGAAAGAATAGGGACGGATCTTAGGCCATTCCTGATGTGGCTTTCGCTGATTGGTGGGGCCCTTCAATCGAGTACCATTGTCCGCCAGGCCTAGGTCCTAGGCTGCTTATTTTCTTTTGAATAAAATAATCATTATTAGATACAAATTAAGCATACAATTATTATTATGAGTTGGTTAGGGTTAGGCCCTCGTCTACTCTTTGATCGCTTAATTGCACATTAATTGTCTCCATATATATATATGAGCAAAGCTAAGGTGTGATGTGCTCACCAAGAGGGTTTGGTGAGCACAACTTTAAAAGTATATCGGATCGGCTTCAAACGGCGAATTCAAACCGTTGAAATCCATGTACTTTATGAGTGATGCATGTACATGCAAAATATTAAAAGTTTCGAATTTATTTGCTACAAGGTCAAGCGGTAAAAGAAATGATGAAAAATGAATATATAAAACAATTTATAAAATAACTTATAAAATGTTCATTTCTTTGACCGCTTGACCTTGTAGCATTTAATAACTCAAAATTTAAAACTTAAAATTCAAAATAAAACCGTTGGATATGAATTACATCATTTTAGCTATGCACGTGTAAAAAATTATGGCATTTCAACTTTGTTTTAGTTGTCATCTTGAGCTTGTAAAAATGTATACTAATGTGGATAATTTATAGACGTTGATTTTTCAACTTATTAATTCACATAAAAGCAAAATTGAAATGTAATAATTTTTTATGAGGACATAGAGAAAATAACATATATCACATCTAACAGTTTTATTTTGATGTTTAAGTTTTAAATTTTGAGTTATTAAAGTTTTAAAAATGGAGGCATGATGGAGGCATGAAAAATGGAGGCATTGGAACCCTCCTCTATATATTATAAGCTACAAACTCTAAGACTGCCTACATCTAATCATCTTAATACCATTCGATTCACCATTGGAGTTTAATTTATTTATAATTTTATATAGTAACATTAACATAATGATTAATTAATAAGGACAATTAATTAATTAATGATTTAATTGGCACCCCGAGAGCCACGTGATCTCAATTAGGTCAGGCAGCAAAATATATCCTATCCACACCTTAATTAATCACCAAAATCCTACCCACAAAGTTATAATTTTCCGGATCCAAATCAACTTAAAAGCCGAATCTAATAAGCTTCAATTATATCTAGTTGAGGTGAAAAATTATATTCATTGAAATTAGAAATCTAAATTTGATCGAAACGAGGATTTTTCATGGCTCACGTACGTGTAACTGATTACATATATTCTTTTAGTATGAGATGATAATCAAAATTAACAAATCATTTCAAGTGTGAATATTTCACGTGTAAACAACTAAACAGTGTTGTTTTGACATAACAATTTTTTATTCATGTTGCGCACAAATCATATACAGTGTTGTTTGAGTGAGGCTACGGTGCTATGCATAGCACGGATTGAGCCGTGCTACGGCTCAATATTTACTTGCAAACCAAATTTTACATGACTCCGAATCGTTCAACATGACTATAAAATAAATATGTACTGGCAAACCAAATTTTACATTTTTTTGAATTTTTTTACTATTTTTTTAGATAGGTAGAAAATCACTGTTTTTGGATGGTCCAGAATTTTCAGATCAAGTGATTTTCTACCTATCTAAAAAAATAGTAAAAAAATTCGAAAAAATGTAAAATTTGGTTTTCAAGTACATATTTATTTTATAATCATCTTGAACGGTTCGGATCGACCGTTAGGATTTTGAAAACTCAAATATTGAGCCGTAGCACGGACCAAACCGTGCTATGCATAGTACCGTAGCCTCGCTCTTGTTGTTTTGATTCTATTATTATATTCTTGCATTGCATGAATTAAAAACTGCTCTATCAAATATTCACCCAATTTTCCTGCAGAGGGTAATAATTTTTTAGTCAGCATACTAATTACTAATTACTAATTATTAAATGTACTTCTCTTAACTGATCAAACATTAGCTAGCTAGGTTTGACCGATTGATGATGTGTCATGTGTGATGTGTCACCAGAAAACTCAATTTCAACTTCAAAATTATAAAAAAACAATATAATAATTCAATTAAGCCACAAGTTCACTCTTGATGCAAATGTATGTGATATGGACCAGAGCCGCATCTTCATTTAAATAAAAAGTTTCTCCAAAAATATAAGAAAACATAAATTAATAAAAAATAAAGAAACAATGAGTGAAGAAAAGAAATGAAAAAGATGGTAAGGTGAGATGATGACAGAGGTATTGAAACTGTACCTTCACAGATAAGGCAAGTTATTGGTGCCCAAATGGATCAGGTGTTTTGTGGATTCGGGTCGGGTTCAAAAACTCACCACAAATCGTACACTAAATCAAGGTTTATCAATAATCTTAACCAATATTTTATTTTACAATTCACAAAAATAGGAGCATACGGGTTAATTTACTGATTATCTCAAGAAATTAACCCCTAGAGATGCATGCAAACAGGGAAATAAAAAATGCATCATCATTGTATGCTAGCTTTAATTAGACTGCTAACACTAATCTATGAGAGATAATTATATTAGCTTGGGAGCATGCATATATATTAATTAGGCAGTGTGAAGGCAACCATCTTGAATCTTGATTCTTGCCACAATCATTAAAACAAGGGACAAAGACTTTCCGCAAGCAAGAAATATATTAATTGTTGTTGAGAGGTCAATTTTTGTTGTCTTTTTTGTTATCTGTTTGCTTCTAAATCATGGAGTCGGCACCAATCTTCTAATTTACTCTCCAGTGTATGTGTGTATCTATATATATATATATATATGACAGTGCTACGGTGCTACGCGTAGCATAGAGCCCCTCCGTGCTACGGTTCACTTTTTGAGTTTTCAAAATCCTAACGGTCGATCCGAACCGTTCAACATGATCTCCATATGAATATGTACTTGCAAACCAAAATTTACATTTTTTAGAATTTTTACTATTTATTAAGCCATTTTGAAAAAACACTAATTTGTACACAACAGTAAACTTTTCTGGACCATTGGATCAGCGATTTTCAAAGTGGCTTAATAAATAGTAAAAAAATTCTAAAAAATGTAAAATTTGGTTTGCAAGTACATATTCATATGGAGATCATGTTGAACGGTTCGGATCGACCGTTAGAATTTTGAAAACTCAAAAAGTGAGCCGTAGCACGGAGGGGCTCTATGCTACGCGTAGCATATTAGCAAAATCATATATATATATATATATATATATATATATATATATATATATATATTGATTTATAGTAAAAGAAACACTTGTATTTATATATAGTATAGGTGTTAATTAATCGGATCTGGGTATTATTCTTCGCGCTCACATAACCCACAGTCTTGTATGATTAGGTGAATTAATTAATTATATAAGATGAAAATTAAAAATGACACTTTTATATTCTTAAAATCTTCAAGGTACGTAGAATATTCTCATATGGAGCGCCCCAAGCAAATGGCCATATTTGTTCATCTTTTGTAAGTCCAAATTAATGTTTATGGCTGTATTATAAATTTTATACAAAACGGTTTGCCACTATTAATATTGTGACAAGTACTTGAAGACTTATGTTCAAAATGTTCTTTGTACAAGTTTTATATCTTTTTCTTTAATTACTATTTTTTTTTGGTTTTTTTACATAAGACTAGAGTCTTACTTATTGTGGGGTGTATCTTCTAAACTCATTTATTCAACATTTAACTTTAGCCTCAACAAGACTTAATTATATATCCAGCCACTAAAACTACTAGTGGTGATGCAATTTAGTAAATAGATATTTTTTTATTTTGAAGATAAAAATGAGATAAGTCTCTCAAGTTTAAATATCTGCAAGAAATATTTTAATTGGATTTTGGACTCATGATCTCTTAATATAACCACAAAGCTTTAATTATTCTCAATTAGTTTAGAGTTGTTAAATAAAACAAACTAGACATTTGTAAAAGGATAAAATTATTCTCACAATCTCACTCTTCATCTCGTCACATCAATTAATTTTTAATTAAGTGGAATAGATCTGTGCATAGTTGGCACTAATCATAAAAATAATTATTTATTCAACACTTGGTCAATGTGCAATGCATTCTGAATTTCTGATTGACAGGTGAGTTTAGAATGAATTATTATTAGCATACTCATTTTTTTTAAGAATGATCGAGATTGCATGCATGCGCTAACAATTAAGTATCAAAATATTTTGATCATTTTTTCTTCTTGGGCATTTCATTTTATAAGCCACGTATGGTTGCCACTCTGGACAGATAGCTAGCAATAGTGCAATAGCAATAGCAATAGCATGCATCATAATTGATCATAAACGGAAGTGACAACTTTAGTAGGTATCAATTAAATGAATGTTATAAATTGAATGGGCCACTCTAGGTCTAGGTCCCCCATCTCGATCTCTAAACTTTAATGATTTAATTAGACTTGTGTTTATTATAAAAATTATATCAGGGCATTGTCGCATTGACTCTATGTATTGGGCTGATTTTACAAATTTGGGTATGTATGTATGTATTTGTGCCAAATGCCGAGATAACTTTTTCACTTTTGGAATACGTGAACAAGTCAACCACTTGCATTAATTAAAAAACATTTTAAATTACACAGAAAAATTAAAAGAAAAATGGTTCATGGCAGGTTTGTGGTACATATTCTTTATCTTATTTCTTATTTTTATATTGTTCCTTTTGTATTTAATAATTTAATCAAACAAACATTTAAGGCAGGCTTCCTTTAGTTGATATAAACCAGTGTTGTGAAAAACGTTTATTTAGGCCGATTAATCAGCTGATTAGTCGTTGGCGGTGATCAAACTGTCACAGATTTTTCTGACTAATCGACCGATTATTTCCGATTATGACCGATTATTTCTGATTATTCTCGATTAATTACTTAGTAGTGCTATGTCCGTATGACGAGCGCCTACCATACCGTTATTACAACCCTGATATAAAGTTAAACAGAAGAAATACTGATGAAGCCATATCAGAAAAATAATGTCGGCCTAAAATTATGAAGGTGGGTTTTGTGATATGGATAGCTTATTTGCTCTACTGCACCTTGTAAGTTGTAACGGGCCAATTATTAGAAGTTGTTCTATTCTATCAACATCATTTTGATCCAATCATATTCAACAGATAAGATAAATATACTATTTAGAGCTATTTTTGATTAAAAGTTGTCATACGATACGATGATATGGGCCTCTTTTCTAGGGCTCTTCGACAAAGGACATTTTCTGAATTCTCTTTCATATATAATATAGCCATACCCTTATTGGGGAGTCCGGCTAATATGATACTGGTGTCATTTCAAATTCAATAACACCACATCGTGTACCGTTGGATCTGCTTTAATATTCGTGTTTTGCACGAATATTAAAGACACTAGTGTTTTGCACGAATATTAAAGCAGATCCAACGGTACACGATGTGGTGTTATTGAATTTGAAATGACACCAATGTCATATTAGCCGGACTCCTTATTGGGTTGTGCTACTGCCACAGAAATTCAATACGCACTAGCTGATATATAGCTAGCTATGAGCCTATGAATATATCTTAAAGCATACACACACGTTAGTTATGAATTATGATAAGATGAAGGCCTGTGAGATTTATAACATGTTGAAATTTCTATTCTAGTAGAGAATTATTTAAATTATTAATTACATGTATATATATGAAGTTGGCTACGGTGCAACGCGTACGTAGCATAGAGGGCCTCCGTGCTACGGCTCAATATTTGAGTTTTCAAGATCCTAACGGTCGATCCGAACCATTCAACATGATCTCTGTATGAATATGTACTTGCAAACCAAATTTTACATTTTTTAGAATTTTTTTTATTATTTTTTTTAGATAGGTAGAAAAACACTTGATCTGAATGGTACAAAATTTTCAGATCGAGTGATTTTCTACCTATCTAAAAAAAATAGTAAAAAAATTCTAAAAAATATAAAATTTGGTTTGCAAGTACATATTCATATGGAGATCATGTTGAACGGTTCGGATCGACCGTTAGAATTTTGAAAACTCAAATATTGAGCCGTAGCACGGAGGCCCTCTATGCTACGCGTAGCATATTAGCAATTTCCTATATATATATATATATAACAACACATGAGTTATATTTTCTGTCGTAACTCTATTGTTCGTGTGCTGTATGAAACCAAAATAGTGTTATCCATATCTTTATCCCATTTAACCTATCATATAAAAAGGGAAACGATTTTGGTGGAGGAATTTTTTTTTTTTTTTAATTATTATACTTGGTGCAAACACATTGGAAGTTCGTATTCTAAAATACATCTTTCGACCAATTTTATGCTTGCCATCTAGTTCACATCCCATCCATCCATTATTTGATCAACGGACCAGAAGTAGGTAATTTTGAGGGCTCCATCTTTGGGAAATAAATCTGCTGTTCAGGAACCTGTTATTCCGGTCTCAATTGTTCAAAATTTTCCTAATCTCATCAAAGTAAGGTTTTTAAGCACGAATCTCAACGTAGACCAATGGTTTGGATCGGAATAACAGGTTCATGTTACTCCCAATGAATAACAGCAGATCGATTTCCCCTTCGGGGGCTCTGGTGTCTGGATGTTCACCTCTTGCTGGGAGTCGGGAGGCGCTAAAAGCGCTTGCTTAAGCACAACCACAGCACAAGTTGAGTCTTTATTATGACGAGGCGGTGCCAGATGCTACTACGTTTGCATGGCAGAATTGAAGATTAGGAGTCTTAACCACTTTTAGTTAATTTGTTACTTGTGTTTAGTTTGTTCTTAATCTGTTATTTGAGCTTGTTCAAAAGTCTATAAATAGACTAATAGATGTAACCAAGATACATGCAATACAATTTACATCCACAGACTCACTAATCTATCCTCTATTACACAGTAATAATTAAGTCATTTGTTATTTACGCCCCTGACTGCATTGGTTGAGGCCACAAAGGGCAGATGGGTCTCAAAATTTTCTATTCCTTAATTATACCACACACAGCTTACAACTCCCGTTCTAACCCAGGTAACTAAACTATATTCATTGTGTAATATAACTTTTAATCATTGCAAATTACATCAGAAAAAAAATCTATACAAGTTACATAGGATTGAAGAGCGGAAGCCCAAAGCACAAATTAGACAAAAATGAACAACCGCAACTATTACGAAAACTATTCTTTTTAACCATCATCATACCAACATAACATATTAGAGAAATACGCCACCTATTAATGCTAATTTTTAAAAACAATATCGGGTAGGCATTTGACAAACAAAAGCTCTATAAATTCAAAAAAACTCGGTCAGATTTCATGACTAGGTATACAGTTACAGGACGGCGCCAAACAGAGGGTCTAACTGAAACCCGGCGGAGCATCCAGGTCATCCTCACTAGGCCCCTTAGCCATCTCATTAACATCTCCAGCAGAACCAAAACCAGGTGGCGCAACATCATTTTCGAGTGACTCATTGTCCTTCGTCGGTAGCGCAAACCCAGGTGGCTCATCAGGTTCGTTTTCTTGTTTAATGCAATTTTGGTTATTTCCAAGGGCAGAATTGGAAGTATCCTTCTTCTTCTCTTTTTCAGGATTGAGTATGCGGTAGTACACTGATTCGACAGTTTCTTGTATCTCTTGTTCACTTAAATTTATCGCGTCCCAGACCTCATCAGAGATTTTTCCCATGATTTTGCCCCTGCACGTGATATAAATAGGTAAATAGCTTTGCATTTAAACCCTAGAAATGAGCTTAACCTAACAAATCAATAGGACAGTAGCTTTTCAGGTTACAAATAGTATTGACCAAAATGTATTAGCTGTGAGGATTCATGTCATAATTTTTCAGGTCCATACCAGTTTGACTAGTGTTTTTGTTTGGGTTATCTGGTCATAACTGAAAGCTTGGTGCGCGCAATAAAATTTTCACCATTATTACCATTCAGTCACCATTTAGAATAGAAAAAATGGTTCAAACAGTATCATCGATCCTGTTCAGACACTATGAGATTATGGTTCGTGGCAATCTGCCAATTAGTTATATCCCTTGCTTGCTAAATAGGGCCAAGCCAAAAGAAGCAGAATTGCCTCGACGAGATATTCCCTTCATTCTTCCTCTATGTTGTTTATGAAATCTAGTTGTTCTGTCTATTTGCTTTTTTTTTTTTTAAACCTACAACTTTAAGAGAAACCAGCCATTTAAAGAAAGAAAAAAAAAAGAACTCTTTGCCTTCTGAAATCATAAAAGGCAGATTTCCAGGATGTCTCATCTCCCGGTTTGCGTTGTGCAATTAATACACCCAGTGTTTTCAAATGCGGCAACATTTAGTAGAATGAGGCCCCATATACATATGCGACAAACCTGTGCTCAAAATAATATGAGGTCAACAATATGCGGATTTGAATATGCAACCGCATGCGGTGTTATGCAGAAAAACAGGTATTTATTAATAAGAAGTTGTTGCATTTTTGTGCGATTCAGTTCTGATTAATCAAAATTATTATTCAAAACTCCAATAATGTTGTTTAATCTCTAGTAGACAATTTTTATTTTTATAAAACTTTTTACTTAGGGGAACATGAGCCATTCACCTTCAGTTGCTTAACAGCTCACTAAATGAGTATTATAACTACTTATTAAATGTTAAGCAAGATTAGCTAATTGTTGAATGGTGCAACAGATGCATCAACAATATAGCAACTAAAAATTGGTAACTTCAAAATTATACTAAATAAGAAAATTGTGTTGTTAACAAAAAACTAGGTATACATTTGTAAGCAATACATATTTGTTAACCAAACATAGTTATGTATTAGCCAAAAAGTCATATTTGTTAATATCATGAAAAAATTGATTCCAACAAATTTGACAAGTAGCAGATCTGAATTATATTTTCATTACAATTGTATAAGAGCAATGATGACCAATCATGTGAAGCTCATACAACAAAATAGTTACTTTTATTTTTGAAGATTAGTGGTTTTAAATGTTTACTAACGATTTCATTCATAAAAAACGTATTTACAATGAGTCAAATGACCCTCATTCCTAGATTTACTCTTTTATTCTCATCATATCCTCTATTCCTACTTATTTACCATCTTAATCACCCTATTATCTTATTCCCCATCTCTCTCCACGACCAAAGATTTATTCTCGAGCTGCCGCGCTCCGACGACCGGATCTATTCACCGCTGTGCTCTGATCGAGGTGGGGTAGAAACTCCACGCTGCAAGCTCCGACGGTACTGCACTCACCTCGGCTTTGCTCCCTCCCCTCTCCCTCATTCTCCTCTCCGCATGAGGAGGTAGAGACAAGAGAGAGGAGAGGTATTGATGTGTCGAGGGTGAGACCTAGAAGGGTGGGGAGGGGCAGAATGGGGGGTGGGTGAGGATGGTGGGGGTGGGGGTGGGCTAGGGTTTGGATCGCATCTTTTTAGCCGAAAGAGAGAATTTTTCGCTGGGTTGGCTCCTCCGCAAGTTATGATAGTTATTCAATAGTTACTTTTTTGGTTGCAATTTTGTTGCATGATTAACAAATATATCCCATTAACAATAAGCTACTTGTTCTTAACATTAAATAGATATAATTAACATTTTATTCTTACTCCAGGTGTGGTCAGGAGGTGGACAGAACTTGGATGGACACTCCTGTGAACTATTTTACTTAGACGATAGTAATTAAACCACATATATGAATCTGAATATGCGATATGCAGTGCCCTTATGCACGGATATTCAAAACCACATTTTAAGAGACTGGATACACCAGTCGTGTGCTACTGTTCTCCCCTCTGGATGCTGGTAAATGTGGAAAGAGAGAAGAAACGTGAGTGTTTTCCAGTCTAAGCACACAATTTTTGCAAAGGTGGTTGATGCAGCAAGGCATTACTGTTGCACTTATGCAAGCAATGCTGACGTGATGTTTGGTTACTTATGTAGTTCTAGTTGCGTTTCATTATTATGATTTAACTTGCAATAAAGGTCAAAGATCCATGATAGATGCCGTAATTGATATAATTGTTGGAACTCTCGCTGACCATTCAAGAGAGATGGAGAGGGAGAGATAGAAATAGAGAGAGAAGCAAGAGAATATACCCAAGTTCTTGATAGAGGGCATCAGAAAGGTCCCGAATTTTAATTTTGTCAGAAATACCGTCATTTAGAACCAGTGACTGCTTCACCTCCTCCACTATGCTCTTCCTCAGTTGGTCCTTTTTTGGAAAGTAAACAAGTACATAGAAGAATATAACGTTAAAATATTGTTTCGCTGTAATTTGAGTTGTGAAATCACAATGGATAAAGAAGAGGTATAATTTGCAGCAGTTGAGTCCCATTTTATCTCTTTATTTTGTTATATGCTGTTTTAGTGTTTGCCACCTTGAAGTTGAAGTGTAACTAACGTTAGTGTAAAAGAAAAGACTTCAGATACCAATTTCATTTTCGTTCTATGTGATGGTCAGTAGCATAACTGGAAAAACATTTTGAATAGTTATATGTGGCTAAAGGAAAATTATCATGAATTAGGGTTCCATTGTGCTAAAGGAGAGAGAATATAAAAGTACATTGTGCTTGAGGTTACGGCTGAGAGAGAGGCGAAGAGAGTCGAAGTCGCCGTCATCTCTGATGCGGTCGATCACTTCCTCGGCCGTGGGATGCCATCGCCGCCGCTTCCTCCCCTCCCTCCCCTCCCTTGCTCCCCGCGCTTCCATTTGCTGCATTTCCTCCGCTTCCTTCGTACCTCCAATCCGATCTGTTTCAGCACGGATTTTAAAGGAATCAATCCTGCGTTTCATCTCGGCCTGATCTTCAGAGGATCCGGAATCACGAGGTCCATTTCTTTAGATCAACTACAAAAGCCCGTATTTATTTGGGACAATTGGATATATCCATCAAAATTGTATAAATTGGAAATTTTTTATGTAATACTTAAACAACTTTAATATTTATCTATCAAATTTCAAATCATCTGTTATCAGAGGCGGATCCACATTTGTCCGGGGCAACTGTCCCTTCGGATTTTGAGAACTGATTTTTCCTTCTCAGCTCCCCAAGTAGAAATCCTGCGTCTGGACTCGGTCTATTATCTATTTGTAACATATTTTTTCTCAGATATTTAAAAATTAAAATTTAGTAGGCATGATTTAGGTTTATAATGCTTTTATGTTTTTCTTCTAACTTGTTACAGATTTGAACAATTGTAATCTTAACTTTTGAAAATAAAGAAAGGCAAGTGGGAAGTCGAAGGTTCAAATTCTGAATTCCAGTAGATATTAAAATCAGTTAGGTGTCTTGATATTCAATTTTATTCAAAAAAAAATATAAAAGTAGGTAATTCTTTTCTCAGAAATCCTGAAGAAGCTTTACATTTGCAGAATTGCCATGCGTGCATTCCTTCATGGTAAAACCTCCGATCTATATCAAATATCAAATTGGACTTGGAATTAGGGATGTTTATCGGTTCGGTTCGGTTCAAATTAAATTAAAATTAGCGCTAAAATTTTATTTGGTTTTCAAAAATCAACTGAATCAAACCGAAATATAAAAGAACTGAATAAGAAACCGAACCGAAATATGATATTAATAAAAAATAAATACTTTTTTGTTAATTTAAAAAAAATTAAAGATGAATTTAAATTTTTTGTTTGTTTTGATTTAATTGGTTTTAAACCGAAACAAACAATATACATTATCACGTATTTTTTGAATTTTTTTAAATATTTGTTTGGATGGGAGATGAGTTTAAAAATTTTGATCGGTTCGGTCAATCGGTTTTAAAATTTCTGAACTGAACCGGATCAAACTATTAAACCCATTTTAAAAAATGAACCAAATAAACCGAACCGTTTAAAGCCGATGAACACCCCCTACTTGGGAGGGAATTCAGATCCAGTGCAGTAACCCAATTTTTGAGTTTTGATCCAACGGTCCAAGGTGCTCTAACACGAATCTTAAAGAACCTGGACCCCACAAATAATACTGGCCCCGTGCGCTACCACCGAATAGGCACCGTACACGTCAAAACTCAAAAATTGGGTTACATTAGGGGATTGGGAGGAGGAGATACTTGAACCAGCAGAGGCAGAGGCAGAGGCAGGAATGAATTTTTGTAAAGAAGGTTTCCTCGGGTTTAATATAAATGTGTGTCGATATGCCTATCCTAAATTAAATGCCACTCAGATTGAAAAAATAAGAAAAAATACATGTCAAAACACAGACGACGTTGTGACGACTCACGAAAATGAAGTAGCTAGAAGACACTTCAATTATAAAAAAAAAAAAATGATTGTGATGTGCTTCCTTAATATGCACCCACGTGGCAAAAAAATGGCGGTCTTTGCAAACACGCTTGTAATTCTATTTCCTGTTGTGGGGTTATCCACCAACCAAATATCCACTAATCTAAACAAAGTCATTTTTTCTGTTTGAAAAAAGTGAAGATCTCTTCAACTTAGGAGTGTCATGGACCGGTAAGAATTAATCTTTTCAGTATTTATCTTTACTAATTAAGAATTAATTTTACCTTATTCTATTCTTGTTAAAATTATCATGTAACAAAACGTAGCAGTGAATATTGAAAAATACTAATATAATATTTAGTTTTATTTTATTTTATTTTATAAATAGAACATCAAAACTAACTCACTTCACACATATACAACCACATTAGTAATAAAAAAACAAATGTACAATTAATTCCAACTAAATTATATTTTTATAAAGCAAGAGAATTCAAAACACGAATATCTTTTTAAACAAATTCACTTATTTAACTAAATAACAAGACATACAAATAAACGTAATATGTTTAACATTTTTTATAACAAAAAACATACACTAGAAAACAAAAGTACACCACTAATCATTGCTCGAACATTATCATATGAAATATAATGCAAATAAGTTTCACCATAACGAATTATTGCTCAAAAAATATCATATAATTTTATTTTGTATAATTGTCCTATAGAATAAAGGGTACGAAATAGCCATTTTCAGTACCCTTACCCGTTTAACTAACGGAAAAGATTCTTACCCATACTCATACGGTCATACTCAATAAGCTAACAAAAAAAAAATATTACTCCAACCTGCCTTATCGAATATGAGACGCGGATCGAGTAAACGGTTAAAATGATATCATTGACACCCCTACTTGAAGTAGCTTTCATTTTTCTCCCTAGAAACGAGGGATATAAATCTGCTGTTATTCCAAAGGGATCACATGATCCTGTTATTTCTATCTCAACTGTTCAAAGTTTTTTATGCACGAATTTCAAGGAAAAAAGTTTTTCATACCTAAATTTCGACAAAGGTCAACAGCTGAGATCATAATAACAAAGTCCTGTTATCCCTTTGAAATAACAGCAGATTTTCCAGGAACGAGGTATAAAAATTAATATGATACAAACAAATTAACATAAAGGAAAGAAAAATAAAACATGATCCAATAGATGATGTTGCAGTTAATATTAGCAATCATCAAAACTAGACCTCAAAATAGAGCGAGGGGACTATTTCAAAAATAAAATAAAATGAAACAAAATTTTCAGAATATGATATAATTATATAGATATGAGCCGATTTTTTGTAGCCGAACTTTAAATATAAATTAATAAATATATCCAGTTTGGCTGAAGATTTTTAAAAATGTCTAGGCTGCCGAAACTTTGGCCGGCCGAATTTTTAATCGGTCCGGCCAAAGTTTCGGCGGCCTGGTTTTTTTTTTCTGTGAAATAGTTGAAATTTAACATTTTGATTGTGTGATCTCTTTGGCAGACTGCAATGCAGTTTTGAACGGGTAATTGATTTAATAGGAAAAACAACCCTGAATGAAGGTTAATTTAACGTATTCTGCATTAGTGATAATTTAACATTTTGTTGTTGCTAATTTAACGTATTCTGCATTTTCAAGGAATGAAGTTATATTTAGATGTTGAGTCCATTGAGTTGTGTTTAATTATATTTTGGTTTAAAAATACCAGTGTGATCGAGTTACGTTTAGTTTTGACAAAAAAAATTTGAATAAGATATAAATACTACCATAAAAATGCTATAAAGTAGCAAATATAAAAAAAAAAAGATATAAGATAACCCAAAAATAGCCGGAAGAAGATCGCGGAGGAACAGAGACCTAAATTCCTATCTGTGTGTCAGTGCATGCAATTTATGATCAAGTGGAGACCCAGATTTAGCCGAAACTTTTATTAATATTAAATTCTTCAAAATTTAACAATCTGTACACAAAATCGCAAGAATTCCAAATCTGCCCAATCCGAAGAATAATTCTCTGGATTCAGGCCTTCAGGAATCAGAATTAGTTTCGAGGCTTAGATTCAAATTTTTTGAAAGGAACAAGCAAGCCTGAGGATTAGACATAGCTAGAGTACTTGAGTAGAGAATATGCGAGTTTCAGGAATCAGGATGTTGTTACTTAATGTAGTAATTTTCTTTTGCTTATGAGTTATGAGTCTGGCATTTCGTTTATTTACATGAGGAGTTGTTTATGATTGATTCAAAGTCATTGTTTATTTTTTCTTATACACAGGAGTCATGGATCCAACTCAAAGCCCTACAAAAAAGAGAAGAAAGATTGCAGTTGCAGATGTTGATGTTGATAGGATAAGTGAGTTGGTAGATGATTTGCTGATCCCGATTTTGTCTTTTCTGAGCACAAAGGAAGCTGTCCAGACCTCCTTGCTAGCCAAAAGGTTTCAGAACCTCTGGACTGCTGTACCCGTTCTCGACTTTGATTTTGACAAATTTTGTCCAGATGTTGATACCTTAGATAATCTGGAAGAAGACAAAGGCGAAGGCGAAGGCGAAGGCGAAGACGAAAACGAAGATGAAACTGAAGAAAAATTCACAAAATTTGTTGATGGTGTTTTGAAACACCATGATCCATTAATAAATTTGGATTTATTCAAACTCAAGTGGGTTGAGGAGGAAAGCAGCTCCTTTCCTGTCATTGAATGGCTTGATATTGTGGCGAAGTTGAATCCCAAGTTTCTATTTGTCCATATTTGCTTGGTTGGTATTTACATATTAGGAACATAATTGTTTTTGTCTTGAAGATAATTAACGTCTTATTTAGAATAGTATTAGTTTGGTCACATTAGAGTAGGAATGAAATTTGTAAAAGGGATGTGATATTTACTTGAGAAATTGATTTCATTGTAGGGGTGTGCTGAGAAGTTTTGAGTCTTTCAAATATGTTCCTGTTTGTCATAATTTATTGTAATTGCAAATGTAGGTTATCAAACTTGGATACAAATCAGTGGCACATTATCTGATCCAAACTCGTCGGAAGCCAGCCAATTCTAATTCTGAAATCAAAGCTACCATGTTAGATAACACAGAAGCTTTCAAAGAAAATAAACCAAAACCTATGTAGGGGCATGTTATATTTCAATTGTATTTAATTATTGTTAATGCAATTAATACAGATATGGTGAAAATGTTTTAGAAGCGATTAAGAAGTCTGATTGGATATGTCCAGTTTGTAGGAGCATTTGCAATTGCAGCCTATGTAGGCTTAAAAAAGGATGGAAACCCACTGGAACTCTCTATAACAAGGTAACTTAATTATCGTTCCTTGCTGAGCTTGAGATCGATGTTGTAAATATCATAAATTAATAAATGCCTTGCCTAATGCCTAATGCCTATGTAGGTTGTGAATCTTAGATACAAATCAGTGGCACATTATCTGATCCAAACTCGTCGGAAGCCAACCAATTGTAATTCTGAAATCAAAGCTGCCATGTCAGATAGCACAGAAGCTGCCAAAGAAAATGAACCTGAAATGATTATATCAGATGAGCAAGGAGATCATGAGAGTAGTGCTATTAATGATGGAGAAATCATGGGAAAACGTCGTCGTCAGGTCAAGAGAAAGAAAGGAGAGGGGCATACTGGTAATTTATCTCCATCTCCTGACCCAATTGCAACTAGGCTTAGAAGACGTCTCTTCGTTCAGGCTTAGAAGACGTCTCTTCGTTCAGGCTTAGCATATTCTTACAATATTATATATTTTTTTTTCTGAACATCTAGAAGTTAAAACCTTTGATTCCTAAAGCAATCGTTGTTTTGTTTTTCTTTTTGAAGAATCAGGAAATGCTTTTTACTACAAGTGGGTAGCTTTCTAATAATTTTATTTCTTTTCTAAGAAGCTAGTTTACTTTGTAACTAAGCGTAAATGGAGGTCTGATTCTCCTAATTTGGAAAGGGACATCCATTATGTCATAATTTATACTGAATTCTATGTTGTTACCATAACCATATACATGTTTAATTTTTCTTTTATTTGTCTCCTATTGGGGAGAAATAACTTTTCATTAATTAACATGTCAAACAAGCATCTAGTTGCATGTATAATTCCACCAAAATAAGCTAGCATATCATTGCAATACCAATTTAACATTATTCTATATTTATATTTATATTTTCTACTAAACTAAAAGAAATTATATTTAATACTTCATTCCTTTAATGCATGCATGCCCCCTTCAAAAGTTAACTTACCTATTGGAGGAGGCAACAAGAATTTGACCGAACTATTTATTTATTTATTTTATTCTAAAAGGCCGCAAATCACATCAAGATAACTAAATTAAATTGTGTACATTGATACCAAACAATTACATTTTTGTCAATTTGATGCATATATTATAGCCATTGGTGAAGGATCGAGCTGGCCTGATCAAATTAATTTTTAATACTATACAAGGAACAATCTTTCTCCAATTGGTACTAAACTTTTAAACAAATTGTTTTGTTAATGCCCTTAATATTATTGATTCCATAACCACTTGACAAATTGGGAATAATAAGGCAAATTAATATAACATTCCCTTTCATTGCAATTAAAGTTAATATGTATCCATCTGCATGCTTTATTCACCGTTAAGGTGATATTCTTAACAATTTGTTTTGAGGCATATATAAATTTAGATGTAGAAATAATGCAATATAAAATTTATGACCGACTTATAAGATACCAATTATTGTTATGAACCGTTTATTATTAGTTATCATCCCTTGATGGCTATAATTCAATGTTAAGATGATATTCTTCAAGAATTTCTTTAATTAATTAAGGTGATGATATTAATGGACGAGTAAAGCTGACAAAATCTGATACAACCCGAACAATCTTGTCTGATCCAATCTGAATATGATTTAATTTGATTTTCTGTAAAAAGCTTAATTAATTCATACTTCATCCAATCAGAATCTGAAATATATGAAGTCCTTTATTAAAAAGCTTAATAGTGACTACCAAAAGTGTTTTAAGTAAAATTATTTACAACCACATGCTTTTAGAACACCCAAAACTTGGCCTAAGAAGACCTGAAATATTTAAAGTTCGACAATTCGAAATCTAATCAGATCCGAACCAATTTAGTCTCAGATTTGAAAACGAGTCAAACGGAACAATTCGAAACCCGATATGATCCAAAATTAAATAATATTTACAGTCAAACTAATTTTAATTCAAGAATCAGTTTTTGATCTAGTGACAAAAACAATACTCTCCATATAGAAAGTTGCAAATTCAAAATTCAAAAGAGACAATCTTTTATGAATATTAAATAGTTGAATAGCTTGACTTTCAACTTTTATTCAAAAGTAATCTAATTCGGATTCATTCCAAACCACAACCATCTTGAGTTTGGACATATTTTATTGTACAGGTCGGATAAATCCGTAATATGCATATTTCCAACCAATACTTTTCTTTGTACGCTCTTTATTCCACTTGTATAACTTCTCGCCTTTTTTTAAGGAAATAGATAAAAGGCATTTTGTCTCTAATTCGATAAAAAAAAAAAAAGAATAAGACAAACATCTGAACCTTCCCTTTTATTATTTAAAATTCTTTTGCAATCTATTATGCAACGTTACATAAGTTTCTTTCTGAGTATATTTTTTGTAACCTCTTTGTTCAGTAATTAACTATTTGTGACCTCTTGTTTAGTAATTAACTATGAGCCTCACCTTCTTTTTTTTTTTTGAAGGTTGGCGGAAAACCGCCAACAATTATATTGATAAGAAAAAGTCCAAAGTTACAAAAGATAAAATAATAAAAAAATATAAATGGTAATAGGCTACAAACTAGCACCAACCCTATTCAAAAAAATTACTGCAAATTACATGGTCTAAACACCTTTTCCTTCTTATCTGATTACCTGAAAAATTACAGTAATTTAATATAAAAACGAGTGATAATTTTTTAATAGCAGACACATTTAACAGATTCAACAGGTGTGCAAATAGGAGAAAGCCGTACGTGCATCATTTTATTTAACAAACATATATAATGCGGACATAGATGAATTGATTATATATACTTTGCCAAAGCTTGTACGTAGAGATTGCATATTTATAAATTTTTTGGGTTCGATTAGCATATTCTAAAAATAATTGTTATAGCATTCTTTTCAAAAGTGCCACCACCACACGTGATTTCTTTTTACTTTCTTTTTTTCTTTTCTAAAACCTCACTTAGTAGCAAATTAATTAGAATTATTGAATTAAAAGATCATTGAATATATTCATCATCAAATGCATACATCAATTATCGAATACATTCTTCTTTTGTAAACAAGCATACTATATTATAGCATGGGGATAGGAACAAAGTCTCTTGTCGCATCTCTAATGTGGAAACTGAATTTTAAACATGATACTTCTTATACGAAAATAATATCTTAACCACTAAATTAGACGTGGTTTTTACGAACAGACCAGATAAACAATTAATTTTTGAACCGATCTTTATGATCACAAAATGATAGACAACTTTAATTTACATCTTTTTTCCAACTAGTTGCCTATATGTCAGGAATTGGGCCCATTTATAGCGTGTCTGCCTGGTTTGTTTGTGATCAGAAAATTTTATAAAATATTCTCTCTTTTAAACTAAATATCTCTCTTCTAAATTGTTAACAAAATATTTTTTTGAACTCCAACTTTTTCCTTCTTTTCCCCTCCCTCCGAAATTTTTATTACTATCCTCAATTAACAAAAATCCAAATGCCCTCGTTTTTATCTATTTTGAAAACTATCCCAACCTTCAGAAATCTTGACGGTTCTGTTCTGTAGTGGACCGTCAGGATTCCTAACAGTTCTAGTAAGTTTTTTCTAAATTCTCAAAATGAAAATACTAAACTAAATCTCAGTGATTGTTTTTTTTTTTATAACATACATTATACCTGAATATAAAAAATACTAAACTAAATTTCAAAATGAAGACATTTACATGAATAACATTTGAACTAAAAAATAAAATATAACAAAAAAACTCTAGATCTGAGAATTCATACATTTACATGAACAATGTCTAAGAAAAAATATGGTAAAGAACAAGAAAATAGAAAATTAGAAAGAAAAAAACTTAATCAAAAACTTCAACTCAAGTTTTCATACTCTTTCTTTTGTTTTCTTTTTGCAATTATGACTGCTCCTTTACCCCTCATGAATGATAATGGTTCAAAATCTATATCTTTTGCTCGCAAGCTTTCCGAAAAATAATTATACGCTGAAATCGGACACTCAAGCACCGAGCTATGCTCGTTTGAAGTTCTTCGTCAGAGATCGCCTTCTCAGTGAAGATATTGTCTCTTTTGCCTTATCTCTCGCTCTAGACTCGCTTGTTTAGGAGAGATGTCTCAGAAAAATACATGAACAACCTACAGATGCTTTAGAAATGAGATAAATGACTTTGAAAAAATCGACAGAGATGCATTATAACATGAAGGTACGGATCGATGACGTGGAAAATTTTGTATTTTTTTTATCACATACGGATCATATAGTAAAACCTTGTACAATGTTGGAGCATTCATATACGCTCGTCCGAAAGAAGAATGCTCCTCATTTTTTTAATTAAACTAATACAGTGTTTTAATTTTGTTCTGTCATTTTGTTAAGGATTTATATTGTGAGGTTGATATTAATCATTACAAAAATTATTTGATGATCAATTTTACTCCTCAATTTAAAAAAAAAAGAGACCAAAATTGCTAGGATTCTTGGTGGTCCTCTATAGAACAGAACCGTCAGGATTTTTGACAATCCTGTTCTGAAGTGGACCGCCAAGATTTATGACAATTGAGGTATTTTTCAAAATAAAATAAACGAGGGCATTTTTGAATTTTTTTTGAATTGAGGATATAATAAAATTTTCAGGTCCTCCCTTCCTTCTCCACCTTTTTCCTTTCTCTTCTCTTAACAATAAACATATTAATATGTTCTCTGTAATTTTAATTTGTAATTTTGATGCATGTGACGTAATTTCTCACAATTATCCAATTTAATTTAATTGAGAAGAGAGAAGAGAGTTGGAACTCTGAAAAACACATTTTGTTAATAATTTTAGAAGGAGAATATTTTGTTTGATGATTTTAAAAAGAAAGAATATTTTCCTTTGCGATCTGATTTTTAACATCATCTATCTTTTGTTTATTAAATTTGAAACATACGGATATTTAGTCGGAGATCTAAAACTGCTACAATACAATACGGATAATCATGAAAATTGAAAATAGAGAACCATGTACCTAGATTGTACTAGTTATCGTATAAGATAACTGAGATATATAAAATTAGGTATAGTTTTTTCGTTATTCATTTATTTCAATGAGTGAGGTATAATTGAGATAACAAAAGTATTATTCATATTGCCGAACTTTTTATAGTTAGCATTCTTACAAAAATTAAAAATTTGATCATAATCTATATGAGTATCTCGTAATTTAATACATCTCAATCATTCTAAAATTAAGAAAACAACTTAAATTAGTCAACAAACATGTAATTTTGTAAAAAATAGAAAAAAAGAAAAAAAAGAAAAAAAAAAAAGAAAACACTAATTCCGTTGGATAATTCAATGAAAATATCATATTTGAATTTCTATGAAAGTTATGATATTTTCTGTAATATGTTTTTAATGTTATTTATAAAAAAGTTCGGTAGTGTGTGTCTATATGTATTTAATTGTTTGCTATTCAATAATAGTACGTATCCGTTTATCCGTTCATTATATTTTAAATAATGTTTAGTAGTCACAAGTACAGTCTAATTTGTATAAAATATATGCTTAGTCTTGTCAGTTGTAGATATGATAACTTCTATTCTTACAAGTATATTGATAAAACTAATTAATTGTTAATGAATATTGATTCGAAGATACTTCCATATCTATCGTATGGATTGAATAAAAAGCTTCTAAGTTATATGGAATTAAGTAGGAGAGTCAAAACAATTTTTAGTTTCTTTTTTATTCTCACTGGACAAAGCTAGCTAGCAGGCATGCATGGCTTATTGATCGCTTTCTCCCTTCACAGGGATGTATTTTATGTCACAAGCTACATGGCATAAACTTTACTATTATTTAAATCAATCTTTTTGAGCCCAACAATGATGTCTATAATAATAATCAAGTAGGAATCAGAACCTTTTTATATTTGGAAATCTAGTAACATTTCAAAGTAAACTTGTGGGGCCAATGGAACTGTAAAAAAATTGAAACCCAACTTTTTCAACCGTATAATTACTAGATTTCTCTTGAAATGTTCGCCAAATTATTTGTTTCAACAACTTGCATTAACAAACATAAACAAATCAGTTATTGGTCTAAGACAAAAGACAACGGTTTTCGTGTACACAATGGCAGATTCTTGTATTTTGAATGGAGGATAATTGGACCCATTTATTTTCAAAATTTGGTACTTGTGCATAATTTTTTTTCATAGTTTAGAATAAAATGTTATGGGTACCATAAAATTGACCGCGATATGCATAATGAAATTTATATGATTGACATTCATTTACGTTTGATTCGCATAGCTTGAAAGTCTGATTCTGTCTTTGCGTGTGCATGAGCGGATCTTAGTACAGTAAAAATTAATTAATGGAGCTAAGTTTCTCCTATAAATTACAAAAAAAAAAAAAAATTTGTCGACTAAATTTTGTGATTTTTGTATACAATAGTAGAATTTGAAAGACTAAACCTCTATTTTTTTCTCTTTCTTTGTACCAGGTCACAGGTTTGAGAACTCTGAATGGAGGATTCTTTATAAGCAATTAGAATTTGAAAGACTAGACCTCCATCTTTCTCTCAGTAATTAAAGCCCGTAGTTTGATTGGTGTAATGCGAGCCACGTGCATTCACAAAGTGTTTAATTATGAGTTGAAGTTAATTTAATTAGCTAAATTTTAACAAAAACTTGTTAAATTCTTAAGTTTAATTATTTTGCTTTAACCTGATATATTAAGTGTCAACATAATAAAATTCGAATTGACCATATGTCAACTCAAGAAAATAAAAGTGTCAATCTCACTCAGTGCTAAAAATATTAGAAAAGGATAAAATTAACTTATTACAAGTTCAACTTGTGTATATATTAATATATGTACGTACTTGCCTAATTATTTACAAAAAAAAACATAATTAATCAGAAAAGTTTAAAAAGGAAACAAATTTGTCAAATTAGAACAAGAAACTTATCTTAATTACTTTTTCATACTCATGGAGCTTATGTAATTAATGTTAAAATGGTTGCATTTTAATCAGTCTTATCCTTAGATTCGAACTAAAATCTATATAAACATGCATTATTAATTGTGTGAAGCAACATTTTTGTTAGATTTTATAATAACTGAACTAGCTAGAGCATGCACACACGTGTTCACTAGCTAGTAAAAAGTCAAATTATAGTACTAACACAAACGTATTATGAAATGAAAAATATATAAAGTACAAATACTGTATACAAGAAGTGGACCAAATAAGTAGCAATTAGGTAGTGGACCAAATACATGCATGCAGCACACGTATCATGTATTTTTTTCATTAATTTTAATTCTATTGTTCATGCAACTGCTCTCTTAAAATCTTTTTTTCGAAAATTTGCAGAAGTATCTGCAATTTTTAAATGAGCTTTGTAAAGTTAAAACTTAAAACCAATAAAATTTGTGGATAAGCATTTCCAGAGGCCGAGCTAGCGTTTCAGTTCAGTGGGTTCATCTTTAAAGAAATTTTGGAAATTTGTTTTAAAAACATCCCAAAACTTTTACTTCAAATTGCAATGTAATGAATTTGAGCAAGTTCAGTTGACCCCACTTCTATAATACTATCTCTGCTGCTGCTGCTCATTTAATGAAAAGTAGTTCAGACGGGGAGATCGATAGATATAATTTAAGCAATTATACTCTTCTTAATGCATGCTTACCTTAAGAATATGTTAGCACGTAAAAAGAATTAGATACCGAATACAACAAATTTAAAAATTGTAAAACAAGTATTGATTGATTCCCTGCGGCTTGAAATAGGTCTGAATGTGGTATGCAAAGATCCTCTGTGGCAAACCCAGATCACCCATTTGGTGTGCTGGTCACTGACAGACAAGGGCGGAACCAAGGCCTGGGCCAGCTTAGGCCCTGGCCCCCCTTGACCCAAACAAGTATACAGAGCAAAAAAAAAATGCTTGTTGAATTTTGTAAAAAAACAATCTTGTAAAAAAAACAATGAGACGAGGGCCCCCCAGTAATTTAAATTTTGTAAAAAAATAACTAGACGAGGGCCCCCCTACCGATCATTCCTGATAATTTAAATTACTAGATGAGGGCCCCCCGCGACGAGGAGACGAGGGCCCCCTTTACCGATCATTCCTGGTTCCGCCACTGCTGACAGACAGACTGAACAACCACATATATAATGCACACAAAGTCATATGCGGATCTACAATGATGATCAAGGGTCATAATTTTTTTTTTAATTTTGTATATTGAAATTTTATTATTTATTTAAGTGTTTATATAGTTTAGTCTCTCATAAAATACTAAATGTGTGTATATACTTTAGTGATTAGAATTCACTTTGCAGTCGTGGAGACTTGAATTCAAAATTCCAGTTCTAATCTCAGAGCAGATGGAGGTAGAGACCAAGAGGTGCTAAGCACCCCCTATATATTATAACTTTTCATTTTGTCCTTCAAATTTTCTAAGTATAAGAGTTAATACTACTAGCCCTCCTCATTAATTAAAATGACGTGATACTTATTTATCTATCACTTATAATCTCGATATTCTGGTTGTTCCTATGTCTAGTCTAAATTTTCTAGTTTCGTCCTGCACAAAGCAAATTTACTAAATCCAATTTTTTGAAAGCACCACACGGAACTGTCATAGACATAGGCTTTAGAGAATCCTGATTCTTTTTTAGAGCTAAAATGATGGATTAACGCGGGATTATATTTTAATCTCTCAATCTAAAAGTCTAGGTTGGCTAATGATTAACAAAGGCAGCAGAAAGGAAATACTAGTGCCTACTCCTAGGGAAGCTTTGGTGTAATAATTGGTAATTGAGTATTACTTTTCTGTCCTTTTTCATTGCTGTGTTATTGACTTATTGTTCCAATCAGTTCGAGGAGCACAAGGAGAATATTATAGAGTTCAAAGTTCAAACTTTATTAATTATATTTTTACTTTTTCATGAGTGCTTCTGTGCTTGCTTCGCTATAATTTATAATATTCTTGAAGAAAAGAACCTAATACAAAATGTTACAAGTGTAACTGCTAAAATAGTACTTGTAATTTCTCATATTTGTGTTTTTGTTGGATCACACAAAACTTTAGGGATGTAAATTAAAAATTGAGGTTATTTTTTTTTGTTATTACTAATCTGCTCGCATATTTTGTTGTCCCGGTTTTAGTTTTTTTTTTTTCCCAACGGGGTAAGAGGGTAAGGCCGAGAGTGAAGTTAGGAAACAAAATATGTGATGTTAGGTTTGCATTTAATTTCTATTTAATGTAGAAAATTTTCTCTTTAGTATTTTTTTATCAAGGCTATGGTACTATATACATAGTGCGGATTGGTTCGTACTATGGATCAATATCTTTATTTTCAATGTTCAAACAATCGATTTGAACCGTTCAACATGATCGTCATATGAAAATGTACATGTAGATCAAATTTTACATTTTTACAATTTTTTTATATATATTTAGACAGGTAGAAAATCACTTGATCTAAAAATTCTAGACTATTCAAAATAGTGATTTTCTATCTACGTAAAAAACGTAATACGTATATAAAATAAAAATTATGTTGAACAATTCATATTAACTATTTAAATTTTATAAAATAAGATATTAATTCATAGTATGAACCAATCTGTCCTATGCATAGTATCATAATCTTAACTTGTCAGATGTTATAAACTCTTATTTGTTTTGAATAAAATGATCAGTTCGTAATCACTAAGTAACCTCCAAAAGAAATTTTGGACCGACTTTGACCCTGTGCGATTATACCTCGTACTTTTTTAATTTTTTAAGTTGTTTCATACCAAAAAGACCCAAAAAAGTTGTTATTTCCTTTCTTACTTACTTGAGCTTAGCATCTTTTATAATGCTTAAGTTCAATGTTGCGCGTTTTCCTTTTGAAAAAACTAATAAGCTTCCTCTAAGACTGCATTAAAGATGATTAGGGAAAGAAAGTAGAGAAATTGGGTCATGATAATCATTCCTTGTGTACTTTGTAGGGATGCTTATTTGATATTTAAAGCTTATGCTTTGAGTCACTTTATCTTTTACTTTCACTTGACAGTGATTATTTTGACAATCTTCACAATATTAAAAAATATTCAAATAATTGAAAATTAAAAAGCAAAATTATAGGTATGTTATTGGACATATTGATAATTCATCATATTTTATAACATGATATGTGTTTAATATAGATCAATTTTTTTTTTTTTTTAAATGTCGAAGTATTGCTAGTACTTTGAACAGTGAGCACTGTTCTAGATGGGAACTGCTCTATGACATATTTATTCATACAACTTAAGCTGCATTTATTAGATTAACAATGATTAGCATTTAACTTTTCATAGTTGATGGAGACCTAATGCCACTTTAATAGTTAAAATCAAACCCAACATCATCAATTAATATAAAATTTCATGCAGAAAATCTATACTTAATTTATGTGTTCTGACCAGCCTAACCTTTATCCACATATCATTTGCCAGTTCCAGTAGTGACATGTTTTAAGATCAAGTACCAATGAAATTAAAAGCATGAAATCAATCTAATGCAATTAGATTGACAATTTTTTATTTTATAATTAAATTTTGAAGCTGCCAGTAACAGATCCCCTGATCCACACTGTCAAAAGCAGAGAACCACCCAACAATGAAACTATGGATGATTGAATTGAATAAAAACAGAGCTATAACTAGAACCAGATTTAAAACTAAAACAGGATAATTGAAAAGATATCAACTTGCCAACATAACAATAGTGTCCCAAACTTCCAATTGAGAAGAACGTATGTGTTGTAGCCACTGTAGAGTGTGGACCTGATCGATATTATATCAACCAACAAACCGTAAGTCCACACATAACATAAGAGAGATTCATTACTAATATATAAACATGAAAATTATATTGAGTGCTTATGGCAAGAGAAAGGGAACTTGTTATAATTGGTTGAGCCAAGAACTACTTGCTGTTGAAAAGTTCACTTGCCATTCTTTCTGATATTGATGTCACTTATATCCAAGGTGTTCTAAAAAACACCAAAAATATGATGACTTGACATAAAATTGGAAAGATTTCATCACAAACTAAAGTATAATTAGAACTAAATGCCAACGTAAGTAATATTACATGTTCTCACAAAATGAAGACATATATTTAAAGAACACAACTGGTGATGATACAAAGGGCGTACAAATTTCGCAAGTAAAAGAGGATAGAAGTGTATCAAACTTTTCGGGCAATTTAAGTGTGTATCATCTTCAGCTTGATGCAGAGTAGCACATTTTGAATCAAAGGATGTTTGATTAATTGACGGGTTTTTTTTGTAGTTTTCTTTTTGCTTTGAGGGACGGAGTGGAATTTAGAAGCGATAAAACTGTACAGAGGACAGATATTGATGGTACGTGCCGCTGTCCAATTCTGTATTTTGCCGTGCAGAGGCAGTTTCAAGTAGAATGAAAGGGGGACAATTGACCCATTTGTTTACTTTTTTGTATTTATATACAATTTTCTATATAATTTAGAGTAAAATGTCATGAGTACTGTTTATATGATTGATCTTCAATATGTGTTTGACCCCCATAGTTTGAAAGTCTAGCTTCGCCCTGTTGCCGTGCATCCTTGATCGAGACATACACAAACAGGAACCCTGTAAATGGCCTTCCTGAGGCCCTCTTCTCCTATGCAATTTACTGGTAAGGCCTAAATAGATCCGGGTATCTTGTTACTGATTCCCTAGAATAGAACTGTTATAAGTTGCTGATGGACGGGTCCCATTGACTTAATTATAGCGGGGTCTTTTTTCAGGGAATCTGGAATGTGTAACAGAGGCTTTGATTTTAGCTTAGGCAAAAATGCTGTTGTAGATAATACTTTAATATTATTTTTGTGTTGATAAATCTTTCCATGAAAACATTAACAGCTATCTTCAGAGAGAAGTATATTTACATTCCTGAAACAATTAGACAATATTGTGATCTATATAGTGTGTCATATTTGGCTTCTTCTTTTTTGTAGTGGTAACTTCATAATTAATTCATAATTGGAGTTATTACAAGTCAACAAGAGAATGTTTCATCAAGTGTTTTCTACATCTGCTTTTCTGATTGGCTTACGAGGGAATCACTGATCAACATGGAGTCCATACTGGATTCTGATAGAGGTGTGTGAGATTTTTAGTTCACCACGGTTAACCATTAATTTTTCTTGTATATAAAAATAGATGATAAAATTGAAAAAAAGGAGACTTCCAATCCAAAGGTGTAAAATTACATGGAGAGTCGGAACCCGATATCGATCACCGGATGGTTCCTATGAGGTTAAATATATGTCAGAAAAATAAAAACTACCATTTAGGCTTTGTTCTGAGATGATAGATGGAATGTCATCTAATCTGCTTGTTTTCCAATTTCTTAATCTAATTTATAAACAAAGTTTGTGTTGACTTTATTTGCAGTTTTGCAATATTAGTAATTTCTCATGATAAGCTTTATGACATGGATAATAGTTGCTTTGAATTTTTTTTTGTTTTTTTTGTGTAATGAATAAAAATTGCTTTTGAAGGTACCGCCTAGAAAGTGCCCATTCATTGCTACTTTTCAGTGTGTATCTAATTTGATGGAAATTTTGTTGTGTTAAACATAGATTTTTTGTCTACTTTATTGAATACAATACTTCTATTCGATGCACCAACCACTTCTGAATTCTGAAATTCTGATTAGTCGTAATTGATCAGCTGGCCTGACCATCATTCTGACAATTTAAAATAAAACATAAACCCTGTCAGTACCAGCTTAACAATAAATGAGGCCTCAATAGATACCAGTGACAGAATGACAGTTGACCTGTCTAAAAGATTGGTTTTGTGATACAAGGAAGGTTCACGTATACATGCCTAGATTATGCCATGAGAATTACCGTCTGATTCGGATCGCATTGTGATTCAAATTTTGTAATCTTCACTCTTCAGTATTATTCTCTGTAAATAAAACAGTGACAAATTTTGCTTGGTTCTTGGTGCACAGAAGCAGTTAAAATGATTGGTACTTGCCTATTTGGTGCGCCTGGTGCATGTATGTAAACACTAATTAAAGGGCACAACAGTTTAAAAAGAACCTAGGTCAAAAGGTTAACACAGAAATAGACATGTTGGGCATAACAGAGGACATAATTGTTAAGTACAACTATAGAGTGAGAAAAAAGAAGGTTGGTCATAAAGAGCAAAAAATTATGAATTTTTTTCATATTTAAACCCGGTCAATAAAGCAAAGTAATTTGGAATTTCAATTGTAATTTTCATTTTTTAAATGTAATTGGAATATAAAAAAATAGATGAGGACTGAACCTTAGAGCAAATACTAAAATTAATATATAGCTTAAACCCAGATCTACAAACAAAATATAAAAGTTGCCTCTTCTAAAGATATCTGAATTATGTCATAAGTTCCAAATTCAATGCTTGTTTTAGGAGTTAGCTAAGAGACATTAATTCTCGCATTATGCTAAAACAATCTAAATTATGCGACTTCGGATTGTTATCATTTTGTGGCGACATGAAGGTCACTCGTAATATCCCAATAAAAGAACTTCATTTGGTGGCCTGAATATTTCATTGATTATGCTTTTATTAGCAGTATAGTGATGATTTGATCCGACTTTGAGACCCACACGGTTACTGAGCTTAAGCATTAAGTCATGCCAGTACAACTAATGTGAACGAATTAATGTCAGAGCAACTTTCATTTTTCCTGTTTTTTTTTTTTCAATTTGGTAAATTACTAAAACGTGAGAGATATTTAGGCACGTGAACTCAAGTTTCATTATATTCTATTAAACAAAATGGGAAGCCTTTTATTGTCAATTGTCATCCTTCTAACCGTGTTCCAATCTCCCTTTTTTTTTTTTTTATGACAAATGCCATTTATGTCCTTCTGTCTTTCCTATTTAGCAAATTTCTCTCATCACTCTTCATTTTTTTTTTTCTTTTTCTGATCCTTTTTGACCATATTTTGTGTCTCATTAATTATATATAAATACCATCACACTATGTTAGTATGAACATCCCTCAATGAAGTCAAAACACATATAACAATGTAAATTTAAACAATACAATGAAACTAATTGGAAGCACCTAGATATATAAGTTTAGATACATGAAATTAGAGAACCATTTTTTGTTCTAGTGAAAAAGGCAATGCTCTCTGTGTGGGAGGTCGCATGTTCGAAATCTAAAAAAGACAATTCTTGTGGATATTAAATAGTTGGATGGCTTAACCTCCAACCTTTACTTAAAAAAAATTATACAACTTTATAAATTTCTGTATGTTATTTGATACAGCTACATACCACAACAATAACTACAAAAATAAGGTAGCAGAACTCCAAACATTTGATAGTGTAAGCATTATTATCTGAAAGTATAAGGGCGTGGGCGTGGGACTGCACGCATAATCATATCCTCTGAGTACTACAGAGGTATTGTTATGTAGAGTTAGAGTTATTGGATCCAGACTGTTCTTTTAATCTGGCATGAATCTTAAAGGGTACTCCTACAGTCTAATAGGCACTAGATTGAGTTTGACCCAGTTGGGAGTAAATTTGGGCCATAAGTTGTGGGCTTTACCGTGAGGTACTACTGAGGATACGAGTCCATTGGACGCAAGCCTGAGGCACAGTAGGCACAATTACATGGGTCGCTGAACGACAATCATACCAAATTCGTTCTGATGTCTTTTTTGAGTCGTTCAATTTGCGTTAAGATTTGTATAGATTATTTTTAATAAAATTTGGTTTGTAAACATACAAAGATATATAGTTTTTTTTTTTCTCTCGTACACCTAACGTAGTAATTAATCTTGATTATGAATTCATTCTAAATTATTCTTACAATTTATAGAACCCATATATTTAAATTATACATTATGTTCATAATTATTATTTTGAATCCTTGTAAATGACCTACTTTATCTACATTTCATAAAAATAATAAATTTTCTAAATTAGTAAATAGCTTTGTACTTCATGAATAGTGCAATTATCTTCCAAAACGAAATGAAAGCAGGGCACTTATCTTTTTTTTTTTTAAGGAAAATATGGGTCTGACCCGTACTTCGGCAGGGCACTTATCATAGAGAATTATTTTTTCAAATAAAAAAAAGCTGTGTACTTCATGTATACTTAATTTGGTGTTGCATTTAATTCAATGCACGTTCTAATTAGGTCAAATACTAAAGACAATTAAGGGGAGCAGGCTAGGTCTGAACCTAATTTAGAACTTAAAACATGTTTCCCTAAATTAAGCCAAAAATTAAACGGTTGGAATGTTCACCAGATCTAATATTGGTCCAACGTGCATTGGACCCGAACTTCTGCAAGAGATGGACATTTGGTGGTTAATTGGCACATGCGGTCTTTTTTTTTGGAAATATATTTTTTGTGCCCTTCCTGTTTTGTAATTCAAATCAGATAAAAAGTATCTGACAAGATCAAGTTAGATTCGAACCGTTCATTGTAAATTTATAAAAAAGTGAGTTTCTTATATTTTAAATGGTTTGATCTTGACTGTTATGTTAATATGGCATGCCGGAATTGGGAGTGATCCGAAGAGTATCAGACCAAATTCGGGGAGCCATCTAATTAGCATTTAGATTCGTGCTGACAACTTTAAGTTTGTATGAATTTTGATATGATATCGGACTGAATTTTGGTCAGATGCCCATCGGATTATTGGCCCACTTCTTGGCATGCTTGGTTAATGTGTAAGTATGATTAAGCGACTGTATAATCATAATTCGATAATATATTTTTTTTATAAAGAAAAGCACAGCGTTGATGACATTCACAAATCATCTTAAGAAAAAGTACATCTTGACAAGGAGATTAGCCGTGCTATATAGCTATACGGTACTAGCTATGATTGGACTATGAGATTCTTTCCTCGCGGAATTCTAGGAAAAAGATTTTTCAAATCATAAATATAGCCTCGATTTGTATGAATCGTTTTGATCGATCCCAATTGCAGATTCATGGCAATTTTCCTTGATTTGTGACATTCTCATTTTAATTTTTAACTTGAATGCAGCACCTAAAAACTAGCTCTATGTAGATTGTAGCCTAAGCCCAGCGAATTTGATTTGTCAGTGACGTCAATTTATATTGTCTGCTACTGATCTCGGCTTGCGTTATATATAGGCGTTTAATATTTAAAAAATCCGTACAACATATATGTCACATTGCTTACAAGTAGGGATGTAAATGGAGCGGATTTGGAGCGGATAATGCTAATACTAAATCTGTATCCGTCTTTCAATGAACGGATACGGATACAGATAATAAACGGATATCAAAATTCAAAATTATATCTGCCTTAACTAAATACGGATACGGAGCGGATAATCTCCGAATATGGATACAAAATGGATAATTGTCGGATATTGAGTCATATGTATTTTAAGATACAAATACCAATTAATAAAATTCAAATATGAAATCATTTCAACATATAACACATTCGATTTACAAAATAAAAAGATACAAGGTCCGGATTCTCTACTAAAAATTAGTCCCACGAGTAAAAAGATATAAAAGTGAGACATATATATAGAAATCGCTTTGGATACGGATACGGATATGGATATATACGGATATCCGCTCCTGTTTAGAGGTATAGAAATTTATCCGTTCCGTTATCCATATATTTTGACTATGTTCAATATATATCCGTATCCGTATCCATTAAGTATCCGCTCCGTTTAAAATAGATACGGATAGTAACGGATACGGAGCGGATTCGGACCGGATAATCCGGATCCGTTTACACCCCTACTTACAAGTCACAATTGATAAGAATAAATATTTTTCATTTAAAAACATTCCGAACTGGCTACCAACTTTAAGCGGAATCCGAAATAGTTTTTTACTTGAATTTCCTTTTAGTCTATTTCGAATTTTTAAAAATGACAATAATATTTTTTATTTTTCAAAAACTTGACACCGATATATATATATATAGAGAGAGATGGGTTATTGTGCTTTGCAAAGTAAAACCCCCTCTTTACTTCGGGCCATAGTTTCATTTTTTAAAATCCAAACAACCGATCCGAACCATTCAACATGTTCTAAATATTAAAATGTACTTGCAGACTAAATTTTACATTTTTTGGAATTTTTTTACTATTTATTAAGCCACTTTGAAAATCGTTGATCCACTGTGAACAGTAAAAAACAGTAAAATTTTCTAGACCACCGGATCAGCGATTTTCAAAGTGGCTTAATAAATAGTAAAAAAATTCCAAAAAATGTAAAATTTAGTCTGCAAGCACATTTCAATACATTTCAATATTTAGAACATATTGAACGGTTCGGATCGGTTGTTTGGATTTTCAAAAATGAAAATATAGCCCGAAGTAAAGAGGAGATTTTACTTTGCAAAGCACAATAGCCCATCTATATATATATAGAGTGAGGCTACGGTGCTATGCATAGCACCAATTGGGTCCGTACTACGGCTCAAAATTTGACTTTTCAAAATTCTATCGGTCGATCTGAACCGTTCAACATGATTATAAAATGAATATGTACTTGCAAACCAAATTTTACATTCTTTCGAATTTTTTTACTATTTTTTCGAAAAACACTTGATCTGAACATTCTGGACCATCCAAAAACAGCCTATCTAAAAAATAGTAAAAATTTTTGAAAAAACGTAAAATTTGGTTTGCAAGTACTTATTCATTTTATAATCATGTTGAACGGTTCGGATCGACCGTTAGAATTTTGAAAAGTCAAATTTTGAGCCGTAGCACGGACCTAATCCGTGCTATGCATAGCACCGTAGCCTCACTCTATATATATATATATAAAGGTTGGCTAATATCAAGACGTTTGTTCCTAGACCATGGAACAAACGCTTCGGTGTTTACATTTTCAAAGTTCAAACAATCGACCAAACCGTTTAATACTCAATCTATATTAAAATGTGTTTGGAGACCAAATTTTACATTTTTTGAATTTTTTACTATTTATTAAGTCAGCTTTAAAATTGTTGTTTTCAATGATCCAAATTTTTTTCACTGTTTATTAAAATCAGCGATTTTAAAACTGACTTAATAAATAGTAAAAAAATTTTGAAAGATGTAAAATTCTATCTATCTAAAAAAATAGTAAAAAAAATTCTAAGAAATATTGAGTACAGAATTTTCAGATCAAGTGATTTTCAGATCAACTAATTTTCAGATCAAGTAATTTTCAACGATTTTTTATTTTTTTCACGGTCTATCTAAATGGTACAGAATTTTCAGATCAAGTGATTTTCTACCAATCTAAAAAAAAGTAAAAAAATTCTAAAAAATATAAAATTTGGTTTGCAAGTACATATCATATGGAGATCATGTTGAATGGTTCGGATCAACCGTTTTGATTTTGAAAACTCAAATATTGAGCCGTAGCACAGAAGCCCTCTATGCTATGCGTAGCATATTAGCAATTTTGTATATATATATAGAGTGAGAGAGAGAGAGAGAGAGATATAGACTATGGTGAGTTATGAAGTAAAACGTCATTTTACTTCACGTCATATTTTTATTTTGGAAATCCAAACAACCGATCTGAACCGCTCAACATGTTCTCTATATTGAAATGTGCTTGGAGACTAAATTTTACATTTTTTTGAACTTTTTTACTATTTATTAAGCCACTTTGAAATCGCTGATCCACTGTGAACAGTAAAAAACAGCAAAAAATTATGGACCAATAGATCAGCGATTTTCAAAGTGGCTTAATAAATAGTAAAAAATTCCAAAAAATGTAAAATTTAGTCTCCAAGCACATTTCAATATAGGAAACATGTTGAGCGGTTCAGATTAGTTGTTTGGATTTTCAAAATGAAAATATGAGCGTGAAGTAAAAATGACATCTTACTTCACAACTCACCATAGCCCAGCTCTATATATATATATATAAAGGTTGGCTAAGATCAAAGTGGTATGACCAAGGCCTTGGTACTACCAATTTGTTTTTGTGATTTTCAAAGTTCAAATAATCGATCTGAAGTGCTCAACGTGTTCTCCATATTAAAATGTACTTGGAGACCAAATTTTACATTTTTTGAAATTTTTTTACTATTTTTTATGGATTTTTGAAAATCATTGTTTTTCAAATTTTATTTATTTATTTTTTATTATGAAAAACTGTGATTTTCAAAAATCCATAAAAAATTAAAAAAATTTAAAAAAATATAAAATTTGGTCTCCAAGTACATTTTAATATGGAGAACACGTTGAGCACTTCAGATCAACTATTTGAACTTTAAAATCACAAAAACTAATTGGTAGAACCAAGGCCTTGGTCATACCACTTTGATCTTAGCCAACCTCTATATATATATATATATATATATATATGAGTGAGGCTACGGTGCTATGCATAACACGGATTGGGTCCGTGCTACGGCTCAAAATTTGACTTTTCAAAATCCTAACTGTCGATCCGAACCGTTCAACATGATTATAAAATGAATATGTACATGCAAACCAAATTTTACATTTTTTCAAATTTTTTTACTATTTTTTTAGATAGGCTGTTTTTGGATGGTTTAGAATGTTCAGATCAAGTGATTTTCGAAAAAATAGTAAAAAAATTCGAAAAAATGTAAAATTTGGTTTCCAAGTACATATTCATTTTATAATCATGTTGAACGGTTCGGATCGACAGTTAGGATTTTGAAAAGTCAAATTTTGAGCCGTAGCACGGACCCAATCTGTGCTATGCATAGCACCGTAGCCTCACTCTATATATATATATATAGAGTGAGGCTACGGTGCTATGCATAGCACGGATTGGGTCCGTGCTACGGCTCAAAATTTGACTTTTCAAAATCCTAACAGTCGATCCGAACCGTTCAACATGATTATAAAATGAATATGTACATGCAAACCAAATTTTACATTTTTTCAAATTTTTTTACTATTTTTTTAGATAGGCTGTTTTTGGATGGTCCAGAATATTCAGATCAAGTGATTTTCGAAAAAATAGTAAAAAAATTCGAAAAAATGTAAAATTTGGTTTGCAAGTACATATTCATTTTATAATCATGTTGAACGGTTCGGATCGACCGTTAGAATTTTGAAAAGTCAAATTTTGAGCCGTAGTACGGACCCAATTGGTGCTATGCATAGCACCGTAGCCTCACTCTATATATATATATATATAGGAAATTGCTAAAATGCTATGCATAGCATAGAGGGCTTTCGTGCTATGGCTCAATATTTGAGTTTTCAAAATCCTAACGGTCGATCTGAACCGTTCAACATGATCTCCATATGAATATGTACTTGCAAACCAAATTTTTCATTTTTTAGAATTTTTTTACTATTTTTTTAGATAAGTAGAAAATCACTTGATCTGAAAATTTTGTATCATTCAGATCAATTGTTTTTTCTACCTATCTCAAAAATAGTAAAAAAATTCAAAAAAATGTAAAATTTTGGTTTGCAAGTACATATTCACATGGAGATTATGTTGAACTGTTCGGATCAACCGTTAGGATTTTGAAAACTCAAATATTGAGCCGTAGCACGGAGGCCCTCTATGATATGCATAGCACCGTAGCCAACTCCTATATATATATATAGGGTCCGGCTAATTTGTTGCTGGCAGCATTTTGGCCAGGTGCTGCCGGGGGCATATCTGCCATACTGATGTTCAAACAATCGATCCAAACCGTTCAACATGTTCTCTATATTGAAATCTACTTGGAGACCAAATTTTACATTTTTTGGAATTTTTGTACTATTTATTAAGCCTCTTTGAAAATTCCAGATTCGGGTGAACAGTAAAAACAGTCTGGACCATATGATCTGGCATTTTCAAAGTAGCTTAATAAATAGTAAAAAAATTCCAAAAAATGTAAAATTTGGTCTCCAAGTAGATTTTAATATAGAGAACATGTTGAGCGGTTTGGATTTGTTGTTTGAACATCAGTATGGCAGATATGTCCCCGGCAGCAGCTGGCCGAAATGCTGCCAGCAGCAAATTAGCCGGACCCTATATATATATATATATGAGGAGGATCGTCGATCCAAACCGTTCAACATGATCTCCACAATAAAATATGTTTCCAGATCAATTTTACATTTTTTTGAATTTTTATACTATTTATTAAGTATTTTACAAAAACTAGTCAAATTCAGACTATTGAATTTTGTACCCATCTTAATAAATAGTAAAAAAATTCAAAAAAATGTAAAATTTGATCTGGAAGCACATTTTATTGTGGAGATCATGTTGAACGGTTTGGATCGACGATTTGAAATTTCAAAATGTAAAAAATAGTTATGGTAACTTTATTATAACTCAAATTTGTGGTAACTTGATCCCTCCTCTCTCTCTCTCTCTATATATATATAGTTACACATGCAATTATAAGGAATATATGAATGTGATTGTAAGTGATATCTAGATATTACGTACATTAACGTCCCGCTACCAATCAACTATTGAATTGCAGCTGTTTGAATGCATATAATTACATAATGTTTTCAAGCAAAAATGACAAAAAGTAGTTTGCCTGCTTAAAAAAAATCTATGACGCATGTGGTCAGATATTTATGAATAACTTGATAAAGGTACAATTAAAATGTACAACTAAATGTGATGCCATCATGCCTTTCCTCCTAGGATTTCTGTAATTCAAACTGTACTTAATTCCAAAGATAATATTGTACACATTAATTATATTGGAATATTTCTTTAGTAGAGCTTGCAATTCACTGCTTTACCATAAGCAGTTAGCTTTTCCTTTAGCTATAACGAGTGTGACAAATTTTAACATTTTAAAATACATAAATAATTATCAATGCATCAAGAATTAACTTTCAAAATAAAGAATAAGGTATCGCAATCTAAACCTGAAATTATATATGCATAATATATAACTTCGAGATGCTCTATAGACAGCAGGTAAATTGAAAATGCTGTTTTGCTGTTCTGTATGGTATCTTATTAGTGTTGTATCCATTTTCATCATTCCTGGGCTGTGTTACATCTATTTGTATATAGTTAGGTTTAGTGACAATATGTAAGGTAACAATCTCTTTATATCACTCCTAAATATACGCATCTTTTCATATATCACTGCCACGTATATAGCTTGATAGATAGATCTAAGAATCTCATGTGCGCCTTGCCTACTGTGTACCTTGTTATGTAGTAGCTATGTGTACTTAAAATCTTTTAAAGCAACTTTTAAAACACTTTGGACCAGCATCTTAGCCCTATATCTCTGTGTGCTCTATCCTCCACCTCTCTTTCTCTCTCTATATCTCACAACCCTGCCCCAACTTTCATTGTACATGTGCATGCTATTTCTTGACATGCAACCCATGGATCCTTGGAGAGAATATGAAGGCAAAAGAATCCATGACCCACTTTTCTTGAAAGAATACCACCAAACAAGTGACAATCTCTACATGTCGGTACCATCTACCGCAACAAGCAGTAGGCCCAAACGATGCATCACAGTGCCGGGACCTATTGTAGTAGGAGCGGGACCATCGGGTCTGGCAGTTGCTGCTTGCTTGAAAGAAAAGGGCATCCCGAGCATAATTCTCGAGCGATCAGATTGTATAGCTTCGCTATGGCAACATAAAACATACGACAGGCTTAGTCTCCATCTCCCGAAGAAATTTTGTGAACTCCCTCTCATGCCTTTCCCATTCGACTTCCCGCCTTATCCATCAAAAAAGCAGTTTGTACTGTACCTTGAGGCCTATGCAAAACAATTTGGTATAAATCCTTTGTTTAATCGATCAGTATCCAGTGCAGAGTATGATAAAACCGTAGGTCTGTGGAGAGTACATACGATTGGCCCTAAAAATGAGGAGGTAGAATATACATGTCGGTGGTTAATTGTTGCAACGGGGGAGAATGCAGAGATAGTGACACCGGAGATCGAGGGGTTAACGGGCTTTTCTGGGCCGGTGGTGCATACAAGTATGTATAAGAGCGGTCAATATTTCGAAGGAAAGAGAGTGCTTGTAATTGGAAGTGGCAACTCTGGCATGGAGGTTTGTTTAGACTTGTGCAATCACAATGCGCACCCGCATATTGTCATCAGAGATACGGTGCGTCCTTCTTACAAAGTTTCAATTCATTATCATTAAATCTATATTGTTTTAATTAATTAGTCATGCTCATTTTAGTGTTAGTATCAGCGTTTTGAAACTTAATTAGGTGGTCTCTTTTGCTACTTTTGGATGGTAATGAAAGCCTATTGACCAGCCTTTAGTGGTCTACACCGAAAGTCAGGGATTAAAAAAGTGACTAGGGTTTTGCATGCATTCCCATCCTGTGAACACATATTAAATAAGCACAAATTATTAATATTCATTCAATGACCAAACAACATTCACGCCTAGAAAGAAAGATTCTGTGGAGATGGATAGAGAAAGTACTGGTCTTTTGTAAATAATTTATAGAATACAACTGATCTAACTAACTTTGTCTATTCCTGTGCCTTAAGATTTTAGGGCAAATGCTTGGTTTATTTTAAACCAAATTCAGAGGCTTAAAATTTATATTCCACTAAGTCTCTAAAATTAAAAGATTGCTCCTATTAATGATATTTTCACATGGTGAGTTTATAGGGGACCGGTTTAAGGCAGGTTAACATCCCATTCCTCTGTTTCTCTCCCTTTCATGACCAACCATCATGTATTTTCGTTTACCAGAGTTGTAACATTAGTTACCTTATAAAGCCAGTGCAAAAGAATTCACAGTGGACAGTAGTTCTATGCTTTGAATTGGAAATATACACATCAATTGTGGGGCCCAACCACCACAAAAGCACAGTCTGTCATGTCATTAATTAATGTATATGAAGTTCCATAAGAACCTTGCTTTGGGTTAAGATATTGCACCTTTTTGTCACTCTTATTCAAAGTTTAATGCAAAGCATGATTATAAAATCATGAGAGGATATAAGAGAATAATTAGGCTTTGTTCCAACAAAAGATAGAAGCTGCCGCCGCACAAAGTAGTGGCCTGTATTAACATGCAAAAAGCAATCTTAGTTGGAGCATTATTTTGGGCCTAATTTCTTTACCAGTTTCAAAGAACATCTCTCTACCAATCATCAGCCCACATGTATCCTTATTTCTTTCCTATTTAATTTTCAAGTGCTTTTACGTCCTAACACTTTCCGATTTAGTAACATTCGTTAGAGACACAGAAAAAGGGTTGTAAAAAGTTGATGGTTTCAAAGAATCAATAAATTCCCATTTGGTATTGGATAACATTTCAAATGTTTACTTTAGTAATTACCTATTCCAGCATGAAAGTAAATATTTTTTTAGGAAATATTATGAACCTGACAAATATCTTTTCCTCAATCATGCATATAATATCTGATGAATAAACAAAATGGAAGACATTTGCTGATTGGTACCATCTTACATATGCCAGGTACACATACTTCCTAGGGAAATGCTAGGCCAATCTACCTTTGGGCTCTCTGTGTGGCTTCTAAAGTGGTTCCCTGTGCGGTGGGTCGACCGTGTTCTATTACTTATTTCATGGTTCATGCTCGGCAACATAGCCCGGTTCGGGCTCAAGAGACCAAACATTGGACCCCTTGAGCTCAAATCAGTAACTGGAAAGACACCTGTTCTTGACGTAGGCACACTATCAAGGATCAAATCAGGGGACATCAAGGTAGTCAGTCTATTAATTACCTATCATTTTATGTTTAAACTACATAGCACCGTACTTAATTTGTTGAAGTTAATTCTGAAATTGAGATATCTGTTGTTAATAGGTTAAACCGTCTGTGTCAAAATTTGATGGGAAAAGAGTGGAGTTTGTAGATGGGCAATCGGAGGAGTTTGATGCGGTCGTTCTAGCAACTGGGTATAAAAGCAATGTACCCCTCTGGTTAAAGGTATGATAATGGAGCAAAAATTTTATTGTTTATTTTTTATTTTTGTAAGAGCTTAAGTGGAAATCTGGTAGTTTTGTATACTTTATTTATACTTGAAAGAATTGAGTATTGTAGATGAAGTGGCCAAAAGGTACCCATTTTGCAGTACGTACAGTATACTTGAGCTTTATGCATAATTATCAACTTGAGAAAAATATATTGAAACCCTATATCAATTTTGCATTCTCTGTTATTAAAAATCAATTATGTTTGATAAACAATTCAAAGCATGAGAACCTAAAAGACTTACATAATGCCTCAATTTATGATTTTAAATGAATTTTTCCTTTAATTTTGTAGGAAACAGAGATGTTCTCAGAAACTGACGGGTTACCGAGGAAACCATTTCCAAATGGATGGAAAGGTGAAATGGGGCTTTATGCTGTAGGATTCACACGGCGGGGTTTGATGGGTGCCTCCATGGATGCCACAAGGATTGCACAAGATATAGAAATATTGTGGAAGAGAGCAGAGCCATATCAATATAACTAATGAAGCATCTTGCTTTTAACAACGCCGGAATGACATATATTTAACTATAGCTTGCATTAGGAGAAAAGATATGGGGATATGACTTATGTAGATGGTTTTGTATTTTTGTCAATTTTTTATTTTTATCATTGGCTTTGACTAATTAACCAGTGACATAAAGGAGTTGTTGTTCTATAGGTCTAGTGTTCTAATGTGTTCTATTTCTATATGGTAATGTATTAGCTAGGATAGATGTGGATTATATGACAACTGAGTCCCCACTGTATCAGTGATTTCTCTTTACTTTATCTCAATTTCATGACCAACATACCATGTCTCCTCAAAGATTTGTTTGAAAAAAAGCTTAAATATTAATTCCTTGTTCGATTGGTGACCACGGCAGAGTCAAAGACGAGTAGCACCAGCATTTCTTTTTCCCCGGCCCATCATTCTGTAATTATGGTTACATAGTTATTTTTTTTGTTTCTTTTGGTGGTGGGTTCCGTAATCCATAGTTCTCTAAGAAATATTTCTACTAATAGTGAAATCCTTCTATTTTCACTTGTCATAGTCGAAGTACTTGGATGAGTTGTGGACCATATATTTAGAGATATTCTCTACTGATATATCTCCTAGCCTTGGGTGTATCAGATGCAGTAACTTGGGTATTAACAATGGTTTTTGAACAACAAAACAAATATAAACATGGACTGTTTCCAGAAATCAGTTTAAAATATTTTTTAAATTTTAATTACATTCCTGCTTGGTTGGTACCGGTGCCTTTGTTTCTCCTGAACTGGTACAGATAGGAGTGTTTCGTCATAAATAAGCTTGATGAACTGTTCTTCATGGATGCGAACTATCTCGGCTAGTTGCATAATTAGTGCCTTCAGCGAACCCTTTTCCCCTTACGGTTTCATAATTTATTCTCAGCATTGATCAAAATCAAATAATATGATCATTTTTCAGCCATTTATTTTAAGTATTGATCGGGTTATTCAGCAGTTCTGAAATCCTGGATCACGATACAGAGAAGTGCAAGTACAAATCACGATTCGTTATCGAGCCCCAAGTTTCATCATAGGAGAAGCGTGATGTAAAATTGCACGATCTGATGTCATTAACTCATTATACCATACGGTACATGATGTGTCAAGCAGTACCAAGTTGTGATAGTTGCAAACTTGCAATCTTTCTCTCTTCACTATTTTCTACATCGGAGGAGAGATTCCTCATGCTTTCAATACAACTGCTTCTCTAATATAGGAAAGGATTTATTCACCTCTCATGTAGCTTTCGAAATCCTTGTGACCATTTGTGTGGTATTGTTCTTCAACATCTTGTTTATTTCCCGAAAATTTTCTCCAGTAATCTATAATATACAATTTTACGTTATGTATGTACTTAGAGAAGAAATTAGTCACGCCGTTACTAGTTTCATCACATCACGTGTGTCGATCACGTGATGTGACTATCCTCCACCATCTTAGTCGCATCACGCAATTGACTTGGTCACATCACGTCACGTCACGTGACACGTTACTTGACTAATTTTTCAACATTATTTCTTAATTATAATTTATTTTGTAAACTTTCTTATTTTTTGATATATTTTGTTATTATTTTCTTTGAACTAACTTAAAATTTGAAAACAGTAATTAAATGGGATAAGTCACGTCAGATGTGGTCATGGCGTGACTACACGTGATTTAACTATTCGCGTGACGTAACTATCTTTCACCATTTTAATCACATAAAAATAAATTTTGCATATTAGTCACGTCATGTTTTACCTTCACTATAGGTACTAATCACAACATAGCAGTATAATATAACAATGAAGAATTATGATGAGAAGTGAGAAATGCTGTTCAACTCTATGTTACGGAAGACATAAATTCAAAAGCAAATGGTAGAATCTAAGTGGAATCAGATATCTCACAAAAGTATATTTTTGGGGCCACTTTCCTGGTCAGGTCCATGTCTGGTGTCAATGACCAAATAACAGGAACTGGATGACTAGTTTAAAGTAGATTCTGTGGTCACGACACTTTCTATCTACAACCGCACGATCAAAATCGATAATAATAGCAGCAGTTGAAGTGCTTTAGTACTCCATGGGGCAATCATTCTCTCTTATTGGCCCTACATTGTGTCAAATCACCAAAATGATAAAATGCATTAGACCTTTTTATCATACTCTCTTTTGTTAGATTTCTGTGAGATAGGCTCCCTCTATGTTCAAGCTCTAAGCTGCAAAAGAAATCAGATGCTGTCAGAAACTACATGCACTTCTTTTTTTTAAGTGAAGATGCTATCAGCAATTGAAATGTTAGCTTTAGTACTGTTCAATACATTTTCAGAAATTATACCTTATCATTTTGTTATAGCCTTAATTAGGATTGATACATGCTGAAAGGCATATGCACTACACTTTCATGGATTCTGCTCCTTTAATACTTTAGCGTATTTCAATAACTAAAAATTAATGAAATGTTCAGTAGTAACTTCTGAGAAAATGCGAAGAGTGGAAGGAAATGGGTCCTATAGTAATACTTTGTGGCTGTTGGTTTGGCGACAGCGCAACGAGTTACCTTTCGAGGAAAGAGAATCACACCAGAGAGACTGGGAACCGCATATGTCAGGAAGTGGCACTGTGGAGAAGACATTGCTTAATTGCTAGAATGTGGGACACTAGTTATGATGATTAGGGCTGTTGATTTTATGAATCTGAGACAGAGAGATTGAATGAAGGAAAAATGAATATATCATTCTAAATTATATCTTGTACAGTGAGCTCCTTATATAATTTGGAGGAAAGAAAATTATAACTGTTGCCTACCTATACATAACGGTAACTTGCTAAAAATAGTACTAGGATTGAGTTGCTTTTTATTCCCTAATTAGTAACTCTCTTATTTACTACTAAACCCAATGAAGACTAATCCCTAACGGGTCTGAGGGTTATCGGATCCTAAATTCTTTATTTTCTCAACACTCCCCCTCAAGCTAAGATTGTAGATGTCAATTAATCCTAGCTTGCTCACGTTGTTTTCAAATGGCCTCGGCTCAAGTCCCTTGGTGAATATGTCCGCCAATTGGTCTTCGCTTCGAACATAGGGAGTTTCAATTTCTTTTGCTTGAATTTTTTCTCGAATAAAATGACAATCCACCTCGATGTGTTTTGTTCTTTCGTGAAACACCGGGTTGGATGCTATATGTCGTGCCGCTTGATTATCACAAAACATTTGCATTGGCGCATGAATTTTAATTCCTAAATCCGAAAGGAGTTGCTTGATCCATGTCAACTCACTTGCGGTGGACGCCATGGCACGATATTCCGCTTCGGCGCTTGATCGTGCCACAACGTTTTGTTTCTTGCTTTTCCATGTGACTAGATTTCCGCCTACAAATGTGCAAAAACCGGTTGTCGATTTTCTATCGAAGCACCCGGCCCAATCTGCATCGGAATAGCCACACACATTGTTAGAATTGTTATTTTTCATACAAATTCCCTTTCCGGGTGTTCCTTTTAAATATCTTAAAATTTTATTTATTGCCTCTAAGTGCGGTGTTCTAGGGGCATGCATAAATTTGCTAATTTGACTTACCGAAAAAGAAATATCCGGACGCGTTACCGTTAGGTATATTAATTTTCCTACAAGTCTTTGAAATTGATTTATATCTTCTAAAGGTTCACCATCTTCGGTATTTAATTTATTCTTACCATCTATTGGTGTTGAGGCCGGTTTACAACCTAGTTTACCGGTTTCATTTAACAAATCTAAGGTATATTTTCTTTGGGAAATAAATAGACCCTTCTTAGAATGTGCAATTTCTATTCCTAGAAAATATTTTAAATAACCAAGATCCTTAATGTCAAATTTTTCTTTCAATTGAAATTTTATTTTGTTAATTTCTTCTTGGTTATTTCCGGTGATTATAATGTCATCAACATATACTAATATAATGGTAGTATTAATTCCTTCAATTTTTACAAATAATGAATGATCGGCACTACTAATTTTAAAATTACAAGAAATTAAATGAGAGCTTAGCTTGCCATACCATGCTCTTGGAGATTGCTTCAATCCATAAATAGCTTTCTTCAATTTGCAAGCTAATCCATGATTTTTTTCTTTTTCATGACCGGGTGGTAAAGTCATATATACCTCTTCTTCAAGTGTTCCTTGAAGAAATGCATTTTTGACGTCCATTTGGTATAATTTCCAATTTTGGTTTACCGCAATAGAAAATAAAATTCTCACGGTATTCATTTTGGCCACCGGTGAAAAAGTCTCATGGTAATCTATACCATATGTTTGGGTAAATCCTTTGGCAACTAAGCGAGCCTTATACCGTTCTATGGTACCATCACTATTATATTTAATTTTGTACACCCATTTACATCCTACGGGTTTTTTATTTTTTGGTAATTGAACAATTATCCAAGTTTCATTTTTTTCAAGGGCTCTTAGTTCTTCTTTCATTGCTTTGTTCCATGAGGGATTTTTAATTGCTTCCTCATAGTTATATGGTTCTTGCTCTTTTGAAATTGACGTTAAAAAAGCTCTATGGCTTGAGGAGACATTTTCATAAGAAATAAAATTTTGAATAGGATATTGTACCTCATATGTGATAAAATCTCTTAACCTTGTTGAAGGTTGTGTTGTTCTTATTGATCTTCGCAACGGTGTTTCCGCTATGATTTCTTCTTCACCACCAATTTGAGGAATTCCCTCTATTTCTCCCTCATTTTGTGAGACTTCTTCAATCTCATTCTCATTTTGTACCGGTGTACTATTTTCCTCCGGTAACTCAATTTGAGGTAGTATGAATATGTTTGGTGGTTCTTGGGTGTTGATTTTATTATCAACATTTTTGTAATATGGCTCATTTTCTAGAAAAGTTACATCTCTAGAAATATAAAATTTTTTATTGATTGGATCATAGCATTTGTACCCCTTTTTTTGTGATGAATATCCTAAAAAAATGGCCTTTACCGAGGTATAATCAAATTTATCTTGTTTATTTTTGTGTACATAGCATGTACAACCAAAAACACGTAAATGACCAATATTAAGTTTTCGTTGGTAAATAATTTCCAATGGACTTTTATAATCTAAATTGGCACTAGGCAATCTATTTATTAAGTATGTGGCGGTGAGAACGGCATCCGACCAAAAAATCTTTGGTACATTATTTTGAAATAAAAGGACTCGGGTCATTTCAAGCAAGTGTCTATTTTTCCGTTCGGAAACACCATTTTGTTCGGGTGTATAGACACATGTTGTTTGATGTAAAATCCCTTTTTGTTTGAAGAAGTTTGAAAAATTTTGATTTATAAACTCCGTTCCATTATCGGATCTAAATATTTTAATTTTGGCTTCATATTGATTTTCTATAAAATTATAAAAATCTTGAAAGTGAGAAAATACTTCACTTTTGTTTTTTAGTAAATATAACCAAGTTGCTTTAGAAAAATCATCTATAAAAATAACAAAATATTTATATCCATTAAATGATTCAATTGGAGCGAGACCCCATACATCCGAGTGAACTAATTCAAAAGGTTTTTCACTTTTGCTATTTGATAAATAAAATGATAATCTAGTATGTTTTCCTAATTTACATACTTCACAATTACTACAATCTAATTTAGGAAAATCAATAATATGTTTTAGAATTTTATCCGAAGGATGTCCAATTCTTTTATGCCAAAGAATGTCTAAATTATCTTGTTTTTTAACATTTAGATTTACTTTTTCACAATTCAAAAAATAAAGTCCATTTTCCACAAAACCTTCACCAATTATTTCCTTAGTTATCCTTTCTTTAAAGAACACATTTTTTGATGAAAAATTAATTTCACAATTTAATTCATCCGTGATTTTCCTAATGGATAATAAATTTGACGAACAATTTTGAATATACAAGACATTTGGTATTTCTTTGAAAAAAAGGTTAATTGTACCAATTCCTAATATTTCCATTTGTTCACCATTAGCTACGGTCACAAATTGTTTGGTTTTACAGGTTCTATAGTTATGCAACAAATTTATGTTCCCGGTCATATGGTCCGTTGCACCGGAATCTAAAATCCATTTGGTTTTTTGACAATTATGAATTAAATTTGTAGCCATACCAGAATTATGTCTATTGTATTGTTGAAGTAGCTGCACCAAAAGTTGTAAGAAGAGCAGTTGCACAGGATCTGAATTCGGATCCCTTGTGACATTGGATCCAGAGGGATCCTCTTCTCCCAGCGTCTCATTTATTTTCTTTTCTCCCAGCGCCTCTTCTTTTTTCCTCTTTCTTCCTTCGCTATTTGGGAGAAGCTCCCCCTTTCGATCGCCACCTCTTCCCTTCCTACTTGGTCGTAACGACGGGTAGAGGAACCAGCACCATGTTGACTCGTGTCCCTCCTTCTTGCAGTGGGTGCATCGAATGGTGCTGACGGCTCTACTCGTTTCCGGTCTCAAGCTAGGGTTTCGGTTGGAAGTAAGGTGCATCTCTTGAGGTTTGCTAATTTGAGAGTTGAAAGATGGATTTCAGTGATTGATGCGATTTTTGCTGGTTTTGAGGATTCGCTGTTTTTTTGTTTTTGTTTGTAAGAACAGATTTTGTTCTTGATTTTTGTTGGATTTTGCTCTTGATAAGAACAGGTGCTACCTTGAGCTTAATTTCTCCCTTTTTATTGGGTTGGCTCTATTTGGCAGTTGTTGATTTGGGGAAAGCTAGGTTTGAGAAAGGGTTTTTTTTCCTGGTATTGTTGTTCTTTGTGGACTGTACTGGTACCAGTCTTCTGTTGCCTGTGTCGGCTGTGTATTTGTTTGCTATGTCGATGACTCAGTTTTTTGAGTCTTGATGGTGCTGCAGTTCTTCGTTAGCTGCAGTCTTGTAGATCGTTATGTGCGGAATTGAGACAGGATTAGATATCCCGCTCTGATACCATGTTGATTTTATGAATCTGAGACAGAGAGATTGAATGAAGGAAAAATGAATATATCATTCTGAATTATATCTTGTACAGTGAGCTCCTTATATAATTTGGAGGAAATAAAATTATAACTGTTGCCTACCTATACATAACGGTAACTTGCTAAAAATAGTACTAGGATTGAGTTGCTTTTTATTCCCTAATTAGTAACTCTCTTATTTACTACTAAACCCAATGAAGACTAATCCCTAACGGGTCTGAGGGTTATCGGATCCTAAATTCTTTATTTTCTCAACAAGGGCTGAGCTCATGACAATTGATGTTACTAGAGATGGATGTGAACCGATCCAAACGTAGTTCCTCGCAACCACAAACTTAGCAGCTCTGCTTTCAAAAAAAAAAAAAAAAAAAAGACATCTGAGAATTTTTTTTTGATGTCTTTGTGTTACTTTATTTTCTTTTATGTAGACTTCACTCAAGATAACTGAGATCATTCATAATTTCTTTGATTTGATGCATTACATGTTTATTTAGAGTGTTTGTTTAGTTGCTAAGTGCCACTTAGTGTGCAGATTTTCAGGTAAGGATATTAACAATGCTGGTCTGGTTTCATACAGTGCACAAATCATATGATTTTTCATTTTGACTCTATTGTTCGTGTGATGCATGAAGCTAAACCAGTACTGTTAATATCCTACACAGATTTTCACAGGAAATAATTAAGAGAGTTAATACAAACTTTTTCCTTTTCTAAGTCTTTGGCTCTTTCCATTGGTCTATGGCCATTACTTAATTTGGTCCCTTGAATTCCGACAGCCAGTGCCCAACACGTGGCCAAGAATTAAAAAAATTGACTGTTTGACTTTTTGATTGTTTGACTTTGGTCAAATTGAGTGGACCAATGAATTAACAATTTTGCACATAAATAAGTAACATGAATTTTCTGAACTCCACAAATTAAAACATTGAAAATCGGTAGGAAAACATATTCTACTAAATTACATTTTGTTTTACCAGCATGAACAGTTACTTAAGTGCCTTATATTAACTTTTTGTTCTATGTTTGTGTGTATCTGCTTTCTATGATTATTTGATGATTTACTACTACCCAAAATGAACCAGGCAGTGAAATCTCCCAAATGATGCCCCACAAATCCTGGTTCACCCCACATGAGAGAAAAGTTATTGCTTTTGCTTTACCTTGGCACATGCATTCGCTTTACACTGCAGATTCTGTTATGTGATAATGTGAATCACCTGTAACTACTCTTCTTCACCGTTACCATACAAATATTTAATGAGAATAGTAAAAAATCTAATCAAGTGGACACCAGGTCATGTACTATTATTCTACACATGTAAAATTTCTTTTGGTCTTGCTCAATGCATCAAATGATATTTTCGCTGACACATGATGTGATAGCCAATGTTTCAGGACAGCTAGTGCATGCACTCTGGCACAAGTGGTCTGACAATAAGGAATTGGTGGGCATTTCCCAAATTCCTTGGAGGGCAATGCCTTAGGTCTTTTCTCTAGGACATTGTAAGGTTTTAATCCTTTTCTGGAAATTCTTTTTACTCTTCCTTTTTCAATATGAGCGGACAGTAGTGAATTTGGAGGCCCCACACTGAAGAGACCATGTGAGAATATTCCTTTTGAATCTACTTCTCTCCTTTTCTGGAGATAGTGGTTAGTGGTTGTAATTAATAGGCTAGTTTTTATTTTCTTTTATAAATAAAGACACATGTAAAAGCTAAAAATAAGATTGCAATAATAAGTTGTTTTATTACATCTCTTCTCTCTTACAAAAATTAACATGGTATCAGAGCAAAAGACTCTGTGACCGAAAAATTGAAAAAACCGCAACAAATTTCAGCAAAAGAAAAATGGCTCAAGAAGAAGCAACGAACTTCTCGAAGCTAACAAATACTTTGCTCAATGGCAAAAATTACGTGTCATGGGCAAGGGCAGCATCCAGGGCCCTAATTGGTCGAGAGATGTTAGAATACATCACTGGTGAAAATAAAAAACCAGAAATCAAAGATTGAAGCTAACTCCCGAAGAAACAACAGCGATCACCTTACTACTAAACTCCATGGAGCCGGCTGTATCCGACCTCTTTATAATGGCCGAAACAGCACATGATTTATGGGAAGCGGTAAAATCTATGTATGGTCAGCAAAATAATTTCTCACATATTTATCAACTCATGCAGGAAATTCAACAAAAAAAACAAGGGTCGAGAAGCCACAACAGATCTGGCCACACTCCAAAGGAGAGCTGAAGAGGATGATATTTTTTAGTACCTCGCTGGTCTAAACCCGAGCTATGAAGCCGTAAGATCTCAAATCATGACCATGGTACCTCTTCCCTCTTATTCTCAAATTAAAAGTTTAATCCAACAAGAGGAAAGTAGAAGACTTGCCATGAATGGTCAACAGATTGTAAGCCATGAGGGACACGGACCCATGGCTTAGCCGTAAAAAATCTCAATTTTAATCAAAACCCTAGCTTTCAAAATCACTCAAATCAATCGAAAAATGTGAAATATAACCACTGTAAAAAGGATGGTTACACTCAGGATAGGTGTTGGCATCTTTATTCCCATCTCAAACCAAAAAAAATCAAAAGCAATGACCATAATCGAAATTGAGAGAAAAATGGCGAAAAAAAATAGAAGTTATGTTGCTTCTGGTGAAGAGAAAGGGCTTAATGGGCTAGTGGGTTCGTCTGGAAGTGGATTCGGACCCAATAACACAAGCCAAACCTTCATTGGGAGTGGTTTTTCGGCTAATGGATTCAATTACCAGAATTTCGGACCCAAGAACCAAATCGCCAATGGACTCTCCATTTCTGGCGCTAGCGAGTCATCCTGGGACGGGTCAGAGAGAAATGTCGTTGGCGGGTCACCCTGGAACGGGTCAAACACTGTTTTTGGCGTTGGTGGGTCATTTTATGGCGGGTCAAGGGCTGGAGATCAAATGCAACAAGTTTTACATCAGCTTTTTGCACTGAAAGCAACCAAAACACTTCCAGTGCATGTGGTATTGTCTCTAACTCAAAAAATTTCTTTTTTAATCGAATTATTATAGATAGTGGTGCAACATACCACATGTTTGGTAACAAACAACTACTATCAAACCTCAACCCGACCAATGGTAATAATTATGTCATTGTTGCAAACGTATGAGGACAAAAATAAATGGCATAAGAGAAATTAATTTATGCGGTAAACAAATTAAAATGTTTTATATTTGGAAACATTTTCTATAAACTTAATTTTTTGTAAATAAATTAATACAAGAATTAAATTGTAATGCAATATTTTCTTGTAAAAACGTTGTATTTCAGGACCGGAAAACCGGCATCAAGATTGGTAAAGGATTTTTTGAAAATAGACACTATCTTTTGAATTCCAAAATAAATTTTTGTGCTTCCGTAAAAGTCATTAACTCTGACCTTTGGCATAAGAGACTTGGGCATCCTTCCGACAAAATTTTAAATAATATCTTAGATTTTAAAATTTTGAATTGTACTAATTGTGAAATTTGTAAGTTAGCAAAACAAACAAAGTTTCCTTTTTCTCTTTCTACTAGCAAAAGTACAACTATTTTTTATTTAGTACATTCCGATGTATGGGGACCGGCCCCAATTGATTCATATAATGGATTCAAATACTTTGTTTTATTTATTGATGATTTTTAAAAAGCTTCTTGGTTATTTTTACTTAAATCTAAAGATGAAGTGTATGATTGTTTTTATGAACTTTTATGTCTCATAGAAACACAATTTAATGCAAAATTAAAAATCTTTAGATCAGATAATGGAACCGAATTTATAAAAAAAATTCAAGTTTCTTTAAAGAAAAATGTATTATACACCAAACAACTTGTATAAATACTTCCGAACAAAATGGAGTGTCGAAAAAAAAAATAGACACTTATTAGAGATGACACGATCTTTATTATTTCAAAATAATGTTCCTAAAATTTATTGGTCGAATGCCGTACTTTGTGCCACTCATTTAATCAATAGATTACTTAGTGTTATTTTAGAAAACAAAAGTCCATTAGAAATAAAATTATTTACCAATAAAAAATCACTTATGACCATATGAGAATATTTGGTTGTACAAGTTTCGTACATATCAAAAGAAATGACAAACTTGATTTTGTATCACAAAAAACTAATTTTTAGAATACTCGTCTTACAAAAATGATTATAAATACTATGATCCAATTAATAAAAAATTATATCTTTCTAGAAATGTTATATTCTTTGAAAATGAACCATATTTCAAATAAAAAGAAGCAATTCATCAAATATACACAAATAATCAAAATCATAATATAGTAATGCCTTACTTAGATGATTTAAATTCTATTCCTAGAAATAATCATCAAGTTGAGAATAATAATAATAATAATAATAATAATAATAATCAAGAAAATGAGATTATTAATGACACAAATGAAAACGAAATAGTAGAAAATTCAACGGTTAGAAGATCATCTAGAGAACGACAACTATCAACTAGACTTAGAGATTATGTACCTATTTGGTACAATATCCAATAGAAAATTTTGTTTCATACGACAATATTTCAACTGAATACCACACGTTTCTCACTAATATTAAAAAAGAATTAGAACAAAAAAATTTCCAAGAAGTAATTAAGAGTCTAATTTGGTGTAAGGCTATGAATGAAGAACTAAAAGCCTTAGAACAAAATAAAACTTGAAAAATTGTTCCCCTTCCAAAAAATAAAAAACCGGTTGGTTATAAATAGGTATATAAAACCAAATATAATAGTGATGATACCATAGAAATGTATAAGGCAAGGTTTGTAGCTAAATGATTTACCCAAACATATGGCATAGACTATAATGAAACCTTTGCACATGGTGGCAAAAATGAATACCGAAAGAATTTTATTTGTTATTGCTGTTAACAATGGTTGGGACCTCTACCAAATGGATGTCAAGAATGAGTTTCTTCAAGGAACACTTGAAGAAGAGATGTATATGACATTACCACCCGGTCATAAATTGAAAACCAATTCTAACTTGGCTTGTAGCTTAATAAATTAATTTATGGATTGAAGCAATCTCCACGAGCATGGTATGGCAAGCGTAATTTTAAAATTAGTAATGCCGATCATTCTTTATTTACTAAATGTGACGGTATCAATACAACTCTCATTTTAGTATATGTATGACCTCATAATTACCGAAAATAATTTAGAGCAAATCCAAAAAATTAAAAAATAACTAAAAGAAAATTTTGACATAAAAGATTTAGGATACCTTAAATATTTTTTAGGAATAAAAATAGCCACTTCGGATAAAGGACTTTTTATTTCCCAAAGAAAATATACACTTGATTTGTTAAAAGAAACCAGTAAGTTAGAATGTAAACCGGCGTTTACCTCAATTAACAACAAATGCAAATTAAATAGTGAAGATGGTAAACCTTTAAAAGACATAAATCAATTTTAAAGACTTGTTGAAAAATTGATCTATCTAACGGTTACTCGTCCGGATATTTAGTAAGTTCATGCACTCACCAAGAACATCACATTTAGAAGCGGTAATAGAATTTTGAGGTTCTTAAAAATAATTCCCGTAAGGGTATTTGGATGAAAAATAATAATTCTAATGATATATGTGGCTATTCCGATGCAGATTGGGCCGGAAGCTTCGAAAGAAAATCAACAACCGATTTTTGCACATCTGTAGACAGAAATCTAGTCACATGGAAAAGCAAGAAATAAAATGTTGTAGCACAATCAAGTGCCGAAGCCGAATATCGTGACATGGCATCAACCGCAAGTGAACTAACTTGGTTCAAACAACTCCTATTAGACATGGGATTTAAAACTCAAGCTCCGATGAAAATGTATTGCGATAACAATTCGGCACGACATATAGCTTCAAATCCCATGTTTCATGAGCGAACAAAGCATATAGAAGTGGATTGCCACTTTATTAGAGAAAAGGTTCAAGCAAAAAAAATTGAAACACCGTATGTAAAAAGTGAAGATCAACTCGTGGATATCTTCACTAAAGGCTTGGATCCGGATCCATTTGAGAAAATTACAAGCAAACTAAGATTGTACAATATATACATTCCTAGCTTGAGGAGAGTGTTAAAAATAATGGCTAGTTACAAATTTGAATTATAACGGCTAGTTATAAGGAATAGTCTCATGTAATTAATAGGCTAGGAGATAGTGGTTAGTGGTTGTAATTAATATAGTACAATGGCTAGTTTTTATTTTCTTTTATAAATAGAGACACATGTAAAAGCTAAAAAAAAATTGTAATAATAAGTTATTTTCTTACATCTCTTCTCTCTTACAAAATTAACAGTTCTGGAGTTATTTCATAGAGTACAACAATGTAATCAAATATCACAAACATCACTTTATTATCAAAATCAAGCCTGAAAAAGTGTTTCAGTTTTACTCTAGTGTTCTTTTTTTTTAATAAGGACTTCCGTAAATGTGTCTTTCTACAGAGAGACGAGATCTATCCACCATCTTTTTATTTTATTTATGATTTAACTCTAGATAGTTATAAGAGATATTGGTGGGGTTTTACTTTTTAGATGCACATCATGATATCAAAGGGTTCAAATTGTAAATTTACAAAACTCCCAAGTGATTTAAGGGGTGCCTATGGGATAAAGTAGTAGAGTATATATGTTATTAACGTAGAATGTCTTTATTATTTATTTATTTTGAAAATCTTGACAGGGGCTATTAATGTAGAATGTCACTAACCAAAATGAGATTTAACCTGAGTGCAAAACTTTTTATTTAGAAAACTAGCTTTAACTCCCCAAAAAATATAGGGTTGCATGATTTGATGAAGCAACCATTTTGGGAGACTAACAAAGCTTGAAGTAGGGGCAGGACCTAATAAAGCAAACATTTTAGAAAAAGTTCTAATAAATGGATTTTGTTAGAAGCGTTTCATCTCATCCTTAACACTTTGTTTCACAAATAATTGTGTACCACAGAAAGGGACGGGAAGTAAAGGGATGAGAGACAAGAGAGCGAAAAAAAATCGCTAAGTTTATACATGCATGCAGCTCACCCCCGTTCTCTTCCGCTCCCCTCTGCTCTTCCCAAATTTTGTTTAATCTGAAGCAAGTAACCGGTGTCGGTCAGACGCGGTCAGGTTCTTACTTCCTCCCTCTCATTTCTTTGTTAATAAAGACTTGTGGATGGCCTACGGGCTTTGTAAGCAAAAAATAAAAATAATAATAATAAATAATAATAATAATAATAATAATAATAATAATAATAATAATAATAAAATAAAGACTTGTGGAGCACAGTCTAAGAGCACAATAGACTTGGTAATAGGTGGGCTTGATCTATATGGTCCGGGGAGAAAAAATGTGTAGTAATACAGAGGCCATACAGCAATACATGTAGCCTACCTACCTAGAGATATTGTAGGCCTAACAAATCCAGTGCAATTTTTCTAATCATTTCCAAGGATACGTTGTTTGTTCTGGCCCTGTAGCAAGCCACTTTTTGGTTTTGCTCGAAATTATAAGAGAAAATAAGAAGCCGCAAATAGCAAGATGGGTGAGAAAATTTACCTAATGCAAAGAATCCAATGAGCGGCCCAAAGCCCTGTTGAGTTCCACATGGGATAGTTTACTTAATTTGGTGGATAGTATTTAATTAAAAATAATTTAGTATGATAATTTCAAAATAAATCTATATATGAAAAATGTTCCCACAACCTAGTAGTTGTGAAGCTATGTTTATCCAAGAAGTTATGGTGTGTCTTTAATTATAGAAAATATATTTTTATAAATAATAGAGCTATAAGAAGATTAGCGTTTATTATTTGTTTTTGCCCCACTATAATTTTTTCTGGCACCGTCTATCAAATCAAAAGAGTGCCAGAGCATATGCTATGAGAAATGTATATACATCTCACTTGGACAATTGGTTTTGTTTGGTTTTTCAGGGTTCCGGTTTTGGGTCGTGCTAGGGCTGTAAACGGATGCGGATATCTGGGCGGATATCCGCTCCGAATCCACATATATCCGTATCCGAATCTAAACGGATACAGATATTGGATACGGATACGGATAATTATCAATTATCTACAAATAATGCGGATACGGATACGAATACAGATAGTAAAACCTAAACGGAGC